>CM031917.1:36440218-36821932 GCA_018703695.1 Prunus fruticosa
AAATAAAAATAAATAAAAATAAAACAAAACTTCTAAACCTTACCCCTGAACCTAAATCAAACATTGTCCTTAATGTTTCAAAATAAAAGCATAACAAATGTATGAAATAAGGGGGTAAATGATCTAGAAAGATAATACCTGAAAAATATGCGTGCCAATCCCTTTGGCATTTATCCATTGCAGAATTTTAAATATATATATATATATATAATTCAAGCAAAAATAAATAAAGACCAAAATGAATCAAAACACACAAAAAGAAAACTAAAATCTATACAAACACGAAAAAATAATCACTCATGACAAAAAAAAAATACAAAAATAACCACACAAATAAATAAGCAAAAATTATATATTTTTTAATATTTTTTTTTTATAATTTTTTTTTTTTTTACACTCAGTAACAAAAAAAATTAACTTATTTTAAAAACACAAATATACAAGCAACTCACGGATGACTAGTTAAGGGCCTCAAAAACACAGTCAGGGGATCCGGGAAGGTTGGAGGGGTCACAATGGTCCCGCTTAAAACCCAAACTTCTTAAACACCGAAGGTGTCGCCTAAAGAACTCCTAGACACTGTATTTGACGAAGACGCTTAATGGAGTTACCAAAAGTCAGCTCATATGAAAAATCTTTTTTTTTTAAATTTGTTTTTTTAATAAAAATAAATAATAATAATAATAATAATAATAATAATAATAATAACAAAACAAGAAAAGATAAAGGATTGGAATGCATGGATGCATTTGGAGGTCACGATTTCTCCTACTACTCCACACTTCTCCTCCTTATGATTAAAGTTGTCTTCTTTTCCTTTTTTATTGATACCTGTACAAACAATCACATAAAGTTCAAGCAATAAGCACACAAATTGACATAAAGAAAAAGAAATGAACTTTCTTAAAATAAAATAAAATATAATATAAAACTTCTTCCAAGTCCAAGGTTGCACCAAAAGAAGCTTTGATGATATAACTGAAACAAAGAAATGAAAAATTAATACACAATATATATTACAATAGAAACAAAAGAAATGACAAAATCTGAATTTTTTTTTTAATTTTTATAATTTCGTTTTTTTTATTTTTAAAAAGTTTTATATATATTACAAAACTAAATTATAACTAGTGGAAGAATTTAATTAACCAAAATTTGATTAGTTTTCCGTTGCAATCCCCGGCAACGGCGCCAAAAACTTGTTGTCACCAAAAGAGGTGTCTTTAAAATTTATAAACTCGCAAGCGCACGAATCGAATATAGCATAAGCGTGTAAGAGCGAGATCGTACCCAAGGGATTGCGTGTAAAGATAGAAAACCAATTATACCCAAGTTAATTTCATTGTCAACCTAGTTGATTCAAATGGTGATTTGTTTGTTGATAAAGAAAATTAAATAAAGCATAAAACAAATATGGAAATGACAATAAACTGAAATTAAGATTTAAATTTATAAGAAAAATAACTAAGGTATTAGAATCCACACCATTATTCCATAAGATCCTAATTATTTATCTTTCAATTCCCATGGAGTAGCAATCTAGAAATCAATCTACTGCTTTCTCAAGATTTATCAATTAAGCTTGTAATTTAGATCATAAGTAAATTTTCCTTCCCTTCATAAGTACCAATTCTAAGCATAATATATAAACAAAATTATTAAACTACAAAGGATCAAAGTTTCCTAAGCATTCTATGTGAAAAAGTTTATTTGAATAACAAAATATCAAAGAAATTTGTAAATTAGAAATATAAACCAAGGATGAATTAATAGATTAATCCAAACTCTTAACTACCACAAATACATGTTATATGTCACAATACAAGACAGAAGTGGTGAAAAGAAGATTAATCTATTAATCATGTGAAGTGAAAATTATAATCATTGAACACCACAATATTTGAGAATTGAAAATAAAAACTAGAACTTTATTTAATAATGGTGTTTCATCCAACCTTAGTTAGGTAATTTAAATAGACATAATTAATATTTAAAACAAAACAAAGAAACTAAAATAGATAATTTACATGAGAACTAGGAAAGGAAGAACAAGTTTAAAAGAGTTATTAGCTATTGGTTCTTTCCTTTCCATCATTGTTCTCTTTCTTCCTCACTCTTTCTCTCTTTCTTTTGCCGTGTGTTTCTCCTGAAATTCTCTACACCCTCTCTCTTCAATTCTTGAGAACAATCTGAAAATATATATAGCCTACAAGTGCCAACAAGTGCTGGCTGCTACCTCCATTTGTTTCCAAAGTGGTAACTCAATTCCAACTTGAATTGGTTTCCACCTTCCAACTCCATTACGTGAGTCCAACCAAGTTTGGCAGGCAAATTTTAATTCTTTAATGAGTTCTATCTTTATGAAAGATTGGGGTGGCAAAGTGTCTACAAATATCTCACAACCTGAAGATATCTTGACAGCTGTTCCAGCAACTCCTTTGCTGCAACTAGTTTTCTCATTTCACATTTCATCATTGGTGAGCTGTTGTAACATGTAGATCAGTTGGATAGGCTACACTTGTTCAATGGAGCTCAAATTTGGATATGTTCTAGTCAATATCCATTGGAACAAGTTTCATGAAGATCTTGACCTCATCCGAGCAACGGAGCATGCTGATCCAAGGCCAAGAAGGTGACCTACGAAAATGAACAAAAACAGAATTTATAACCAATAATGCATTTTTAGTTCATTTTCATTCTAACCAAGGTAAAACCTATGAAACACAAAAAAGAAGTAAAAAGCTATGAAATGTCAAGAACTAACTTAAAATATTGGGTGAATAACATGATAAATCATGGGTCAAAATGAACCTAACAGGGGGTACCCCCCAGTTTATCATCCACATGAAGCATCTCATTGAAATCCCCAGCAAACATCCAAGGCATATCATGACAACCATCCATAAACCTGAGATAATCCCACAATTTATCTCTTTTAACTCCACAAGGCTTCGCATAAACAGCAGTGAACATCCAAGGGGGTTGCCCAGGCCAAGAAACACAGGCTGTGATAGCTTGGTCAGTGGTGCCAAGGATTTCCACACTGACTTTATTCTCATTCCATAACAGCCAAAGCCCTCCAAAGAAACCAATAGGATCAATAATTTTAGACGAAGTAAAGCCTAAGGATTGGACCATAGAGAGTGCTTTTTGGCCACCAATCTGAGGTTCACACACAAACAGAATATCTAGATGATGACAATGAATTAAATCCATCATATTAGTTCTAAATTTTTTTGAGGCAGCACCTCTAGCATTCCAACATAAGAGATTCATAAGAATAGGACAAACAACACCTCCTCGTGCTCTGCTTCTCTCCCAATTTTGAGAGTCGGTGGCAATTTCCCACCCTTAATGGGTGTTTCTCTAGCTCTGCCCTTCAGTTGTTCAGGGCTTTATGCCCTTTCAGTTATGTTGTTTCTGTTTTCCCATTCCTCTCCAACCCCTTTTAACCCTAGATCTCACATCAATCTCCAACCTTTTTATTGGTTTTTCACCCTCTTTCACCCCCTTGGTCCTCATCCCCCAGATCCCCCCATTCTCACCCATATCACTTGCTCTACTCCTTGTTGTGTAGATTCAGCTGCACCAAAATGGGTTCAACTGCATCCTCAACTTGTGATACTCGCAAGTGCACGAGCCATTGGTAGTTTAGCATACGTAAGTGCGAGGTCGATTCCACAGGGATTGGTGATTGAATGATCCAATTCAGTTTTCCTACACAAAACAAAAATGAAAACAAAAGAAGGAAAAATGTTTTGCACAACATTTGAGAACATGGACATTTTTTGGAGGGAAGAGAAAAGTGTTTAAGAACTTTGAGAATTTGATGAAGGAATGGGAGAAGTGTTTGGAGAGTTTAGAAGAAGAGAAGGGAGAAGTGTTTGAGAAGTTTGGAGAAGAGAGGAGAAAGTAAGAAAAGTGGTGTTTGGGAACTTTGGGGAATTTGGAAGAGAAGAGAGAAAGTGTTTGGGAAGCTTGAGGATTTTGGAAGAGAGAATGTGTTTGAGAGCTTTGAGAAGGGAAAAGAAAGTGTTTGGGAAATTTGGGGATTTTGGAAGGGAATGTGTTTGAGAACTTTGAGAATTTGGAAGAGAGTGGTTAAGAACTTGGAGAATGTTTATGAACTTGGAGAATTTGAGAACTTAGGGAAGGGAGAGAAAGGTGTTTGTGAAGTGTTTGAGACATGGAGACTTTAGAGAATTTGAAAGAGAATAGAGAGATGTTTGAGAATTTAGAAGAAAGAAAATTGAGTAGAATGATCTTATTACAACAATTGAGAACTACAAAGGGAAACTAAGAGAATTTGAGGGAGAGAAGGGAATGGAGCTCTAGAGAAGTGCTTGAGAGCTCCCCCCCTTGGGGTGTGTTTACAAGCTTAGAGAACTTCCCTATTTATAGGCCTAGGGGAAGTGAAAATCTGAATTCAATATGGCTAATGCATACAACACTTGTTTTATAAAATCTGAAATGGTTGATGCACTTGTATTAGAAAATCTAAATTGGGTGATGCACTTGTATTAGAAAATCTTGAATGGTTGATGCACTTCACCAATTAATCCCACCAGCAGCCCTAGCTCATCTTCATGTCACCATGACCAAGCTTCCAACCAGAAATGATAGCTCATGCCTAGCTTACCATGACCAAGCATCCAACCAGCACATGCTGAGGTCAGCATGACCAGCAACTTCAAGGGCTTACAACTTGGGCTTCTCTTAATCAAATTAGGACTTTAAGCACTCGAAATTGAAGTTCAGAATGTCTTCTTTCCATCCATATGTTATTTGGGCCAATCCAAGGTCGGAGGAAGAAGTTAAGGCCGAAACAAATTGCTAACTCATTTTCCGCGCTGATAAGATCCATCCTGAGCATGGTTCTGTGTTTGCTAGGTAACGGACTCCATATTTATCCAATGGGGCTGACTTTTGGATATGTTATAGTACACACCCATTGGAACAACTTTCATGAAGAATGCTGCCTCATTCGAGCTGTGTAGGTTGCTGAAACAAAGCTTGTAATATGACCTACGGAACTGGACTGGCAGGGGGCTGTAGCCAAAATGAGTTTGTCTTTAAGCTCTTCATCAATTCATCCAAATTAGGCCTTAACATGCTTGAATTGCATGAATTATTCTCTCCAAAGCCATCATTGTTACCTAAAGCTCAATTAACTGAAAGATAAACACAAAAAGGATTAAAAGCACAAGTTTAACTCAAAAACATAACCAAATCATAAGCTAGAATGGTAAGAAATAATATACAATTATGAACCGATCACTCCTCTCCTTCCTCACTTGTTCCCACCTCAATCCAAGCTTGCAGTTATTCATCCTCTACACGCGTGTTCACGTCTTATTTGGAAGATTGGTAGAGTTTCAACTCGGGTGCTCGCACCACCACCTTCCTCAAATTGGTTCTTGTTGGTTCTACCTGGCTATAGGCTAGTTTTGGCCTTCGATTTCGTCTGATGCATGGCTGCTGTTCCCTTGGATGCGAGTTTGGGTTCGATGGGAGCGAAGTGTGTCGCAGTGGAGTTCGCTATTGGGATTTTCTTGGTTTTACGTTTTTCCAATTTTAAGACTTTTTGGGTTTGTTGTTTGTTGTGTTGGGATGGAAGTTTGTTGTTTTGTTTTGGCCCTGGTTGGTTGTTGTCTGCTTGCTGCTTCTCCTGTTCAGGGATGATCATGGCGGCTGCTCTCTATTGTTGTGTTTTAGTTGCTAGGGTTTTATTTGTTTTGGGCCTTTTGATGTTTGTTATGTTGGGCTTTATTTGTAATTCTTACTTATGAATGAAAGTCCACTTTGACTATAAAAAAAAAAAAAAGATTCATAAGAAAAATTCTTAAAGGAAGGATCCAAGGATCTTAAAACTTTAATTACTTCCACAATCCATACCTTCGACAACAGTGAAGGAGTTGGGCTCTAAGTCTCCAATTGGAGAAATCAATTGTCTTGAATTCGGATCCACAATCTCACTTGGGTTCAAACCAACATGAGCTTTGGATGCCAAAGGGTTGATTCCTTCCTCAATAGTATGTTCCTCCCCAATCTTCATCTCTGGTGTAGTTATATTAGGTGGTTGGTGTCCAAAGACATAGACACCCTTCTCTTTATAACTATTTTCACCATTGATCCCGTGGTTCAATTGTTCATTCACGGAGAAGTGATACCGTGGTTCAATTGTTCATTCACCGGAGAATTGTTCATTCACGGTCGTTTGAACTTCTCCAATGCTAAAAATTTGATTGCTTCTTTGCATTAATATAAAAATTTGATTGCTTTCTAAAACTTGTTTGAAAAGTTTTTGCTTGTGCATTTTTTATTTAAGAACACCCCATAACATTTTGGCCGGCGCTGGTGTTGGGAGAAGAATGGAGAGAGATGTTTTATTTTTATTTTAAAACTTATTATTTTTAATTTAGATTTGTATTGTTTATTTTTTAAAGGAATTAATTTTTTAATAATTTGTGGACCGAATTGCCCCTCCACAACTAACAGAAGTTAAAACATTTGACAGAAATTGAGGATTGTCCTTGAATTGTTTCAAATTGAAACCATATGGACAAAATTAACCAAATTGAAACGACAAAGTGGTAAAAGTAGCAAACTACATGGACTAAAAGTGATTTTTTATCAATTAATTTTAAAAGAATGATTGTTATTTGGTATTTGGTATTGTGAATTATGGTACAAACAAAGGAACTTCGTCCGCATTAGCTTATAATTAAAGTTCGAGGTTCACACCCTATGAATTTAAAAGTGTGTTCCAAAAATAAAATAAAATAAAAAGGTTCATGTACATTGTCAAATTAGCAAAAGCGAAACTAGACGTTGTAATTTTCCAACTAATGGGGCCCAATAGGCACGCAGTGCTTTCAAATGACCGTTGAGTTGTTGATCCAATTAAATGAAAAAAAAAAATCCTAGAAAAGATAGGTAGAGCCTGAGAGGGGGAGAGACATCTCCATCCAAGAAAATAAAGAAGGAAACTAAAACCCACGCTTTAAAGGCAAACAAAAAACCCACACTCTCACAAAAAAGCTTCCTTTTTTATGCACATTTTTTGCCACAAACCAAACATGGAATTGACCCAAGAAGGCGCCTTGCGTGAATTTTGATTCACAATTCAAATTTCTAGCCATATATTGGATGAAAATCTTGGAGGGATTTCATACGATACGATAAAACAAGAGTGTCTGTGTCTGCGAGGAACACCAAGAAACGCTGAAACAGGGCTCAAAAGATACAGAGAGAGTGGAAGTGTAAGTGGCATTGTTTTCAAATTCGAGAAAATGGGTGAATCAGCCTGTCTAATGAGATCGTTCTCTAGCCCTTCTAAGTGTTCCAGTGAAGTCAAAGAGGTTAGTCCTTGCAAAATTTCACGTCTTTGATTCTTTGGTCTTTAAAGTTTTGCAATTTATGGGTTTTTCATATTTTTTCGTAATCTTTAATGGGTCTTTATCCAATTGCTCTGTTTTTCTCGCCTTGTGGTTTGTTTGGCTGCTCAGAAATTGTGGGAAAATGAGAATTTGGGGAAATTGGTATTGGATAAAGATGGCTATTGTTCTGTTTGTTGTTTAGGGACCCAAGTGCTCGTAGTGTTATAGTTTAGGCGGTTCGTGGGTTTCCATTGGATGCCTTCGGTTCATGATTTCGTTCGGGTTGTTCCAATTCTTGCGTTATTGCTTCTCCTCGATGAGAGAGAGAGTGAGTGAGTGACAGAGCCTTTTAGACCTAGGAAAAAACCAGTAATTTTTAACCAGTTTCGTTTCCTCTATTAAAGTTCTTTAGCTTCCCTAATCCTGCATCGCATTCTTTTGGATTTAGGCAGTGAGCATCTTGATGGTGGATTAAATGTTATGGGTATCTCTTTGTTAAAATTCTGTAATTGTTTTTTCTTCTATGGATGTACTTGGATGGTTTCGTTTCCTTTTCACAAGTTTCTAGAATTCACTGAGGAAATTGAGATGTGATTTTAATTGCAGGGGGACCCCCTTCGTTGCCTAGGAGAATCAATCTCCTTCGGCAGGTATATGTCAGAACCTCTTGCTTGGGAGAAATGGTCAGCATTTTCCCACAATCGCTACTTAGAAGAAGTCGAAAAGTTTTCCAAACCTGGCTCTGTTGCTCAGAAGAAGGCTTATTTTGAAGCTCACTACAAGAGAAAAGCTGCTGAGAAAGCAGCGGCCTTGCTTGAGGTGACAAATGCAAGTGCAAGTAATGTCTCAGAGTCGATAAATATGTACAAAAATTGTGACAGCTTCTCCAACATAGAGTTGGCGAATGGAGAGAGTCCTATGGTTGTCGATAAACAACAGGAAAATTTTGTGCCAAATTCTGAGGTAGTAATATGCCCAGCTGATATGAGTGGCCCTAATCCAAATGTTGAAGGGAATCAATTGGATGTTTCCATGGTGGATAGAGCAGAAGCAGTGGTTCAAGAAAGTGTTAATTTGGCGAATCCTATTCAGGTTGAAATCTCAAACAAGTTTGAAAATGACAAGGACCAAGATGAGATTGTTGCCACCCAAGAAGAGAAGATTCCAAATAAGGTAAACTGTTGAATGTTGTCCTGTTTTTACTATTTACAATGTAATTGCTTGATCATGTTTCCTCACCACGCCAACTGTGATCTTCCAGGAAGCAGCTGGTGAGGAGAATCTAGCTTCAACGAACAAGAAAAGATTGATAAACTCTTCCCCAAGGTTATCCACTAAAGGTAGAGCATCCAAGGCCCCGATGTCTCCTGCCAAACAAGCAACTCGTGTGCAAACCATAAATTGGAAAAATGTCACTCAAAAGGGTAAGAAGTTTTTGTCAGACTTAGTTGACAAGAGGAGATTGACTGGAAAATCTCTCCACACGTCAATCCATTTCACTTCTCATGCTGGTGAAAGTGAAACCAGTAAAATAATTTCACCAGTTGTGGAGAAGACCAGAAATTCCAGAAGTAATACTACTATGTTTAATATCTCCATGAATAAACCGGCTTCTCGACAAAGTACAGCTAGGGTATGCACTTTTCTTGCCATTGTTTTTTTTAAAAAAATTCTTTATTCATCATATTCATGGGTCTATCTGTCCGCACTCTGCACAAACATGACACATCTAATAAGAGTTTTATTTGCCAACCTCAGGCATCTGTTAATGGGGTATTAAAGCAGTCTTCAGCAGATCTATGGTCCATAGATAGAAGGTATCTTGCTTTCTACTTCACATGTCCACGCAATATCTCAGTCCATTACATACTCCCTTTCCATTGTGCTATTTCTAAATGCATTGAGTACTCTAATTCAAGCGATCAATTATATTGTTTGCAGGGAAAAAACATTACTTAATAAGTCGGTGGCTGGTGCAATCGCAGATGGGATGTGGACATCCTCCTCAAAAGAGTAAGGACTTTGCTACTTACATGCCTATGAGTTTTTTTATTTACTTTATCTTGGCTCTGGGGTGCTTATCTAAATTGGTTTTGCTCTTTCTAAGTTTCACTTTTTTTTCCCCGAAACTAACATCTTTGTTTTATTTGTTGTGGAATTAATTACTAAACAGGCTTAATTAATTACCTTTATTCATATAATGTTCTAGATTGTATTCTGAATGGATCAAAGTAGTTAGTGTACTAGATGACAAAGGAACTGCCACCATTCTTATAAACTTCGGATAATGGATTATTATGAATCTAAATAACTGATTATTTGGCAGCCAATTTTCTACTGCAAATGGAAGTAAACCACGACCCCCTATTCCATCATGTCCTTTTATCTTCAAGAGTCAAGAAAGAGCAGAAAAGCGTAAAGAGGCAAGAATCGATATTGTGTTTTAAGTTCCCTCCTTGTCATGCCATGGTTCATTAAATATTTGTGGGTTTCTTTATTAAAAAAGCTGTCTTCTTTTGCTGTGCCAGTTCTTTCAGAGGCTGGAAGAGAAGAAAAATGCCAAGGAGGCTGAAAATAAGCAGCTGCAACTGAGATCTAATAAAAAGGTTAGTTTCTTCTAAAAAAATATTTTGGTTTTGACATAATAACTTTTCACTTACTATTTGCATGATGATTTATGCAACTTCGTAATGCCTCTCTTGGGTCTCGGTTAATTTATAAAGGTGAAAAATACAAGCAGAGTTCAGGAAGGGTGATAAATACAAATTAGTGTTCACAAATCAAATGATTGTGTTGATTGAAGGATTATTTACAGAAGTTGCCCTAGATGATTAGAGGATAGTACACTGGTGATGGGGCAATATGCTATGTGGAATGACCTGATTATTAAACTTCTGAGCAGAAACTAGTGCAAGTTGAATGCTGTTCTCTTTTTATTTTTATTTCCTTTGTCAAACCATTAAAAAGTTTACTTTTTTTATAATAAAAAAAAAAATCTGATGCAGGAAAAAGCTGTAGGGGATGTTAATAAACTGCGTCAGTGCACTGGCTTAAAAGCCAAACTAAACCAAGATCTGTCTTCAGGATCACAATTTCCAAGTAACCACTTGAACAAGGTATACACATTTTCTTCCAAAGTTTGTTTATGTAAGGTGCTTTCAACCGTACTTGGAAAGTTTCTACTGAAATTTAGTGTGTGGAGCAATGTAGACTACTACTACTACTCTCTGCTTAGTTAGTCTTATTTTATCCCCTAATGTCTTTTGATGAATAGAAGACATTTATTTTTGCAGATACCTCTGGCACAGCCTCGGTCACCAAAACTTGGAAGGCAGTCTACTCTCAGCAAGGCCCTGGACCCAAGCTCTAGGCCTGCAGTCAATTCTCACAGCTCCAACTTTGCCACAAAAAAATATAAAGTGACCACAAATAGATCAGTGCCTTCTCTTTCGAAGAAGAATGCTCATGAGAATTCTCCTCCCAATATCCAGAGTTGAGGGTGTCTAGCTTAGGAAAGTGCATGGAGATTGATTGACTTCAACGGTTACCACTCTCTAACCAAGAAGAAAGGAAAGGAAAATATAAAATTACCGCCCAGAAGGGCCAGAACTACTATTTGTAAGCAAGGGGTGTATTTGTGAGGTCTGTCAATTAGAAATTTTGTAGGGCTTATCTTTCATTTTTATGTTTGCTTCTTTGTTCTTTGTTCTTTGTTCTTTGTTCTTTTGGCGATTGTAAATAGCTTTTAACCTTACTGGTCATGATTAATATATAAAGATAGGATGATTGCATATTTTGGTTGTTCCACATGGACAGGACAGCTTCTTCTTCATACTTTTCGTTTTAAATTCTTTCTCCATATTTTTCCCATTTCATTTTTTTTTTCTTTTCCATTTGATAGTTTTCAGATTATCAATTTTCCCATAAAACTGAAATAAAAAGTCTTAGCACACTGAGTTTGTTTCTTATCCAGTTCTTACTTAACGTGGGATCATACAAAAGGATTGTATACATTATATTCTGAGCCAAGACTTGTCTCACAAGCATTTTTATCCCTAGAAGCCCTTATTGGGCTGAGCCAAATTCCACAAGAAGTTTGTCACCAGCTAAAAAACGATGTCCTTTAAAGTACTTGATTGTTTTAACAAAGTACAAAGACTTATGTTTGGCTCAGTTGTTAATTACAATTATTTCTGGTTTCATAACTTGTGAGGACCATGAGTTTCGTGCGCTTTTACAGCCATCAAAACATTCTGGCAGGCATTTTGCATATAGTTACAAGAAAGCTGATGCACATCAAATCCAGATAAAGAAGAAAACTTATTATGCTAGTGTTTGCCATCACTCCTATTATACACATTCCGACATTCAAATCCGAACTGGTCAGAGAGATAGTATCCAGATTCATTAAGTTGGGACACTCGAAACTATATTAGCTTACCAAACACAAAATAGCAGAGGATCATTCATCGTTGAGGATGTGCAAATGCAAAAGAGCAAGGCTGGAGCAGGAGCATGTCATGCTATGAACAGACCTTGATCTAGGACACAATATTCTGATGGGTCACATGGATATTCAAATCTCAGTGCATCATACAGGTGAGCAGGAACTTCAGTAACATGAGTAGGATCAGTATACTCCGAGAACTCTATATTTTGAAGTTCAAGATTCATACCATAACAATCACCTTGATACCAACAAATCTGAAACTCATCGTCCAAAGAAGCAAAAGGTGATGTACTTCCCAAGATTAGGCTCCTTTGGGCAGATTCCAAATCAGTACTCAGGTTGATGCCCTGATTTTTCATGTTTGATGTACTAGTGGAAATGGTCTCAGAAACTTGATGGTCTACCACACAGCTCTTGGTTTGACCAGGAAAAGAGTCTGTTGCACTTATTGTTGGACTTATTGTTGGACTTACACGGCTACCATGATGGTTTGTGTACTCCGAATACGAAGGCTTACTCTTACTGGAGCCAGTTACATCTCCCCCTGGGATTGAAGGTCTTGAGCTAATGGAAGGAATTGATTGTAGCTGATCAGCTTGGAAATGGTGCTGTGGACCAGGCAGTGAAGGCTTGCTGAAGCCATTGTTTAACTGAACAAGTGGCTTGTGCTCTTTTTCCAATTGAATTTGATTCCAAGAGTACGTCGCTGGGATGGTGGAATCAAATGCTGTCAAGTTTACTTCAGATTCCACTGATGCAAAAGAATGATTGACGCACATCTGTGAACTCCTGATCTTCTGAGAATGGGGAACGTTTCCAACCAAACCTTTTTTGGTTTCTGTGTAAGAACTATTGAAGTCCATTTGTGAACTCCTCATCTTCTGAGAATCAGGAATATTGCCAGTCGTTCCTTTCTTAGGTTCTGCTACAGGCTCTGAAACAATCCCCTTTATATCTCCTTCATTGATCTTTGGATCCGCATTCTGAGCAACTAAATTATTGCCAGAAAATCTGTAGCTTCCATGTGCAACATCATTTTGTTGGATGTTGATCGAGTTCTGAACGCTAAGAATTCCTTGAAGATCTTTTGAGGAATAATCAGAATGCTTTGTCCCACCAAAAGAAGATTTAATATCATTTTCTTTTTGCAGCCTACTCAAGTAGAGCCGGTACTTCTGCACATGAAAATTCTCAGTGAGAATATGCAAGCATATTATCTATTAAATTAATTAACCGTTAGTTTACATGCAAGACTGCATGTTCCATTATTTGGGTGATGGGAAATTAGCTGCATATAATTCATTCTATAAAATAACAGAAAATAAAATAAAGAAAGAAATCATAGTCCAAATGGATAAGATTAACGATCATTGTCCTTCCTCAAATATTTGGTGCAACTAGCTGTTCAAACCTTCAGGTGACATATCAGCATGAGTAATATCAGGAAAGAGAACCATAAACAGAAGACTGCTATTAAAAGAGCGAGAATTTCTATTGATGAATGCTAGGGATTATTACAGTAACTTCTTCATATGCTGTCAAAAAATGTGACAAACCCGACTGAGACCAAACAAATGGGATAAATTATTGCACAAGGAAATTATCCATTGCAGGGTATTCTGGCTACCAAAGTACCATAATGAAAGTGCTGCAGTGCACAAATCCTACTAGATAGGAATTTCAGATCTTTTCAGGAGAAAGAATTAAGAAGTGAGATATCTACCTGCAAGTGGCTAGCAACATTTTCTCTTGTCAACCAAGGCACGTTCATCAGGTCAAGTATCTTCTTCGGACCAACTTCTGCCAAACAGACATTACACATCATCGCTCTGTAGAAACATAATAAAGTTGGTGGCTATATCATTGAAAAACAACACAAATGGGAAACAGACTTTTGAGAAATAACATAAAATTTATTAAGATTTATAGTTAATGATGCTGATCCAAAAACCAAGCTTTATAAGAAACGAAGTTACTTACTGTCAAATCCAATCTGATGTACTGCTTTTACAAATTTCTGATGAAGGTCTACAGACCAAACAACTCTAGCTTTTTTTGTGGATGAACAATCAGAAAAGTCTTTGTCATCATATTTGTTATCAACATCCTTTCTTTTTCTCGATGAAGTGAGGTCTTCTGCACTAAAAAAATATCCCTCATCATACTGATCTGATCCATTTCTTATCAGCTGAATACCTTCGAATACTTTCGTGACTCTCAATGTCTCTGATCTCATGTATCTTCTTTCTGAATACATGCTGCCATATATTACGCAGTTCTTTCATTCTTATTGGCTTAAGAAGATAATCACATGCTCCGTGCTGAACACCTTTCATTACCCTACTCGTTTCTCCATCAACAGACATCACTGCACAGGTACAAAAAATATGATTTGTCAGGAACTAAATGGTAAAGGAAAATTTTCAATTGAAGACGAATCTTATGTCAGATGACAGAGTACTGACTAATAACAGGAAGATCCATCTCAAGTCCAACATGCTCGAGAAGTTTAAAACCATCCATGTCAGGCATGTTCACATCACTGACTACAATGTCATATCCATCCTTCTTTTCACGAAGCAAGTTTAAAGCCTCTCTTGCCAAACCACATGTAGTCACTGAAACACAGAGAAGGGGAAAGAAAAAACTAGTCAGAATTGATGAAAATTTGACGATATCATCATAGACTGGGTTGGAAAGTTGAATATATAGTCAGACTGGCCAAAGTCATCCTGTATACTAATCAGACAAAAATAAAATCCTGTAAGACTGACAGAAATCCTTTTTTAAATGAGTGGGTGGGACTAAGAACTTGAAAAGTAAAATCAGTTGTCCAGCATTTTAAATGGAAGCCTTCTCTATCTTGCTCAGATCGTTTAAAAGAAAGCATACATGAGAATATCCCAAACATAATCAAAGGAACTATTGTAAAGCTATGTGTCTTGAGCAGTGACTGTAAGAGTACTTCAGTTTCCTGTGAAATACTTCGAAAATTCGATTGAACAAAGATGATAGAGCATACAAGAATGTAAGAATATTAAAACACCGTCTTTAAATCAACATGACAAGACCAGGAATATAATATAATAGACCTAGGTAATGATGAAAGTCATAATAGACAAAGGGTAAATGTTGCTAGAAAAAAGCCTTTCATGGACATAGTTGAAACAAGGATATAAAGGAAAATGTGCTAAAGGAGGCTTGAAATCAGAAATCCAAGAATGAATGCAGGATTTGGGGAGTAATTAATTGTGGCCATTTGTCCATACAACTCATCTGGATAACAATTATACAAGTACACTACCAGAGGTACCAAGGATTGCTGAACACTCCAGTTATCCGAAATCGACCAACTTTAAGCATTTATATTGGATAGAGAAATCAATGTTCAAAACTCGATTAAACTAGCTAATAAAGGAAACACCTTGTGCCTAATTGCACTGCTATCACATTATCATTATCCTCCTGCAAAGCAGCTCGTAGAAGGGCCAAAGCAGCAGGTTGATGAAGGGAAATACAATCAAATACCCTTCTCAACTAAACCCTGATCATTTCTGATAATCAATTTAATTAAAAGGAAACTGCCAACTAAGTTTTTGCTTCTAGAAAAAGATAATAATAATCATCGGTTTCAAGAAACCCATATGGAGAATTCACAAAAGCATCATCAGCCAGCCTTAGACAATTAGACCAACTTCTAAGTTCTACCCCATTTTCTCTGTTATGCAAGGAATATTGCCTTAATACCTTCACATAAAGCACGAATCTTGAATTCCATATACATGGAGTTAAGTCCCTAGATGAACATTTAACTAAGCTCCCATTACCCTTGTTGTCCAAATTAACCCATAACTCAAAAAACCCATCTCTGAAAATCACCAAATACAATCAGAGAAACCAACCAAACATAAGAAATAATTCAGAAAACAGAGGGAGAGAAAGACTAAAGCTTTAAATTATGATTGAAACAGAGGAACAGTGACAAAGTGAGATAGCGTAAAATAACCTTCATAGGAGCACTTCTTGAGCATCTTCTCTAAGATCTTAAGCCAAGTTGGATCATCATCGACGACGAGAACTCGGAGGCCAGCCGGAAACGAATCGTTTCGAGGAGAAGAGAAGCTACTCTCCATTAGGAAAAAGTTAAAGATGGAAGAGTTAAGATTGAAGTGGAGGGGGTAGAGTGGGACTTACAGCTCAAATGAGACTATATAGCTTAGGAGTGTCTCCAAATTTAAAAAAATGGCTTTCTTTGGATTTTATGGGAAGCTTTTTAGAGAGAGAGAGAGAGATAGAGAGAACCAACGAATATTTGGCGCCGGATATCTAACGGTCCCCGTGGTTCACGTTAGGCTTTAATCGCATTTGCATTTTGCTAAACCAAAAAAAAAAAGGAAATTGTATGGGGGGGTATGATTAGGAAGAAGAAAAAGCCACACAATTTTTACCTTTGGTGTTGAAAAAGAATATGGGAAAGTGAAACAAAATGGTTACTTCGAGAAATTGGGTTTACAATCTTAAAGAGGTAGAATCTAAAGGTGGGGGTGGGGTTGGGGTGTGTGATTTATGAAAGAATGTTTGAATGAATAAGGCATCTTATAAATGAGATATAGGTAGCTTAATTCAGCAATTTCAATTAGACGCAAAGTTTGATTTCACCATATTACTATTTCTCAAGTTTTTTCTTTTCTAAAGTGATATTCTAAATTAGTTGAAGATCAAACTCGGGTGTAAAAAATGAACGGATGATAAACTATGCTAACCAGAAAGACAAAATAACACTTCAATGTTGCAGCCCCTGCTTTGTCTTTGTTGGGTTAAAGATGTATTGCTTATTCTTGTACACCTTGAGAGGAAGATGAAACAATTTGAAGTTCATGTTGGATAAACAATAAAGAAGGGTTTGAGGGAACGTGGAATGCATTTGAGAGACAAAGCAGAAAAAAAAAAAAAAAAAAAAAAGTCGTTTGAACCAGATTTGTAGTGGTTGGACAAAGCCAAGACTATCTGAACTTGAAGACAGTTGAAATCCAATTGGTCCCAAACTCACAAATTTGACCTTTTATTATCTTCAACCAATGCTTTGTAAGGCATGCATGATCTCAAGACCAGTCTCGTAACACATTATCCAAATCCTTCAATGAAAGTGGAAGCATGAAGAACCCTTTTCATTTACTTGTTTAATAATGCCATTGCCCAGCAAGAAAAAAAAAATTATATAGTTTAAAGCATCTTTATGTACTTACGGTAAAGTTGCACTTAATATTTTAGCCAAATGCATGGCACATTGTGAGAAGCAAAACACAACAGAGAATTTTAAGAATGCTTATCCAATAAGAGAAGGACAAAACATCCTTGTTGGTTTACATTGACAACATTAATCAGCTGTTCAGCCAAAAAGAAAAAAAAAGACATCATCAATCAAATGACACAGTGTGTTCTGTCTCCATGTAATTAGTGCGTGCATATCAGTCTTTGATTTTTGTCATCTTTGAAGTGGAATTAGAGAGATTCCAAAACAACATTAAGTTTTGCAGTAGAAAGGAACTGAGGTGCTTGATGCTAATCTGGAAGGAACATTAACTTTTTAACAAAGAATTAATCCTTAAACTGCTTTCTAATTACTCCAATAGCAAGCAGGGCCTCTAGAAAGATGACATGCACTCAGTGACATAAGGGTCCATGCGTAAAAAATTTAAAATTAATAATAATAATAATTTTTACAAAGTTGGCAGATTTCTTGAAATATTTATGAGTTGAGAATAAGCCATTGGAAGGATGGGTGAGATCGGCTGGCTAATCAATCATCATCGTTAATTGAGGCCACGATACCCCTAAGCAGAAAAAGATTGGAGCTAGGAAGGATAGTGGCATCTTTTTTGAAACTCCATTTAAATTAAAAAGAATTATTTTATTTGCTGCCAATGATCACTTAATTAAGTTTCTTGACCAGCAAACTCAGCAAGAACAAGTTTGCTTGGGGCACTTTGTGCTGCAAGATGCTAAGAGTTTTCCATGTGGTGTGAGTGAGCCTAATTAGTGACAAAAAAAACTTACTTGTAACTAGAATAGCACTGTTTTATTATTCCCGATTAATAACACAATGACATGTGGAAAAATTATCTTACGTGTCATTATGTTGTTGATCATGAATAGCAAAAAGTATTATTCTCGATGAAAGTTTCTTTCCATTAGTGGCAGAGCCATTAACCCTCAATGTTTTTTTTTAATCCTTCAACTCTCAGGAAAAACTTTGGGGGGAGTTTAAAGGCTTAAAGGCATACTTTAGGAGAGTGGGGTAGAAAAGGAGTTTGAGAAATAAAAACTCAATGGCTCTAAAAGGAAATGCCACTTAGAAATTCTTTATCTCCAAAGACAATAATTTACTTAAAAAGAGGGTCGACATGATTGGTGATTAACAAATTAGCAGGATGAACTCCATGCAACTTCTCATAAGTGGAGTGCCTTTTTATTTGTTTATTTAAAAGTTAGAATATGGCTCTGCCCTTATGCTCTCCTATGATGCTTCCCCTGTTCTTACCTGTTTATTCTTCTTTTTTTTCTTCACTTTTTTTATAATTATTTTATAGTTTTGTTTTACACTATCTCTTTTTTAACTGTTACAATGATGCTGATGATCAATCACTGACCCCAAGTTTTATCATGAATTACGAATTATTTCTTATTTTTGTTTTGCCCATTAAAATGCACACAGATATTATGAGATTGTTATGCTGCCACCTTAGCAACATGCATGCTCTGATGATAATGGACCAAGTTGGCAACTTGGCAATTTCCCTGTTCGTTTCTGAAATGATTGACGTTGGAATTTGGAACCTACTTTGCTCTTGTATTTAACAGGTAAATACACAATTATACTACTGATTTTTCTGTTTAATCTTCTTTTCTTTTTTTGGTAATTTTGTGGGACGAAATATTGTGATATTATTGCACGTCAATAAGTATGCAGGTTGCTTAACGATGCAGTCAAGATAATTTAAGCCCCCCAGTGAAGTTAGGCAGCAGGATTTAACATGAAAGCATACTAGTTTGCTTCCTGTGGAGGGGAGGATATGTGTTTGTTCATCATCACAAGGTAGGTACAAAGCTAACCCACCTCTTTGAGCATTTGGCTATCCTCAGGGTTTATGGGACCTGCCTTTCCTACATTTACCGATTCTCGGCAGTGGTGATTTCATGGGCTGGATTGGAGCACAATCAAGCTCAGGATTGTTGTCAGACTACAGTTTCCTAAGGCCACAGTTTCATACCAATGTGAAAACTATTATCCTCTCTCTTCCCAATGTTGGAAGATTTCCCATGTTCGAATCTCCCCTCCCCCATCAATGAAAAGAAAGACAAGAATTAAGGATATGATAGCTTTTTTACTATAAACAGATTCCAGACAGTAAAAAGTGTTGGATATTGTAAGTTTTCTCATTAAGTTGTAACATATCATGGAGTAATGACCAGAAACCATTAATACTAGGAAATTACTTGCCTTCCATTCCAACACTCAGGTTCCAAAAAGCTGAGATGAATGCCAGGCATACCAGATATACATATCAATCTTAGTATTTTCAGTGCTGTTGCCACAGACTTGAAGGTGCCTTTGTCATTGGAGGCTGGCAGGCTACTCCTTGAAGCTACCTTCTCATCGCCTGAAAACAGGCATTCGGTATTTCAGTTTACTATATACAGCTACCATGAAACACCTGCTCAACCTGCCATGGTAGCTTACATTGAACTTCCCTATAATAGACTATATACAGTAGGGCATTCAGCATTTTGTGTAGCTTGCAACTTCATTCTTCCTCTGTAGGTCAGAGCATGTAATCATATACCACAACATGTGTTGCAGGCACAACTACAGGTAGATTTTCAATATAAAGATAGAAACGTCTTAGGTTCTCCTTGGCAAGGGTAACTGTATCAATCACATCACTGTTGCTAGTGAGAACCCACAAATCTCTAGAGCTGACTCTCTTTAGGCTGTCTCGGCAAAAAGGGCAGGATTGCGATCGTGCATTCCTGCAATTCAATTCAAGTACATTACAGAACAAATATTTTTCACAGGTTATCCCCAGTATGTAAAATGCTTTCCAATTTTCTTAAACAAGAACAAGTAAAAAGGGCAATTGATGGTACCAATTATGGAAGCAGGTGATGCACATGAAATGCCCACAGTTGGGCAACACCATCTTTGTACAGTTTTCCATGCATATTCCACATTCATCATCTCTATCTTGATCTTTGTCCGAGAGCTTCCTCCAGCCTTCCATCTTCTTTCGGCTCAAAACATCTGTGCATCGGCTTTTCTTATTATTGTAATTATTATTATTATTATCTTCCAGTTCGTTAAACTCGCCTTCAAGTTGTCTAAGATAAGGGTATATTACAGCTGCAATGAATTCCAGCAGAATGCACTCAGAAGTCAAAACAAATTTTTTATTTTGCATTTTCCAAGAAGGGCTATGTATTTAATAAGAAGCTAATTAACTAGAGAATAGCATACCATAAAACTCCCTTAAAGTGACATTCTGTTCTTTGGAGGACATTGAAGGCATTCCATCCATATAAACCTGCACAATTATGTAAAGCTTAATTTGGAATCTCCGGCAACAAAAAATAAGTAAAAAAGCATAAAAGAAAGAAGAGCCCACCTTGTATACAAGTATGTGGAGAAGGCCTAAATAATTGGGGAGTATATCGGTGCAACTACAATCCATCCATTCAATGAAGTACAGGAAAATGGGGGCAAAGGGGCTATAAGACAATCTCATTTGGACGCAGTTCCCACCATAATCTTTGGGAAGAGCAGCTGCCCTGCAAAAACCCATCTCAAAAAGCAATGAAAAAAGGATCTTTTTTTTTTTTTGGGCCAAACAAAGATCAAAATGTATTTGAACCTGAGGAATTAAGCCTATATAACAACAAAAGTTCACACGAAAATTATCAAGGAGAAACAAGAGCAGTCTATGACACGAAAGTGAGGATTTTCTTTTTACAGAGAAGCAAGTAAATTGGCAATTTGGCACAAACAACCAACTTTACCTTCCCTCTTAAATGAGAAATACCATCCAACAACCACAATTGAGTTAAATTAACACCACAACAAACTACCCAGAAGAGGAAAACAAACAACTAACGCAAATGCATATGAATTCCACAGTTTTTGACTGATCAACAATAAAGAACCAAACTTGATCATAAATATACAACCAAAAATAGATTTTTTGAAGAAAAAAATGACTCACAAACTAATGGCATGTTGTATGTCAGCTTCAAGAGCTTTGATAGATTCTCCATAAGAAGATTTGCTGGCCTGTGCTTGCCACATATGTTCTACCTTTTGAGTTAGGAAGGAGAAAAGAGAAGGAATAGAAAGACAAAAGCGGAAAGAGGGTGAGGGATAAGATGAAAGAGTGACCTTTTTGGGTGGGAGTTGGTTTGGTTTTGTTTTTGTTGATGAATGTTTGGGGTGGGAGACATTAGATGGTGGGTTTAAAAAAGGAGGGAGAGAGAGAGAGAGAGAGAGAGAGAGAGAGAGAGAGAGAGAGAGAGCCAAGCCTTGCTTAGTGTTCAAACCTTTCACACTTGAAGGAAAGAAAGGGATGCCTTCTCTTTCTCATGTTGCCTTCATTATTTTATCAACTGCAGTTTGGGCTCCCTGCCCTCCCTTCCCTCCAAAGACCAACTCTTACTTTTGATAATAATTGATACTTTGGAAGGAAATTATTAAAAATAAATTTGTTGGGTCCTACCAGTTCTGCTGTTTAGTTCGATTAAAAAAACAAAATAAAAGAATAAAAAATAAATATATCAGTAAAAGTATTTGGGCCGTTAGTAGCCCAAATGACCGAAACCCCATTGTTTGTTTGTTTTGTTTTGCACATTTGGGCCATACCACATCACCATTTTGCAACAAATATGACTTCCCATATGGGGTGTAGTAGTAAATAACCATAATATGCTAGAGCATCCGTTAATTCTGGCCGTTGATGTTTCTAAGGTTTTTTGTGCTATGCACAACACAACCATAATGAATTGAAAGATATTTTGGTTAGTATTAATGTATAACACGTGTGCGCGACTGATGCTAACATTGCTTTGCTGTTATGGAATTGGCTTTTGCTGGAAGAAGAGCAACTTCGACATGACCGATTGATTGCTATATGTCTAGCGTGTGGGGAAGGAACCAACTTTACTATTAATGAAATGAGTAACGACAAGTGAACAAGGTTTGACGTAGTGGACCCCCAGAATGGACTACAGCCCATAATTTACTTTCAGCTTCGTTGTTTGTTTCTACTCTCTGTCCATCCTTCACAATCAAGATCTGAGCCCAATAGGGAGATATCGAGCATCTTCTGCTTTGATGAGCCCTGTGAATCTGCAACAGAAAAAGTACACAATAAATATTTCATTAATACATCAATCTACTTTTTTTTAGTACAAATATTAGTCTAAATTACAAAATAGAGAATTTCTCGTGCACACACAACACAATTGCAATGCAATGGAGGTTCGAACCTGAGACATATGATCATGTTTGCGCATACCCATCTACTACTTGAAATTGAAGAATTTATTTTGGGGTTTTTTTTTTTATAATAAAACAATTGGCTAATGTTGTTTTGGGTTATTATTGGTGATGATTGAGATGGGGGGCCAGTGGCGATTGTGTCCAAGACCAAGATAAAAAAGGGGTGCATGAACGCATCCTCTTCATACTTTTTTCAAAGTTAAGAAAAGCTCAAGACAAGTTGGTCCAAAGGGAAAATGAGAAAAGAGATTTAGTTGTGAGTAGGGCTGGGCATCTATACCGTATATACCGAAACCGTACCGATATCGTGTCATACCATACCGTTTAATACCGTACCGTATACCTACCGAATTAATATGGTATCATACCGTACCGTACCAATCTTGTATGACACGGGTGCGGTACCGTATATCACCATCGAATGCCACCGTACCGTACCGAATAGTAACCCTAAACAAAAAATACGCGAGTTTTTTTCACTCTGTCGTCAACTCGATCTCTCACTCACCCAACAGACCCCAAACTCTCAAACTCTCCTCCCACTCCCAGCCAGCTCCCTCTTTCTCTCAAACTCTCGATCTTTCTCAGTCACCCACCCTCGATCGATTTCAAACCAGGCCAAACCAAACCCTTGGGTCTCTGTCTCTTTGTCACTCTCTCACTTTCACGATCTCTGTCTCAGTCACTCAATCTCTCCAATTTGATCGATCTCTCTATCTATGTCTCACTCTCGATTCAATCTCCGTCTCTCTCTCTCGACTCCAATCTCTGTCTCTCTCTCGATCTCTCTCTCTCTCAGTCTCTCAATCTATCTCTCTGTCTCAGCCTCTCGATCTTTCTCTCTGTCTTTGAAGCCCCAAATTGACGACCTATCGATCTCTCAATCTGTCCTCAAGCCCCAATCGACGAAGCCTGCTCCTCTCGATCACTCTCTCTGCCCGGAACTGGAAGCCCCAAATTGAAGACTCAAACTCAAATGGTAAGTTTATGTTCAACAAATTCTCTGTCTAGAATTGAAACTTTTGATAATAAGCTTTTGATTTGAATTGAAATGTTGCTGAATTGATGAATTAGGACAATATTTGCATTTATTTTGGAAAGAATTGCTGAATTGATTATTTGCAAATGTTGCTGAAATTGCTGAATTGAAATGTTGCTGAAATTGCTAAAATGCTGATTAGCTCTCGTAAAAAAATGTCACTAATTAAAAACTAATTGCTGAATTGCTAATCTGATATTTTTGGTATTTAATTTTTCAATTTTCTAAAAAATGTCACTAATTAAAAACTATTGGTCATTGGTGTTTGTATAAATATGATATTGCATTTAGCTTCATCGATTGTATTTTCAGTGTGTGTTGTTTGACTGCTTACTTGTGAATGTGATTCTATGATGTTTCCTGTTGTCTCTCTTACAATTTGTCTGCTTGCATTTGTTGGTTTGTTATTTGATTCTGGGGTACCAAATATTTTGTTTTCTGTTAGTAATATGTCTTCAGGTTCATGAATGAACAATTTGAGACCTAGAATACGAGGGTGATTCTTCATTCTATTTTCTAAGAATTCATTTGCATATGAACTCTCAGAAAACAATAATGTTATCTCTCAACTTAGACTTTTCCCATTTATGATCAGAAAAGTAGTTGTTGCGGTTGCAGTTCTATATATGTTGATGTTCTTGCAGCTCATTTTGGTGCTATAAGCCTTGTAGACTTTCAAGATAATTATTTCTGGCATGTCTCATATTTGGTTGTAGAATTATATCTTGATAGCCAATATGAGGCATTGAGGATGTTATTATTACAGTACAAAATATTTCTTAAGTGTCCTGTTGATTACAATTTTTGGACGATAAAGCATGTGATCATAAAGCAATGCATGCTTGTAAACTTGAACTTTGCAGAAAGCAATTGCTCAAATGTTTTAATAACTGAGAAGTGTGATACAGTTACAGTATATGTGTTTTGTTGCATCAGTTTGTTCAAATTTGATTGCTCACGTGTATGTTTGTAAACAATAAGTGTGTCTGAACTATAGAAGGTGAAACCTGCGATGCTAATAATTGTTTGTTTGGGTAATTTGCAGAAATTGCAAATGATGGGGATACTTGAATCCAAATTGTGGGCTGCAAATTAAGCTTAGATTGCATAACTTTCTGTTTTTGTCATTTATGTTTGGATTGTGTTTGTAATTTTGTAAGCCATAAGGCATAATTATCATTTATTTTGGTTTGTTGATGTATATTGATTTGGTTGATTATGATTTGGATGTTGAATTTGTTGAATCTTTGGTGAATGAATAGGTTGAATATTCAATTGGTTCATTTCTGAGTTTTGTCATTTTGAATACCGAAATGGTACCATACCATACCGATACCGATTCGATTTTTATACGGTATGGTACCGTACCAACTTTGGCAAACCATAATCCCATACCGAACCATACCGGTTTTAATTTCCGGTATCGGTAGCGGTATGAGCCCAATACCGTACCGTACCGAACCGTGCCCACCCCTAGTTGTGAGCAAAAGAAAAAGCCAATTTTAAAGCAAAGACTGTCAACTTCAAATGCCAAAGTCCTTGTAATGTTGCTCCCTTTTTCTTTCATTAAAGATTAAAGATGCTTTTAGCATCGTCAAGGTTTTCAGTCATCTTCATCATTCTTCCCTCCCGTGACACTTTTATTATTTTCATCCAAATTATAGTTTCTAATATCATTTTCTTAATATTTAATTATATATAAGTAAGATTTTAGATTTTAGATTTTAGGTAAGTTTATTACACTTTTATTATTTACATCCAAAGAATTAGTAATAACTTTTTGGGAGATTCATTATCATACCCAATATAATGACCCAAATTATAAAAATACCTTATATGAAATGGACTTTAGAAACACACTCAAAGCTCATTTATAACATAACAAATAGGCTTTTAACTTCTCATAAATTACAAAATTGCCATCAATTTCTAACCAACCTCAAAACCTCATATTAAAAAAAACCCCAAAATACTCAATAGGGTATCAAAGTAATTTAATAATCAAAATTAAATTCAATATGGTCAGCTATCATTTTTTAGGTTTTTTTTGTTGGGTTTGTTTATAGGAATTCAATAGTGTATGGTTTATCTATATTATTAGTGCTAAGAATTAGTATATAACTAAAGAGATTTTCTATTTAAACCCCACACTTCTCTTAGTTCACCCCATCTTTTAATTTAAATTTTCACAATTTCTAAGAAAACCTCACTATCTTCCCAAACTATCTTTATATACACCCCAAACTGAAAAAATAAGAAATAAAAGAGATTTTCTATTTAAACCCCACAATTTTCTTTGTTCCCAGCAAAAAAACACAAAAAAAAATAGAACCCTAAACTTCGAAATTTAATATTTTCTAGAGAAATAGAACAACTTTACCTCTCTCCAAGAACTGTAATTGGAATTCCAACACTTGGGTATTGTTGAGTTGATAATCAACAAGTCTTTCCATCAACTCCCATGCATATTTAAAGAGGTAGGCTCGTCAATTTTCTATGTCTTTAAAAGAGATGAGTAATCTGGCAAGAGGATGTAGAGGAGTTTGTATTTTTCTAAAACTTGATATGAAGAGTGGTGGGTTGTGAGGTGCATATATAGATGTACTAGGCTTAATTATTAAGTTGGATGACATTTTTTGTCTTTTTACACAATAATAAAACTTACAACTTAATAATTTAAGTATTGGGGTGAACAAATAGAAGTTGCGGGGTTTAAATAGAAAATCTCTAACTAAATATCTCTTATCTACATCATTAGTGCTAAGAATTGGTATGAACTAAATATCTCTAACTTTTGTCACTTTCCTATTTTACCTTTTTGAATACGAAGAAGAAGAAGAAGGGAAGAAGCAATCCATCTAGTCATTTTGTTTGTTTTTTTCTTCTTCGGTTTAGACCCATGCATTTTCTCACTTCTTTGTTTTGTTTGAGGTAATATGTATTTTCTCTTCAATCAATGGACACAAGCCTTTTTGTGGTTTGTGAACCTCCATAATTAGACTATATATATATATATATATATATATATTTCACACCAAAGTTACATTTTTATTGTTTTATTATGCTTATTATACAATAATACAAGAAAGTTACACAATGACGTTGAATTAATTAATTGCTTGTACCAAGTTTCGGTTCTAGTATTTGAGGGCCTTATGCGAAACTTAAACGGGAGCCCTCAATTTAATATGAAAATATTCATAAAATAATTTTCCATGACTTAACACCATAAAATAATTTTTTTAATAGCTAAAATTCATCATCTATTAGCATGCAATGGCAATCATAAATAACATTCATAAAAGTTTTAATGTTTCAATTTAAGAAAATTAAAGAGGAAGAAGATATGAACTTTTTTTGTTTCGTTTTGAGTGGATGAAAACATACACTCCAAATTTTTTTGTTTGATTGGAGAAAGCTTGTGTATATTGCTTTCCTCTTCTTTGAATGACAACTACTGAAATGTAAAAATACAATTACTGAATGATCCAACTTGCCTACTAAAATCAAGGGGATAAGTTCCAACTCAACCAAATACACACTTGTGTTACATTCCTACAGGCTCAAGTATATATATAATACTATACCTATAACATTAATATACATAATATACACGTAAAAAAATTTGAGCGCCCTTAAAAATTTAGAGCCCCTCAGGGCACCCCTGCTTGTACCGATAACTCACCTCCAAATCTTCAAGAACCCGCATCTTCAATTTAGGTGCCAAAATATCACAAATATTTTTTTTTTTTTTGTTGAGATGAGATAAATTCTGCCGCCTCTGTCATATCTTTTGCTCAAATCTAAAATTATGTGCCATCTTTATTTTTTGGTGTTTGAATTAAAAAAATATAGAAGAAGAATAATCCAAAAAACCAATGCTAAAAGTTGTTTTTACTTACACAATGAAATCTGTATGGAGTGGAGTGGAAATAATTTACATGAGACTGGGATATACAATCACTCTTGACACTCTTTAAACTTATCGTATAATTAGAGATAGAACAAAATAAAAAGAGAATATCTACACGTGATAGTGAAGTTTTTGTGTCACTCTTTTTCAAAGTAAAAGGAAACGCAAACTTAAAAATGAAACAGAAACTATTATTTTGATTGGGAAAAAGAAGATTCCAAAATGGCAAAAAGAAACGAACGTGAATGAACATTCCACAAACTCATCAATCAAAAAAGTGAAAGGTAAGTGGTGTACCACAGATTGGAGCATTCGGAGCTTAACAAACAGTTTCAACCTCTTCCATCAATAAACCTCAAATTCTGAACACTGGTAAACTTCAAAAGAATTATTTTGTCTTTCTCATGCCATGTTCAATGAGTTCATCCTTCAACTGCCTGGTCATTTTTCTTTACTTTGCATCATCTGTTGTGTGCCAAGTTAAGGGTATGTGATTCTTCTGGTTTTTTTATTTTTAAAATTTTGAAGAGCTTTTTACTTCAAAATAAGCTTGCAATATCTTTCTGCTAAAATTGGATGTGCAGAGTTTGTAAGTATAGATTGTGGAGGGACAAGAAATTACACCGACCCAAGTACTGGGATAGCATGGATTTCAGACTTTGGGCTCATGAGCCAGGGAAAATCAGTACAAGTAGAGAACCCAAATGGAAACTTGACGCAGTATCAGAGGCGCAGAGATTTTCCCATAGACAGCAAGAAGTATTGCTACACTTTGAGCACAGAAGAGAGGAGGAGGTATCTAATCAGAGCAACATTTCAATATGGCAGCCTGAAAAGTGAAGACACTTACCCCAAGTTTGAGCTTTACTTGGATGCTACTCAGTGGTCTACTGTAACCATATTTGATGCTTCAAGAACATATGTGAATGAAATCATCATCAGGGCATCGTCCGGTTCGGTTGATGTGTGCATATGCTGTGCAACAACTGGGTTTCCATTTATATCCACTCTGGAGCTGAGGCCTTTGAATCTTTCCATGTATGCTACAGATTATGAGGATCATTTCTTCTTGAGAGTGGCAGCTAGAGTGAATTTTGGTGCTCCAAGCATAGATGTCATAAGGTAATACCATAGCTGAGCAATTAAGTTTTTGAATAAGTTTGTTTGAATGCTTGTTATAAATCTAGTCATTCGATACCTTTCAGTGAAAATATATTGTTTTGCTCAGGTACCCAGATGATCCATATGACAGAATTTGGGATTCTGATCTTGTGAAAAGGCAAAATTATCTGGTAGGGGTGGCCTCAGGAACACAAAGAATCAATACATCAAGGGATGTAAACACAAATAGTAGAGAATATCCACCTGTTAAAGTAATGCAGACTGCAGTTGTTGGCACAAAAGGACTGTTGAGCTACAGACTGAATCTTGATGGTTTCCCAGAAAATGGTTTCCCAGCAAATGCTCGAGCTTATGCTTACTTTGCAGAAATTGAGGATTTGGGTGCGGATGAAAATCGAAAATTCAAATTGGAGCAACCTTCATTGGGTGACTCTAACAGTGCAGTGGTAAATATTGCTGAAAATGCAAATGGGGACTACACTCTTTACGAGCCGAGCTACATGAATGTGAGCCTGGAGTTTGTTCTGTCATTTTCCTTTAGGAAGACCCCCGATTCTACTCGAGGGCCGCTTCTAAACGCACTGGAGATAAGTAAATATGTACGAATTGCTGTGAAGACTGATAGGCAAGATTGTAAGCCCATGATCTTATTGGTTGTATAACTAAAAGTTTTTGCATCAGATTGACTGTGCTTTACTATGATGAGCTGATTATAATTTTTGGTTTTTAATTGGTAGTGAGTGTTCTCAATGCCCTTCGCTTCATGTCTGCCGAAAGTCTGTCAGTAGATGAAGGGGATCCTTGTGTTCCAACTCCCTGGGATTGGGTGAATTGTAGCTCCACAACATTGAGAATTACAAAAATGTGAGTTCTTCATATCTTCCTCCTGATAACTCTGCTTCATGTCAATTTCTATTGCATTGCCATTTAATACAAGTGATTCAAAGGTCCAACTATAATAAAAGGCTATAGTCTACATTTACAATCTATATCCAAGGTTTTTTTTAATTGATTCTGAAAATCCTACTGAATATACAAGTCCAGAGGAAACTTGAAACATGCATGCAAAACCATCCTATAGGATATATACAAATCCCAAGGAAACTTGTAGATTTCAAGCTAACAGTTCAAAGTCAGATTTATCGTATAGGTAGCTTCCACTCTTCATCAAATGCACCTTTCATGGTGTGCTGATATACATAAGCTGAATTCATTGACAGAATTTCTTCACGGCATTCAAATATCAGATCTTCATCTCCACCTCTGAATATCATGCGGGAAGAAATCATTCACTAGTTATTGCATTTAGCACAGTTGCTTGCTTATAGGTTCGTTGATAGATGTATTCTAAAACCCCTTTTTACAAAGAGTAAAAGTTATTGCATCAGTGGATTATTGTAACTAAATCAGTGACACCGTGAAACATTTTGTCATGACTAAGCTAGAAACTTAAAAATTGATCACAAGTCTTAAAAGATATTCAGCATTTTAAGTTTGTGGAACCCTCTGACCTGTGGTGCAGTGACCTGTCAGGAAAGAATGTGAAGGGTGAGATTCCCTTGGAGCTTAATAACATGCAGGAGTTGATAGAGTTGTAAGTGCTATTATCTTCTAAACAGCTGCGTGCCTTTATATTGCTTCATCGTTTTTTGAGTTCCCTTGCAATCGGTTTTTTCTTTGCACTTAGGTGGTTGGATGGTAACTACCTTACTGGACCATTTCCTGACATTAGTAATCTTATCAATTTGAAAATTCTGTAAGCTCCTCAAACCTTGCTTCAAATTTACATATTTGAATTGTAGAGCATCTTTTTGCTTCGATGATGCATTTCTTTTTATCTTTGTTCAACATGGAAGGCATCTAGAGAATAACAAATTGACTGGTCCACTACCTTCTTACCTGGGTAGCTTGCCAAGCTTACAAGAACTGTAAGTAGCAATCGAACTGTGAGTTAAGCTATTTCATACATCTTTAGGATTAACTTGAACATTTTCCAGAAGTTTCCATGATCTACCTTAATCCAACATAACGCATCTCTTCTCTGACATATGTTTCATATATGTAGTAAATGTGAAATTCAAATGTTTCAGGTACATACAGAACAACTCTTTCAGTGGTGAAATTCCTGCAGGACTGTTAACTGGGGAAGTCACTTTTAAGTAAGTTTGCTTTTCACTAATGTGTGCAATGCTATAAACATGGCAATAGACAGTAAACTAACAATAGTGTACATACTTTCTCTGAATAGAATACATATCTGTGCTCTGCAAGTAGAACATCAAGTATAAGAGAAAGTTTGAATTCCAAGATATATGTCTTAGCCCAGAAAATTTATTGACAGATACACAATTATCTTGCAGTTTTGAAGATAACCTCAGGCTGCATAAGGGGGCACAAAAACGGAATCATTTTAAGTTGATAATTGGAATTTCAGTTGGAGTACTTGGGATTGTATCAATTTTGTTAATCGGGAGCCTATTGCTATTACGCAATCTACAAAGAAGATCATCTCATCAGAGAAGTAATGAAAAAGGTTTGTACACCAAGAATCTGTTGACTGCTGTCACAATTTTTGCAATCCAACATCTTTTCTTGTGCATCAGGTGATTCTATGCGCATCAGCACAAAGCCTTCAACTAGGCATTCAATTTCCCGAATGGATGAAGGCATAGCTTGCTACATTACACTCCCTGATCTGGAAGAAGCCACTAACAACTTTTCAAAAAAATTGGCAAAGGAAGCTTTGGATCAGTCTATTATGGGAAGATGAAAGATGGAAAAGAGGTGGCAGTTAAAATGATGGCTGATTCATCTACCCACATGAATAAGCAGTTTGTAACTGAGGTAGCACTCTTGTCAAGAATTCATCATAGAAACTTGGTCCCTCTAATTGGATACTGTGAGGAAGAACATCAATGCATTCTGGTTTACGAGTATATGCACAATGGAACCTTACGGGATCATATACACGGTCTACTCTCTCATCAACACTAGTTAAAAAACTGTTCTTTGAATTTCTATTCTTAGTTGTGATGGAAGTGATTTCTTGACGACAGGTTCTACCAGCCAGAAGCACTTAGACTGGCAAACTCGCCTTCGTATTGCAGAAGATGCAGCTAAAGGTTTAAAAAATGGAACTTCTTACTTATTTACGCATACTTCTTTTGTTCAAGTTCATGCTAAGGACATAAATTTACGTATGAATAGGTCTTGAGTACTTACACACTGGATGCAACCCTAGTATCATCCACCGGGACGTAAAAACAAGCAACATTCTCCTAGACATCAACATGAGAGCAAAGGTTTCAGATTTTGGATTGTCTAGGCAAACCGAAGAAGATTTAACCCACGTATCAAGTGTAGCTCGAGGAACAGTAGGCTACCTTGATCCTGAGTAAGCCAGATTACTCATATGTGAATAGTTCATTATGCTCACAGTTCTCTCCTGTATGCACTTAATCAACAGTGTCTATATGCTCCAACAGGTATTATGCTAGTCAGCAATTGACAGAGAAAAGTGATGTATACAGTTTTGGTGTTGTTCTATTGGAACTGATTTCAGGAAAAAAGGCTGTGTCAACAGAAGACTTTGGTGATGAGTTGAACATTGTTTACTGGGTCTGCTTCTAATTCACTTAAATGCTAATTAATCTTCTTGCAGTCTAGGATTAGTTGTTAAACACCTTACTAATCACTCAAAACTATTGTTTTCTTTTTCCAGGCAAGATCATTAATTCGTAAAGGGGATGTGGTAAGCATCATAGATCCTTTTCTACAAGGAAATGTCAAAATTGATTCCATTTGGAGAATTGCTGAAGTTGCAATCCAATGCGTTGAGCAACATGGAGTTTCCAGGCCAAGAATGCAGGAAATAATCTTGGCCATCCAAGATGCTATGAAGATTGAGAAAGGCACAGAAGCCGGCCAAAAAATATCTCCCAGCAGTAGCTCAAAAGCACAATCGTCCAGGAAAACTTTGCTAACAAGCTTTCTTGAAATTGAGAGCCCTGACATATCAAACGGTTGCCTTGTCCCATCTGCCAGATGACCTTACATCTCTTTTCATAATGAAAATCGTAATGCTCTTGCCTTTTTGCACAATGTATATGTATATGCAGGTCGTGTCATATTGCTGTTATAAAAAGAACTTTTACCAAAAGTTGTTTTAGAATTACATTACCCTTGCAAATTCTCTATTGCTTTTCAATGACATACTATAATACTAAAGAGCTATGCTAAAGACCGTACCGTAAGTTACCGTGCGATGCACATTCGCACATAGACTATTGACTGAGGCGTGGGTTATCGCTAAGAGCAATTCCACCAGTTGCCCTTAGCCAGGGCAAGGGGGGGCTAGGGCAGTCACTATTCATGTGAATAGTGGCTGCCCTTGCAAAAAGCAATTTACGTTTCCAGCAGTTGTCCTAGTCAAGGGCAAACACTATTCATTTTTTTGTTTTTTTTCACAAATTTTTTTACTTAAATAATTAATTTGGACAATATTTTCGGATAAGATTTTTGGGTTCCTACGTGTCAATACTATTCATATCTCATAATCGGATAAAATTTTCGGATAAGATTTTCGGTTTCTACGTGTCAATACTATCCAACACCGTCGATAGAAGAAGCCATAAAGATTGTATGAAAAAATAAAACTAGAAAGTGAATGAAATGTTGAGTAAAAAGTGAATATTAGTAGAAGTAGAAGAAAATGTATGAGGATTTGGTGTTGAAAGTGAAGAGTATTTGTAGGTATTTATAGAAAAAAATTCCAGTATTTTTTGATAATTTTTTAAAAAAATTTCGGAATTTTTTTCATATTTTTATTGCAAAAATATTGAGAGCCGTTGGATTGGAGAGAAAATAACAATTGGAGCGCTCAGACGACGACACGTGGCCCAACAGTAAAAAAATTTAAACTGCGCTCGCGTCGTCATCGCTGACGCCAGCTGCCCGAGTTTTGGACTTGGGGCTAGTCTTGCCCGAGGGCCGAGCCCAGTTCGGTAGGGCCCCCATGCCGCCCGGGCTGCTTTCAACTGCTGGAGTTGGGTTTTTCCCCCAGCCCGCCCCTAGCCCCCCCCAGCCCCATCCGCTGGAATAGCTCTAAATTGTACCCCTTGGGTTGGCTAGCTACTGATTCAGTGTTGTCACCACTTGCCCCAAAGTGTCTTTCTAAAGCGACGTTCACTTAGATTTTCCGTAATTATTATTTTTTTACTCTTAAACGGAAAAATGTCTTCTTTTTCTTTATGAAAAAGGGTTGACTAAATTAAGCCATGCCATAATAATTGGCATGCCAAAAAAATGTTATTTATATATAAAGTAAAAGGAAGAGAATGGTGAAACATTCAAAATACCAAAAAATACCTTTGGTTAATTCAAATATTAAGAATTTAAATTATTAATTAAATGAGGATAATATGATAAATTCACTTTTTTCATATTAAAAAAAAAAAAAATCCTTCCCATCTATTGTGACTCAACCACAAAGTAACATGTGTCTCGTCTTTTTTAATTATCAAAACTGCTTTTTACATATGGATTTTTAAAGATTTCTATCAAATGGATTTACAACATTTGAAAGCTTTGTAATAATATTAAAGTTTCATTTTTACAGGTCTATATTTTTTATAAAAAAAATCTTATGTCGACGCTGAAAGAAATCGGTGTCTTTTTCAAATCTTGTAAATCCTATGATAGAAAGCTTTAAAATCCATGAGTAAAAAATTTTGATTATAAAAATCCGTAAATAAAATCCTATAAGAACATCTCCAAGGGAGATGTCACATGCAAAATCTTAGATTTGAATTTGATGGCTTATGTGATAATTTGACACTTTGGAAAATATTTAACTCCACCCAAAATGCCAAATATCATATTATTTTATTATATTTTAAAAAGCAAATGGGGTTCATATGATGCATAAAAATAAATGATAGTAGGGTGTACATAGTGAATATTACAAAGGAGACTATAGCTTTTATACTTAGCTATGCTCACAATGACTAACCGACTCTAAAAATCATGTGCTTTACTATCTAATTAGTTACAGACTTAATCATTAAGTAATCTAGTTAGCAACTTTTGTTGGCGAGTCCTTACTTAGTTAGGATTTTGGTTACTTATTCATTTATTTAGTCAAATTGTAATTTACATTTATTTCCTATTTTATTTTTGGTTGTACTTCCTTATAAATACCTCCATATTGGAGAATAATAAATATTTGAGTATAACTGAATATTTGCCATACTTTGTTTGACTTTGTATTAGAGCCAGGTTCTTATTTAGGGACTTGTGCTTGCGTTTTCCTTGAAATTTAAGTGATCTCCTCCCCTCCTATTCGAATTGGGAAGGGGGAGGTGGGGAGGATGAGTGAAATGATCAATTTCTCTTTCATATGAAGATACTGCCTATATCTTGGCTCTGACGACCCATTCTCTTTAGAAGGAGAGGGGCTTGTACACAGGGTTTCTATGTTCTGCTATGTGCTTTGGTTTGTCAGTTGTTTCACTCGTGATTGATAGAAAGACCTTTACAATTGGTTCGTCTCAAATATGATGTTTTATGACTCGCTTGTCAAGTTGGCCATGCGAAATATCTTTGACCCAATTTGAGGGGGAGTGTTGACGAGGTCTTACTTAGTTAGGATTTTGGTTACTTACCCATTTATTTAGTCCTTAGACCCATTCTCTTCAGATCACATAATAATTGAAGTATCAAGAAAATATTAGCTGCACAATAAGTCAAGGTTTTGTATTCTAGCTCAATAAAACTATGAGCCAAGGAATGTTTGAGTCTAGAGATACCTACGGTGCATTTTTTGTCACAAAAACAACACGTAATGTATCTTTCTCCATCAATTACCTTAACCTACTTCCAAACAAAATCTTTCCTATTGCCACTCATAATTTCAAATCTGCCCAAGTTTTAAAATTAACTCAATCATCACATAAACATTATAAATACTCAAATATAGGAAGGAAATATGAACTAAACAACTAAAACTACAACTTAGAAGAAGGAAAACATCAATTTTACAAAAAAAAAAAAAAAAAAAAGGGTTACCTAGGTCCTAGGGCATGCGAAAATTGAAAGAAATATTGAAGAAAGTTGGTAATCTTTTTCTACAGATGCCAAAAATTACTTTCCTTTGTAGCAAAGTGAATGGGCTTTGATGAAATATGAAAACTAGCGACTGGATAATGGAGGAGAAAGGAGTTGCATCACGTTGGGCTTGTCCAGGAGTCGTAAGAAATGATGAATGTCGAGTCGGGGGCTGGGTTCTTTTTGGCGTTTTAAAACCCTTACCCAATACGACGTCGTTTTGGGCTTTCTTTTGTTTTTGTTTTTAAAAAAAACTACAAAAAGCCCACGCCTTACTGAAAAATCTTTACGCTTTTTGTGTAAAAGTCAAAGCTATCACCGCCTCGAAACAAAATGGGACCGCCTTGCTCTGATGCGTATCACATTCTATACTACTAAAGAGCTATGCTACTGTACTATAAGTTACTGTGTGATGCACACTTCCCCCGTACTCAGGCGATTAACCTGAGAGCAAGTGTGCATATAAATAGGGAAAAAATCTACACTTAAAAAGCATATAAATGTATTATCCATTTTCGACCCAAAAAAGAAGAAGAAAGTATTATCCATCAGAGCGGCGTGGGTTATCTCACAAAATTGTACCCATTGGGTTGGCTAGCTACTGCTCCAGTGTTGTCACCACTTGCCCACAAATATCTTTCGAAAGTGACGTTCACTAGGAATTTTCCGCAACTTCATTTTTTTTTTCTTCTCTTAAACAGAGAAAGGTCTTCTTTTTTCTTTGTGAAAAAGTTTGCCTAAATTAAGCCATGCCATAATAATTGGAGTGAAAAAAAAGAAGATTATATTCATTATGCTGTGGAAGGGAAAAACAATGTAATTAATTAAATAAATGTAAAATGTTGGTAGGAAGGAAGGCCAAAAGAATAAGATATAAAAAGGTATAAACCAAAAATAAAATAAAATAAAAAACCCCACAAGAAGAAAATGGGATTCGACCCCATTCTTTTTAATTTTAAAATTGGATAGTAGACCCCATTCTTAGGTTAGAGAAGCAATTGACCAAAATTTTAAGGAGTTGTTGTTTGTGTGCGTAGCCAGCCACCGCAATAATACTTTCATAATGCAACATTTTATGGGATTCTCCACCTGTTGTGTTTCAGTCCATGGATAAGCTTCCAAAGTGGGACCCTTTCCCTTTGATCGAGTGGTTCAGATGATTGCATGATGAAGCCATTCATTCAATTGTACACACGAGAGAAACCCACCACAAATAAATTATATACGTAAACAAGGGTTGATTTGAAAATACATGAAATTAGTCATCATCATAATCATATGAAAATAATGATGCGTATCATTAAAAAAATCAGATGAAAGCTAACAAAAGGTACCTTGGCAATATTAAAATGAGCACCAAATATAAGGAAAGATTATGATAAGAACGTAAATTAAATGGAGGGCATCCCAAATTCCTAATAAAAACATCATCCTCATCATCCTCGTAGCAAAAGACGTATTTTCCTTGTTGCGTATTCCATTTCTGACCATATAAAGCAGCCAACACCGAAAACAGTCGTTCTCAGAGAACCGCCCCTTCTGAGAAAAGGATAAAGAGAAAAGCCTTGGGAAAGAAACCTCTGTGTCCCTCTCTTTGCTTTGTTTTGTTTTTTTCTGGTGAGGCGTGGGCTGGTTTTTAAGTTCTCTGAAGGAGAAAAGGAGAGAACTTTGTTTGTGGAGTTCATTTGTTTACTTGATAGTCTGAGAATAGAGGGGAGTTTTTGCTCTCTGTTCTTTGTATCTTTGTTACGCAAGAGATAGAGTTTGTGATGGAGATGATATATTACCAGCCTTCTTACCAGGAATCCTTGACTGTTCTGGAGGCTGATATACAGCATGCCAATTCTCTGTGAGTTCTTTGTTTCTCTGGAGCTTCTTTGTTTTTGTTTCAATTACTCTGGTTCCTATTTTAGTTTTTTTGCATATCCTTTTACCCAAGTGGGTAGTTTTATCTTTTAATTTTGCAAGTCTTTATTTAGGCAATCTGATCCTCATGATCAACATCATAATTTGTCAATTGAGGCAAGAAAAAGTAAAACCTAAATGGGATTTTTTTTGGTCAAGTTCTAAAACCCATATGGGATTGTCTAATTACATATTCAGACCTACGTTATACCCTTTGTCTATTTGCCAATTTGGGATTTTTTTTCCCTTTTCAAGTCCAAAGAGCATTGGTGTAGGAACGAAGTTGTTTTTTTTTTTTTTTGGGTTCAGACTTGGTCATGGTTGAGTAATCTGATTGAATTGTAAAGTTAGCAACTTGTGCCATACTAGTAATTCTGATTTTAGTTTGGATTACGTGCAGAGCTGCTGCAATTCCAAGAGGCAAGGGCGGTGCCCGTTTTCAGATGAAATTGGTTTACAATCACTTGGCTCCCCTCTTTCTGTTTTTGTTACAGTGGATTGATTGCTCATGTACATGTCTACTCCCAAGATATCTAAATTTCTTCCACATACTTGTCTACAAGGTGGGTTCCTCTTCTCCAATTTCTAGTCTATTAGTTCTTACTGAAAAGGAATTTTCTTTTGTTGCTCTACCTAATTTGGGCATGCCTTTTCATTATTTGCTCTTTTATCTGATACAGGTATACACAGATGGCAGGCCTACCATATCAACCCATGGAAGGAAAGCAACTATAAGAGATTTCTATTGTATGTTAAATTTGGCTATTTTTTAATTCATCATTGAAATCTTTGAATGTCATACTTAGTTGTGCTCAACTAAATTGATTCTAACTTCATTTGCTTTGTCAAAAACTGAATTTCAGCCGTAATCTTACCATCTCTTCAGCGGCTTCATGGGGATTTGGGGGAGTTAGACGATGCTAAGGAAGGGTATCCTAGCATGGAAAGCTCCGGAAAGAAGATGATTAGAGGAGATGGTAGCCTTGTCAATGCTGAGTTGGAGAGAGAAGAGGAGTGTGGAATTTGTTTGGAGCCTTGCACCAAAGTGGTCTTGCCTAATTGCTGTCATGCAATGTGCATCAAATGCTACCGCAATTGGTAAGTACAAGCCTTCATATGTATCCCCTATATATTTCTTTTATCATGACTGTTTGTTTTTCTAAAGATTCCCCATGAAGCCTTCATTTTTTCTTTGCACATGAAATGCTTTGTTTCTAAATTGCAGGAATCGAAAGTCAGAGTCTTGCCCTTTTTGTCGCGGTAATATAAAGAGAGTTAATTCTCAAGACTTATGGGTGCTCACTTGCAATGAAGATGTGGTTGACACTGAAACGGTTTCTAAGGAGGATTTGTTGCGTTTCTACCTCTATATCAACAGCCTGCCAAAAGATTACCCAGATGCCCTTTTCTTGGTGTATTACGAGTACTCTAATTTGTTCTAAGAAAACGAAGAATGGTGTACAGATAGAAAAGAGCCTCCTGTCAAATGTAAATAGAATCCGGTAAGGAACTTCTATTGGATTTTTACACAAAATAACAGTTCCCAGTGCTATGCATATTTAAAACTTAGAAGTCAGTGTAAGACTACATCATCAGTAGTAATATCACAGTTTTCATTTTCAGAACTGAGTTCTATTGCCTTACTGACTTGTTAAAATTCCATTAATAAGCACATGTAAATACACTTGTTAATGTGGGAATACACTTCTGTAACTTACTCCTTGTTGAATGGCTAAAGTTACTGAGGAGAAAACCCATGTAGAACTCATTGTGGTGTGGCTTCACATCTGAGTTGTGCCAGAGTGGATTTGTCATAAATGTGGCCACCATTTTGATTTCAATTTGTGCACATGATTGTTCTTTTTCTGTAGCAAATTTTCAGAAGCTAGGCACCTTAGAATCAGGTAATGAAACTTGCAGCCATATTGAATTAGCTTTTGGTAAAAGCGCTTATATATCAGTTCTTTACATGTGAAGTATCTGCAGCTGGGCTGCTTTTGGTGAACTACTTGACTTTCATTAGGGAGAAGAGGCATCATCAATTTGGCAAAATGGGTTTGATCTTCTTTCTTTGTGATGCAATATATAAAATTATAAATTGACTCAAATTGTTTTAAGATTTTTTTAACATTTGCGTACAAGAACACTCGACACATTTGAAACAATTTCCAGGTCTGTTTGGAATGCAAGATATAATAATACCAGAAAAGAAAATCAGCACTGCCAGAAACGTTTAAAACACAAAAACATCATTATTGTGTTTAAAACTAATACCAACCAACACTTGAGCTAATCCCGTGACGTTTATCTTTTAGCAGCATTATAGCACCGTCTATAAGATTCCTCTACTACAACCAGACAATTAAAAAAGAACAGACTTTCAGGCTGTTTGCACAAGTTCTTTTACTTGTTTTATTTTTAATTTATAAACAATTCCGAATTTGACACTTTCTTCCAAATTTTGTAACATTGCAAAAGTATGCAATTTGCCAATCCTGGTGCGCGTGTGTGAGTTTAATATATTATCGCTCTTCTCAATAAAAAAAATTCCTCAAACAAGCATTTTTGTATATCTATTAGAACACTTAATGTAGCAAAGTTGAAAGTCTTCCCAGCATAGATGTGATGTGCTGGATCCAACTTTTTGTTATTAATACCCAAATCTGCCTTGCGTAACCTTGTCCTCTTTGCTTGACTTATGAATATATTTCACATGTAAATTGTTATATAAAATTCAAACTATAACTTAAATTCAACACATGCTAATATGATAATAACTAAAAAGATTATTTAATAATTTCCAACAGAAAATAAAAAAATAATGATTAATAATGTTCTTAAAAAAAGATTAATTAATAATATTAGCAAAAAGGAAATTCTATCGCATTTTAAGATAATTTTTTTAATATAACAGTCGCACCATACCAACATTAATTTTTCATCAAGTAAAAGGAGAGGAAGCTAGAATGAAACAGTAACGGTGGTCCTTGTACAGTAAAAATAACGGAAGAAGTAACGGAGAAAAGTAAGAGGACCGACAGACGAACAGAGAGAAAGAGAGAGAGCGCGCGCGAGTAAAAGCAGTCAGTTCCTCAGGCAGAGTCCCTGCAAGATCAGATACACCACCGGACCGGAAGTGGTTCGTCTTCTTCAAATCCAACACAATCCGATTCGTAAACCTACCTCTTCTGTACTGTACGGAAATCCACTGGTCAAATTTGATAATTCCGTGTCGGTTCCCGAATCTTCAATCTCCATTCCTAGGGTTTTAACTTCGGTCCCGGACAAATTTATAGCTCTTGTATTGATTTCTGCCGATTTAGGGATTCATAGCGTGTTTTTGGTTGGATTTCGGATCCGAGCCTTATTGCGGAGAAGGTAGCGATTGGGTATGAGCCATTGCGATGCCTGAGAACGGTGGTTCAGGGCAGGTTCAGGAACGTTTTGCAGCTGTGGCACAGGGAGATCAAGGGATTCAAAGCAGCCAAATTGCAAATGGGTTAGCCGAAGATTCAAAAGCAATTCACGACGACGTCGTTGGGCTAGTGAATCAGGTAATTGAATTTTGAGAATTGCAATTTGCGACGGTCTCGTTTCAATTTGATCTGTTGCATAAAGCTAGGGTATCGGTTTTTAATTGCAGGAATTAGGCTCCGTGCCACCGGTAACGGTACCGGTAGAAGATGATAACAGTGTTTCGGGAGATAACGGGAAAGTGACAGAGGAGTTCGTTGATTGCTCGGACGATTACGCCATGGATGAGGTGGAACGCCTGCGTGCTTTACTGGAAAGCACAGTTGACGAGAAAGAAAGTTTTGCGCGCCAATTCGAGGTCGATAGTTTTCTTTTTGAATAAAAAAAGATCGATGCGTTTCAAGTAATTTTTGTGTTTTCGGTAATAATTGCTGTTTTTTGTTTAACTAAAGGAAGAAAGGGAGGCTTTTGCCAGAGAAGTTGCTACTCTTCGGTTACAGCTGAAGGCTCTCACTGATCAACAGGCATCGCTTGGTGAAAGTGGTAATTTTATTCATGAGGCAGAAAGTGGGGAAAATTATAACGGTACTGGTACCCGGTGGAGTGAATTAATGAACGAGTGTTCTGGGCTTGTTAAAACGGCTTTAGAAAAACAACTGCAGACTGAGGCCACGGTAAGGGAGCTTGATGGATTTGTGTTTAAGAAGGATCAAGAAATTGAGGAACTAAATGCGAAGGTCAATGAATTTTCAGTATTGAATGATGTTGTCGCAATTTTTTTGAATTCTGCTCAGAGGTCTGTGGAAGTATCATCTGAGGCTCAGATTGAGAAGGATGCACATTTTGAAGTTGTAACAAACAGGATGTTGGCTTCCCTTAGGGGTGTAATTAACCAACAAGAAATGGTGGATGGTTCTTTTGGTGGAAAATTAGTACATGTTGAGGAAGGCACTTCTATGCTAATTGAGAAGTTCACCCAGATGCTTTCTGAAATTGAACAACTTAGACAGTGTTTGCCGGATGCCAGGGAAGATCTTAGTTCGCAGGAGTTAGGGGGGATTTTTGCTACTGTCCGTAATGAGTTACTTGTGCTCAAAAGAAAGGAAGCAGAGCTTGTTGAAAGATTGAGCCATCTAGAAGATGAAAATAGGAAATTGATTGAAGAACTTGACAACCAAAAAGGGATTGTTGAGACAGTGAGTGCAGATCTAGGAAAAACAAAAATGGAGCTGGAGCAGGAGAAGAATAGGTGCGCTAATACAAGAGAGAAGCTTACTATGGCTGTGACGAAAGGAAAGGCATTGGTACAGCAAAGGGACTCATTGAAGCAGTCCCTTGCTGAAAAGATGAGTGAGCTTGAGAAGTGTTTCATTGAATTGCAAGAGAAATCAAGTGCACTTGAAGCTGCTGAATTAAGCAAGGAGGAATTACTTAGAAATGAAAATTCGGTTGCATCACTGCAAGAAATACTATCCCAAAAAAATGTAATTCTTGAAAATTTTGAGGAAATTTTGTCTCAGACTGGTGTACCTGAAGAACTTCAATCTATGGATGTGCTAGAGAGACTTCAATGGCTTATGGATGAAAATGGTAAACTCAAGGCCATTTCCCTGGAATTCCAAAGCTTGAAGGCGGCTATGTTTGCAATTGACCTACCAGAAGTTATTTCATCTTCTAACTTAGAGTCTCAAGTACATTGGCTTAGGGAATCATTTTCTCAGGCCCAAGATGAAGTGATCATGTTGCGTGATGAAATTACTGCAACTAAGGAAGTGGCACGGAAAAATATCGACCAATTAACTGATTCACTTTCAGCTGAATTGCAGGCAAAGGAATATCTCCAAGCAGAGCTGGACACTCTGACATCTGAATACCAAGATATTGTCAAGAAAGAGCAACTGGTTTCTTTAGAGAAGGCTGAGATGATCAGGATGTTACTTGATGCCTCTGGAGTTGTGGTGGACAATGAAGAGGTTTATCAGCCTTCATTGGACAATGTCTTGCTCATTAACAGATGCATTGGCAAGATAAAAGAACAGAATAGTGCCTTACTTGATTCTCCAAAGGTTGATGCTGAGTTGTTTGAAACAATTCAAAGCCACCTGTATGTAAGGGATCAGAAGTTGATGCTGTATGAGAATATGCTAGAAGAGGAGATGCTGGTGAGGTCAGAGGTGAATAATCTGTCAAATGAGTTCCAGGCAGTATCTCAAAAACTTGTAGCATTGGAAGAGGAAAAAGGGTCCCTGCAGAAAGATGTTGAACGATCAGAGGAGAAAAATACTGTGCTAAGGGAGAAGTTGTCCATGGCAGTCAAGAAAGGTAAGGGACTGGTTCAAGACCGGGAAAACTTGAAACATCTTTTGGATGAAAAGAACTCGGAAATTGAGAAGTTAAGGCTTGAGTTACAGCAGCAACAATCTGCACTTGCTGAATGCAGGGATAAGATAAGTAGTTTGTCTACTGATGTAGACCGCATCACAAAGTTAGATGCTGATCTTGTTTCTATGAAGGAACAACGGGATCAACTTGAACAGTTCTTACTGGAGAGCAATAACATGTTACTGAGGCTAATTGAATCTATTGATGCCATTGTTCTTCCTATTGAGTCAGATTTTGAAGAGCCTGTGGGGAAGGTAAACTGGCTTGCAGGGTACATGAATGAATGTCAGGATGCCAAGGCAAACGCACAGCGAGAGTTGGGGATAGTAAAAGAGGAAGCCAGTAATCTGGCTGCTAAGTTAGCAGAAGCCCACTCAACCATAAAATCTCTGGAAGATGAATTGTCAGTTGCAAAGAATGATATATCTCAACTTGCTGAAGAAAAGAGGGAAATAGAAGTGGAAAAGGCCAATGTTGAAAAAGAGTTAGAGAAAGCAATTGAAGAAGCTATGGCCCAGGCTAGCAAGTTTGGTGAGGTTTGTGCATCTAAAAAGTCACTGGAAGAGGCATTGTCACTTGCAGAAAATAATGTATCTGTGCTTGTCAGTGAAAAAGAAGGGGCTTTGATCAGTAGAGCTACTGCAGAAACAGAGCTAGAGAAAGTGAAAGAGGAAGTTGATATTCAGACAAGCAAATTAACAGAGGCCTACAAGACCATAAAGTTACTTGAAGATTCCCTATCGCAGGCACAGGCCAATGTTTCTTTACTTACCGAACAAAACAATGATTTTCAAATTGGTAGAACCGATTTAGAGGTTGAGCTAAAGAAACTCCAAGAGGAAGCCGGGTTCCATGATAACAAGCTAGCAGATGCCCGTGCAACCATAAAATCACTGGAAGATGCATTGCTGAAGGCAGGGAATGATATTACTGTACTTGAAGGTGGAAAGAAAAATGCTGAAGAGGAAATATTAACACTTAATTCCAAGTTAAATGCATGCATGGAAGAGTTGTCTGGAACTAATGGCAGCATAGAAAGCAGGTCCATAGAGTTCAGTGGTGACCTTCATAAACTTCAACTCTTAATGAAGGATGAGACTCTGTTGTCCACTATGAAAAGATGTTTTGAGAAGAAATTTGAGAGCCTGAAAGATATGGATCTGATTCTTAAAAATATATCGGACCATTGTGTTTCCATGGGTTTAGAAGAATTGCAAAGACACCAAGTATTGGAGGTATATAATACGTTTTCTTCTTTAGTGCTCACTTTATTTTTGTTTTTGTGCATGCTGTATTGGTGGACCAGAATCCATCGGCATTTAGATCTCGCCTTTTTCTAGTTTTCTATTCTTTTGATTATTATTTTTTTGTCAATTTCATATTTATGCCCAGGAAGAATATGTTTGGTAATAGTTTTCAATACTTTGACATGCCAATCGAACATGGTCCTCAAATTTGATATTAGTTTTTTTTTTGGATCTGATAAAATCAAATTCTTTTATAATTAGAATGCCATATGATGAACAATCCCCAATGACTCAAAATATTTGTGAAGATCTCTTATTTTCTGTCAGAACGGATGATGTTTTCAAGAAGAACTTGACTTCTTTTCGTTTTCTAACGAGCTCCTTTTGTTACTTATTCCAGGAGGATTCATACGTGACAAAATCATTCTCAGAAGGTCTTGACAGTATTTCCAGTGTTGAAAAGGATAATGGTGAGGGCAATGTTACAGATGTCGAAGATGTGTCTTCATGTTTGAAGAAGACTGCGGAAAGGTTCCAGTTGCGAAACAATATTCTTGCAGAAAATTTTGAACGCTTCTCTTTTTCTACAGATGAGTTTGTTGCAACTCTATTGAGAAAATTAAAGGCAATAAGGGATGAAATAGTAACTGTGGTTAAGCACACGGAATCTTTTAAACAAAAGGCAAATAATCTGGAAATATATAAACAGGAACAGGAGAATACAATAGCCATTTTAGAAAATGATCTCAAGTCTCTACTCTCTGCATGTACTGATGCTACCAGAGAACTTCAGTTTGAAGTCAAGAACAATTTACTTGAATTGGGCTCTGTTCCTGAGCTTGAAGATTTAAGACATTATTTGTCCCCAGAAAGAGGAGTAATTGCTGGAGAGGGCATAGAAACACATGAGCAAGCTCTAGACGGCAGCAAATATGGAAAAACAGCAGAAATGTTGTCAGTTTCTATTAGAAAAGTTAAAGCTTTGATTAAACAGTTTGAGAGCACAAGTGAAGTGGCAGCCTCTACAATTGAAGATTTGCAGAATAAACTGACCGAAGCTAGGTCATCTTCTGAAAAAGCCATGGAAGAAAGGGATCTAGGAAAAAATAGGATTTCCAAGTTGGATGCTGATATAGAAGCATTACAGAATAAACTAGCTGAAGCTAGGACAACTTCTGAAAAAGCCATGGAAGAAAGGGATCTAGGACAAAATAGGATTTCCAAGTTGGATGCTGATATAGAAGCATTACAGAATTCATGCAGCAAGCTGACGCTTAGACTAGAGGATTATCAAGCAAAAGAGGATAAGTTTAAGGAAAAGGAGGCAGAAGCTCAAATCCTGTACAATACTTTGCTAATGAAAGAACAAGGTAAAGATCTTAATCTTTTCTTTCTTTTCCTTTTCCTGATGTTGCTGAACATATCTACTTTGCTGTTCTAATGACTGTAACTGCTCTAATGACTCATTTGTTCACATTTTCTTGTTTCAGAGGCTGAAGACTCCCTCCTGTCAGCATCTGAAGTCAAAACCCTCTTTGACAAGATCAGAGGGATTGAAATCCCTATGCTCCCTATGCCAGAGTCAGAAGTAGGAAATTTGGAGCTGCATGATTCAGCTCATGTAAAGAAGCTCTTTTATGTTATTGATAATATTATTAACCTTCAGAATCAGATAAACTTTTTGTCTCATGAAAAAGAAGAACTGCAGTCAACTCTTGGGACTAGGATGCTTGAAATTGGACAACTGAAGGAGGAGGTTGAACATTATGACAGAGATAGAAAAGATACAGAGAAGATGAAAAGCGAACTGTCTGTGCTCATATATAGTTTGGAAAAAATTATAGATATGTCGGGAGGTAATGATTTAGTTGGAGATCAGAAATCTTCTGGTGTGATGGGACTTCTATCAGTATTAGAGAAGCAGGTTATGGCTTTACAATTGGAGTCAGAAAATTCAAAATCAAAAGCCCAGGAACTTGGTACTAAGTTGGTTGAGAGCCAAAAGTTTGTGGAGGAATTATCAACCAAGGTTAATGTACTTCAAGATTCACATCAAGGAAGGCCTGCTCAGCAAGAGATTGTTCAGGAAAGGAGCATCTTTGAAGCACCTTCATTGCCTACAGGTTCCGAGATATCTGAAATTGAAGATGTGGTAAATATTGATTTATATGATTCCACTATACATTTCTGCAAAGTTGTCTCTTGATTTATTTTGAACGGCTGATATGTGATGCCATTTTTTTTCCAGTTAATGTGTTTTAAGGTAAAATCAATATAAACTTCGGTAGGTGATTGAGGTATAGGCTCATCAAGTTAGTTGTGTGTTGAGGAATATGTGCTTTAAAGATGAAATGTGTCAGTAGTTTTGTTTCAACATCTTTATAAAATATTTTCCTGCATATGTAAGAACTGAAGTTGTTTGTAAATCAATTATATTCAGGGGCCTGTTGGAAAGAACATGATATCTTCCGTACCATCTGCAGCTCATGTGAGAACTATGCGGAAGGGTTCAACTGACCATCTCACAATTGATATTGGTTCTGAATCTACGCGTTTAATCAACAGTGCAGAAACTGATGAGGACAAAGGTTTGCACTTTAGGATTTGTCTGTCGTTCCTAGTAGTTTTAAGGCCTGGTAAACTTATTTCTTTTGTTTTTCTTTTCTTGCCCTCTTCCAGGTCATGTATTCACGTCTCTCAATGCATCTGGTCTCATTCCAAGACAAGGAAAGTCGATTGCAGATCGAATTGATGGAATTTGGTAAAGTGCTGAACTTTAAACTTATTACATAAAGAAGAGGGTGGGGATGGACAATACCAATTCCTGCAAAGTTATTTTTTTTAGTTTTTTCAGAAATACACTACAGGAAATCTTTACTAAGGTGCTTCATTCTATATATACAGGGTATCTGGTGGTCGAGTTTTGATGAGTCGGCCAAGGGCAAGGCTAGGCCTTATTGCCTACTGGCTCTTCTTGCATCTGTGGCTGCTGGGAACCATTTTGTAACCAAGTCTGATTGTTTCTCATTTTGGGTCTGCAAGCAAAATGTATCATAGCCTTTTTCTCGTTCTTCTCTTTCGCTTTGCATATATGTCCCGTCCCCAAGTTAATTCTCTGCAATCACATTTTTCGGTTGCAGAGGATCAAATGGCTCTATGGCCGTGGAAATTTTTTTTCTTTCTTTTCCACTTTTGTCAGTTATTTGTTTTGTTTAATCGTAGTTTGATATATGACAGAAGAACCAGAAATCTTTGTAGTGAATCTAGCGACAGTACTTTCAATCTTTATGCATATTTTTTACATTAAAGTGGTAAAATCAATTACCAACCAGCATAATACTTCTATTTAATCTGCCCTTGCCTTGCCATATGCTTCCCAAAATACTGGATTTTATTATATATTGTCATTTGATAAATCCAGAAGACTGGATTTAGAAACCGTAAAACACAGTGGGCACACCAGAAATGCATGGCCTCTCATTTCTGCAACCTTCAACGATCCACGTGGCAGCAGTATATTCTTAAAACGGATAAAATAAAAAAACAAACAAACAAAATTAATCATAAAAAGCACGAAGCTTTACATGGTCTGTTAGTCGTTGGTTGTTCAATCTTGGGTCTTCAGCTCCGGTCGTTCTCATGCTTCCAGTTCTAATCACCGTATTTCTAATAGAATTTTCTTTAAGGAGCACTCAAAGAGGTGCATAATTCCACTCAAAACTAAAGAGGTTCGTTCGTTTAATCTTCACTTGCCATTTTTTCTGTTGTTCAAATGAATAATCTAAGCGAGCTTCAATTTAATTTATGGACTTGGTTTTTCTGGTGAAGTTGAATTTACGAACTTGGTTTTGACAGGACTCTGCCCTGCCTGCCTGCTATCATCCAATGGGTTCGCTCGCTGTGAACTTTTGGCGGTCTACAGTAAACAATGCCGCCTTTACAACCCCTTTGAGTTGGGGAAGCTCTATCTTCATCAGTCAGTCTTTTCACACTGCGTGAATTTTTTTCTATGTTTCTGGGTTTGTCCTGGGTTTAAGAGATTAGCTCACTATCTATCTTATGCATCATTTTGTTTAATTCTTGGTTGGCGTTTATGATTTTGCTTCTTGCTTTGATTGTACAAATGTTGAAACATTTGGTCAGGTGGGAATTTTATTGGCCTCTATGATGTGCAGAAGGTTTTATCTGCCAAACCATGCAGTGTGAGGCTTTCATTTTTACACTGTTTGGTCTATAGTCTTAGGAAAGACACTCAAGTTTTCAGCCGTTATAATCTTAGTACAATTGTGCTTTTCTGTCTTGGCAGGGAGTTGCAATTAGCCCAAGAGCTTTTGCAAGTCGGAATTCGGTGAAGAAATCAAGGAGGGATGGGGAAGCACGGAAAAGAGTAGCAGATAAGAGCACTGCTACTGAAGATGATTATGTTCAAATTGACAACAAGGTGGACCCTTCTGATAATTTAGCTGCAGAGGAATTGGTTGCATTCCCTCCCAGAGGTGCTGTGCTTCAGGCTTGCACTGTTACTTCTGGGTTGATAGCTGCTTTGGGTATAATAATTCGACAGGTACGATTTACTTAATGTCTTCTTGGATCAAGGTTTTACGTTCACCTAATAGTTTTTAACGTTCTTGCCTCTTTTCTAGTTTCTAATGGTGATATGTGAATAAATTGTTTTCCTTTTCCTATTTTACCTTTTTGAGAACATCTTTTATTTTCTGTCTTCTTCTACTAGGCAGTATATTTTGATGGACTATTTAAACGAAGAGAACAGGATCACAGGCCAGGTTTTTTTGTAGGCTATATTCATTTTGGACCTTACAGAACACGCAGGCTACACTGCACTGCACTTTCTATCTTCTTCCTGTGACACAATTGTCATTGTTTCTGGTTACTTTATGTGCTAAAAGTTCATATTGTCTGATAAAACCAACATATTTTCCCCTGACCATCGTCTAGTCATGCTCATGACCCCACACAGATCTTCCATAAGAAAATGAATTACAAATTGAAAGTTAAATCCTGAGGCCCAAGTTCTTGTTGCTAGTTAACAGTTGTGACATACTAATCTAAAGTAGATCATTGCTCTCAATTTTAGTCAAATGAACAGGAAACTGTGGGTGGAGTTTTGCTGAACTTTTAAACAATGTGCATTTTTATTTTTATTTCCTATCTGCAACTTGCAGGCATCTCATGTTGCATCAATTGAAGGGTTGCCAGTCTTTGACTGCTCATTGGACGTCTCATGTATGAACTTTCACATACTCTTTTGAATAGAATTGTCAATTTATAGTTTATTTTCATTCTCTTTGATAAGAAAGAGCCCCGGGATCTTTGCGAAAGAGATAGCACGTGAGCAAGATTTGTCTATCTAGAGTAGGTTGTCTCAATCTCTAGTCTTATATCATGGAAAGATCCAGTCATATTGAATGTAGGTGACCTATAGTTGGGTAAACTTTTAATAACAGGATATAGATTACCAGGGCCCCGAAAAGAAGGTAGATATGAGAAACATTAATTGAATACTTTGTAGATAATGGAGGAAAACCCATACCGTTGTAAGATCAACTTTCCATTGCTTTCTTCTCTTTAAATTTTTTAGTTTTGGCTTTTTATGTCATTGGCTGGGTTAGTTGTTTCATTAGTTTAAAGAGCATAACCCTTATCTCCCCTATCCTGCAGTTGATTTTGAGGTGTGGCATCTTGAGTTGATTACAGGATTAGTTATTGTGATATCATTCTGCCGATATCTCCTGTTGAAGACATGGCCAGATTTTGCAGAATCTAGCGAAGCGGCCAATCAGCAGGTATCAACTTTCTGCTCTAGCACATCTGCAGGGATTCAAAAGAGCCGTAAATGATACCGTACGCAGTCAATAGTTGTCTCCACAACACTAGCTAATTAGATTTCTGGATAACATGTTGAGGAATGTCTCAACAGCATTTCAAACTAGTATAATCAGACACAAAAGAGCCTAGTTGATATTATAGTAACTCAGTTCCCCATTGCTGCTTATTCGGATCCCTTTATGTGAGAGTATTATCCATAGCTGCTTCTGCATCTCTGACATACATCTTCTCTTGTAACTTAGGTCCTAAGTTCACTTCAACCTTTAGATTACATAATCATCACGTTTTTGCCTGGGATCAGTGAGGTAAGCAAATACATTTCATCACATTGTAGTATCTTTACCATTCTTGCTTGTTCAACTCATTTTGCATTCATTCATGGTGCATTGGTTGGGCAGGAACTTCTTTTCCGGGGTGCACTGCTACCACTTTTTGGATCTAATTGGAGTGCCTTGGCTGTCGCTGTCATTTTTGGTGTTCTACACCTGGGGAGTGGCCGAAAGTATTCCTTCGCCATTTGGTACTTATCTTCTTATCTCTATTAGAGCACTTCAATGGTCCATTCAGGCCATTGTTAGATATGAACAGCTTTAACACTAAATGAGTGTTCAATCATACTTATCTGAATTCCCGTTTCTGATATCGAATACATCACAGTGCAAAAAGACTTGCCATATAATGGCAACTTATGGAAATAAATTTATGGAGTTGAACTCTCCATGAGAATTCTGTGTTGAAAATATTGCTTAGTGATGGATGATTTTCTGCCGTGTTGCAGGGCAACTTTTGTTGGCCTTGTGTATGGTTATGCAACCATCGTCTCCTCCAGCCTTATCGTGCCAATGGCTGCTCATGCGGTGAACAATTTGGTGGGAGGGATATTATGGCGCTACGGGTCAGATTCACCGCGGCGGATATGAGAAGACTGCCACTGTCATTTGCCGACAAGTGTACATAATTTGATTTGTGACTTGGAAGCCGACAACTTCAAACTGGCTAGTGAAGTCAATGTGAAAGTTGATCAACCGTATGTTTTTCTTTTTACAAACAATATTCTAAACTATACTAATTTACACATTAACTTACATTTACTTGTATGTAAATTAAGTTACCAAGATTTGCAAGTTCAGTAATTTACCTAGAGGCAAAATATATAGGTAAATTAATGGGAGATTCACTATTATACCCAATATAGGAGCCCAAATTATTATTTTTTTTAAAAAAATCTATATGAAATAGACTTTAAAAACACACCCAAAGCCTATTTACAACATAACAAAGAGGCTTTTAACTTCTTAAAAATTACAAAACTGACATTCGATTTCTTCAAACAAGCTCAATCCCAAAACCTCATTAAAAAAAAAAAACCAAAACACGCTAGGGCATTAGAGTAATTTAATAATCAAAATTAAATTCAATATGGTCACCTATCATTTTTTGGGTTTTTTTATAGTTTGTTTATAGAAATTAAATGGTGTATGGTTTATCTATATCATTAGTGCTAAGAATGGGTATATGACTAAATATCTCTAAATTAATTTCTAACAAAAACATAGGGATCAAGAATTATAGGAGCAAGAACATGTCTTCAAGATTTGCAAAAATAATTTTCCAAATAGTATAGCTCAGGTAAATTAATTTCTAAAAAACCTTGGGGATGAATTATAGAGAGAAAGATTGAACAAATTAATTTCAAACCATAACAATTATGAAATTGGAAATTGGTTTTGATAAAAATAAAGAAATAAATTGGAAATTTGAAATGAATTAAGGGAACAACCCACCCATAAATTTGAAATTTAAAACAATTAATGATCAAATAGTCTAATTTGCAATAAATTCCACCGTTACCAAAGAGCATATCCCAAAATTTATGTCATCACACACCAAGTTTACGATGTACACTCTTATGGTGCTTATTATTTTGGGTTAATTACAATTTAGTACTATGTGGTTACACCCTTAAGACATGTTAGTCTTTGTCTTTTCAATTTTTACAATCGCATACCCCGAGCTTGTAAATTTTTTACAATGTGATTCCACCATTAAGGTTTCCATCAGTTGTACCGTTAGTTGCTGATGTGGCACTTAAGGGGCCCACTTTTTCGATAGTTTCAAAGTCCTTCCAAGGGCATTTCGCACTTTTATTTTTTTCTCTCCCGACCTCACGTCCTCTAACCCATGTCTTGAGATTACGCCCACGTGGCATGAGTTGATTGCCTTGGAACTCAGAAATTTTTAAAATTTGTATTTGAACTCCACGTCCATATAGCTCGATAGAAACAAGAACCCTAAGTTCCCAAATTCTCTCACACCAATTATCTCCAAATCCTCAATTTTTCTTCGTGAAGTTAGGAAATCTAGAATGAGTGAGACGAGTCGATGCTTTTGTGGTGGGTTTGCAAGACTGGAAACCTCTTGGACCAAAGATAATCCAAGGAGAAGATTCTGGACATGCTGCCGCAAGGTAATTTCACTAATTTCTTTGTTATTTGGGTGTAAGGGTTTCAAATTGTAAGAATTTTTGAATTGGGCGATTATTTAAGTTATTTACCTCATGTTCAGCAGAAAGGGTGTGGGTATTTCGACTGGTTCAATCCTCAAATGTGTGCCCGGTCAAAAATGTTAATTCATGGGTTGTTGAAGAGGATAGATAAGGCTGATGATGAACTAAAGAGGTCGCGAGGAGAGAGAAGCTACTTTGGTTTTTCATCGTTATTGGTGTCCTTATTGCTATGCTGTCAGCAAATGCAAATGAACATAAGGGTTCAAGTTGAACGAAGACAGTACTAGAACTTGCTTGATGGTTTCAATTGGTTTTTGTGTACTGTAGGTTTTTGTAAGACCATTAGCTGGTTGTAATGTTGATTGTGAAACCATGGGTTGTAATGTTGCTTAGTTGAATATTTTGGTATGAACGTATGAAACTATGGGTTGTATGAAATGGCAAATTGGAAAATCACGTTCCTTTTGCAAATTGGCATATCACATTCCTTTTGCAAATTGTCCAAAATGAGTGCATGAAATCCAGTATTTTATGGAGGTAATATTGTACAAAATAAGTGATGAAAAAAAAGCTGAGAAACAAAGACAGAATGCATTGATCTAAGCCTGCTAACAAAATAAGAGTGCATTATATCAAGCATTTCATATCGAAATGTCAAAACAACCCAGGCTCTAATATAGTTTGTCCATAACCAAAATACAATTATACCAAAGGCAGACAAGAACCTCTAATGTAGTTTGTCCATAACCAAAATACATTACCAAAGGCAGACAAGAACCTCTAATGTAGTTTCTCCATAACCAAAATACATTACCAAAGCCAGCCAACAACCTTTAAAGTAATTTCTCCATAACCAAATATGATTCATACAAAATCCAAAAAACACCTTCCAATATAGTGTGTCCATATAAAACCCTAATTGATCCTACACTCCAGTTTGTGATTCTTGGACAGAAGCACAATTGATGCATCTGGTGTTGCTGCGTTTAGTCCTTTTCCTCCACTAAGCCTTTCTGCTTATCACTTATGAATGTAAACCCATATTGGTTTGCCAACTCAATATCCTTCACTGGCAGCTGCAAAAGCCATATCCATGAATCCTTGGTTTCCATTTCCACTTTAGCATAAGCAATAACCTATGTCATATTATTGGCATCTAGACCAACAGGAGATAGTAACTGGCCTCCATAAGGACTCTTCAAATGGCACCCATCTATTCCTATTACAAGTCTGCATCTAGCCTTGAATCCTTCCTTATAAGCACCCAAGTAAATGTACATTTTTTGGAACACATGCCTCTGTAACAATGCATTGAAATCACATTTGATTTGCACTGTTGTTCCAAGATTTGTGTTCCTCAATTCTGCAGCATAGTCCCATAGTCTAGCATATTGTGCAGGAATGGTACCTTCTAGGATTTTCAAAGCTTTATTCTTTGCCCTCCTAGCCTTGGACAATGATATTCCACTGTTAATATTCCTCTGCATTGTTGCCTTCAAGGACACCACTAGTATAGTGGGGTTTGTCTTCACCTCCTCCAAAAATGTTTGAGCCAACCAGGAAGATCTTATCCCTTTGTTTTCCCATACCCTGCTACATGTGTGTTTGGGATCTAGTCTCTTCACTTGTAGTGTGTCTTCATGTTGCATTTTGGATACATAAATCTCAAAAGGATTGTTCTTAGCTGCACAAATTGCCCTAATCCCATACTTCTCAGACTTCATCCAACATATTTCCCACCCTTCTTTTGTTGAAATGGCCTTCAGAGCATTTCTGAAGCTAGAACTATCTGCAAACTCCATGCCAACTTCAAACTCGACAGTTCCCATGTCACAAGAAGTATTAAACTCTGGAATCAATGACCAGTGCTCTCCTCATCTGATTGTGGTGCTTTCCTAAGGTGTTGCTCATCATCTTCACTAATTGCAAACATGTCTCCATTATCCACAAAGTCTCCTACATCTGAAGGCTTTGGTACTGATTGGTCAGCATTTGCTCCACCCTACTCACCATCTATGTTAACCTCATGTAAGAAGACTTCATCATCATCATCCTCATCAATACCGTACTCATTATCCACAAAGTCAGGGTCACTGTCATCATCATTTTCTAAAGAATCGTCATCAGCTTCTCGTTGAATTGAGGGGTTCCTCTTCCTAACAGATCTTCTTACTTCATTGATCTCAGCATTTACAAACCCTTCATCAACTTCTGCCACCTTTTCTCTGCCTTTGAAAGTATCTTTGGTGGTCTCATGTTGTACACACCCTTCATCAACTTCTACCTTATTTTCTTTGCCTTTGGAAGTAGCTTCGTTTGTCTCATGTTGTACACACCCTTCATCAACTTCTGCCACCTTTTCTTTGCCTATGGCACTAGATGAATTCATTGATGGAATTGGTTTCATTGTCTGTGTACCTCATTGGAAGTAGCTTTATCCAACCCATCATGTAGTACAATGGCTTTATCAAACTCTGGTAGCTCTTGAAGGATAACACTTGGAGTTCTCACATCATCAGCATAATCATATACTTGTGAAGAATAACGGCAATACACGTTAGAATCAGTCTGGCTATTCAGAACATCATCGAGGTTGTCCCGATGATCCATGTACATGTTAATCATCCTAACCTCAGGCACATTTTCACACATTTCAATAACTTCTGAGTCAAACTCCACCCTCTTCAAATTACCCTCATCTTCAACCCTATACCAGTAATCAATCCTACCTATGTGGCTCAAATACACAGCCATGCAGTCTATTTCAATTAAAGACATCTTGTCTTTATCCACATAATCAAAGTATGTAATAGTTCCATCCAAATAGTACTTGTGTATCAGTCTTCCACCATGGTGCATTCGGATGCTAAATAAGCAATCATCGTATGCATACATAGATGATCCAACATTTGGGTATTGTTACACATTGCATGGATTTGTAGACATACACATAAACCACCAACTAAACAATTACCACTAAGAAAAATCCAAGCAAACACTTTTAGAATACACTTTACTATACCACCAGGTTTTGAATTATTCAATACAATAAAGTCACTTTCCATATCAAAAGCCAAACATCCACATGGTTACAGTAGGACCACATACCAACTTTACTTACATAAAGGCCACTAACAACAACCAGGAAACCCCAAATATGCGAATTAGGAAACCCTTATCCCCAAAACTTTGAACTCTGAAGCCTAACCCAAAAAAACCCCATATTAAAACCCTGTTCCCCAAATATGCGAACTTTGAAACCATTTCGCCAAAAAATCGAACTCAGAATCCTAACCCCAAAATAAATCAATATTAAAATCCTAATATCCAAATATGTGAACTTCAAAACCTTTATCTAGAAAAAAAAAATTCAAATAAAACTTCAATCCCCACATACCGTAAACTGGGTCGTCCTCTCCAGGTGGTCGTGGATCCCAACTCATCGTAGCCTTCTCTCAATCGACTTTGTGTCGTCATCCTCTCCAGCGAATTAAGGAAATCAAGTGGAAGATTTGCAAGTGTGGAAGATTTTTTCGTTATCTGGTGTTTAATTTTTGGTTTAAGCGTTGGAGGGCGTAAGGGCAGGAGAGAAAAAAAAAATAAAAGTGTGAAAATGCCATTGGAAGGACTTCGAAACTACCGAAAAAGTGGGCCCCATAAGTGCCACATTAGCAACTAAAGGTACAACTGACGGAAACCCTAAGGTCCCGTTTGGTTCATGGGAAAGAAGACTTGGGGATGGGAAATCAATTGCTTTCCCATATTTGGTAAGCCCAGGCATAGGAAATCGTTGCCTAGCCCATGGGAAAGTAGAGGGGAATGTGAAGCCATTCTCTCAACTTGGGTTTTGTTTTCCTTCATCATGGGAATTTTTGGGAAATTTTCATTAAAGGCATTCTTTTTTTTATTTGATTTAATATGGGTATAATTGAAAATTTATACTAACTTTGTTTTCCATTCCTACTCAAAACAAACATGGGAAAGGAAATAAAGTAATATCTCCCGGTTACTTTCCCAGGCATTACCAAACGTGGGAAATGTATCTTCTATTTCCCATCCCTTGGGAAATAACATGGGAAATAAATTCCCCTTAAATTCGTTCCATGAACCACACGGGGCCTAACAGTGGAATCAGATTGTAAAATATTTACAAGCTCGGGGTATGCAATTGTAAAAATTGAAAAGATAAAGACTAATATGCCTTAAGGGTGTAACCACATGGTACTAAACTGTAATTAACCCTATTATTTTTAATGAATCATTTTTTCCAACAAAAAAAAGGAAAAAAAATTCACCCATATTTATAATTTTAAAAAAAAGGGAAAATTGACCTAACAAATCCCTACCCTCCGTTTGGATGAGGGAAAATAACTCGGAATTTAGCTAAAAGTTGAGAATTTAAGAGGAGAAATTGACAATTCCCTTGTTTGGCAACTTAAGCGCAGAATTTATTAAATGACGCATGGAAAAAATCATGGAAATTAAGGCATCAAATTCCCGAGTTTAATTTCCACCAAAACAGGCGTCATTTCACAATTTCCATAGTGCGAGAATTCATATTTTCCAGTGTGCCAAAACTTACATTAAAAAAAAAGGGCCAAACTTTTCATTTTAAAAAAAAAGGTACACGTCTCTCTAAATCAAATTTGAAGTTTAGTCTTCAAGCCTTTCTCTCCTTCAATTTATGTTTTTCTATTTTAGGGTTACCATGGTTCTAAGTGGCTATTAAAATTGGGTGTTTCTGACTAAATTTATGAATATGTATTGAATGGGTTTTGTGATTTTTGCGGCACTATGGCTGGATTTTGGAAAGTTTTAACAAAATACTCTATGCCTATGGATATTGGTGTGTGATTTGTGTTTATGGTACAGCTATGTAGTTGTTTGCTAGCTTTATCACTTTGTGTTATCGCCTTGTTCAAGTTTTACCCTCTGTTACTTCTGAAGAAAAAACCTATGCTGCTGAAAAGCTTTTTTATATATTCTCTAAGGAAACGAAAAGCTTTGTTGATTGTTATATGCTGCTAAAAATTGATTTTGGTATTCTCTTATTCTTATTTGACTTTGATTATTTGTTTGGTAGTCTCATGACGATGCTAGAGGTTTTCGATTTAAAGTTATAGAAAATTGGGATGATATAGTAGATTTGTGTGGCAAAGATAGAGCCACTGGAGAGGGCATTGAAACAGGTGCAGATGCAACTGAGGTTATGACTCCTACTAATGAAGTTGATCACGTTGATTTGGATGGTGATACGCAAGATTTAGAAGATATTCATGTTATTGATGATATTTCACCAACCTCAACAAATGGTCAAAAGAGAAGAAATCGTGCATCAAATTCTTATGATATTCTTCCTAAAAAGAAAAGAGGTGATGTCAAAGATGTTATTGCTGATTCAATTGCTAGAATGGCTTTATCATTTGAAGAGTTTATCCGTGCTGATATTAAGAACCTTGATCCAGGAGAGGTATATGCTGAAGTACAAGCAGTACCAGGTCTTAGTGAAAATGAACAACTCAAAGCATGTGTTTGGCTAATAGTAATGACAAACAATTTCTGATGCTAAAGGCACTCCCAATTGAGAAAAAAAGAGTGTTGTTGATGTTTATTGCATATGGCGAGTGATTTGGTTTGCTTATATGCTCTATTTGTTTAAGTTGAGTTATTTAGTTCATCAAACGATATGTTATTATATACTTCGAGGAATACTTTCTATGTCGATTATCAGTTTTTTTGTTCTTTCGAAATATTTAATTTATGTCAATTACAATTTACATGAGCTATCCAAACATTGAAATTTTCAATTTCTGTCATTTACAAAATTCGACACATAAATCCAAACACTGAAATCTTCAATTGCCAGGAAATTGAAATGACGGAAATCTAAATTCCGTCATTTTATAATTCTATGTAATTTGTAATTCCTTCATCCAAACGGAGCATAAATCTATGCAAAACTGAAACACCATTTACTTGGAATTTCTTCAAATTCCTAAGATATCCATTAATTACATTTTGACGTGCTAGCTTCATAGGTTGTATTAAGTTTTGATTGGTAAATGACTCACTAGTATAGTGGTTTGAAGTAATTGTTCCCCCAGGGTAAGGTCTTGGGTTTGAATCCTAGCATTCCATGTAGTATGCGCCCCTCTTAATAGGAAAGCAAAGGAGGATAAGAATTTTTAAAAAAGAAATGATGTAAGAATAAAAATTAGTTTCAGGTGAAAAAACCAAAATTTCTATAGCTATAAATAGAGAGAAATGCAAAGCAAAATAAGTAAGCATACTTGTTCAATTCATCGTTCGTGTGAAAACTAGTTAAGCAAAAGAGGATCAATCAAGAACAAGATGAACAAGTCATTTGCAATTTTCTTTGTGTTGGTTTCGATCCTTTGCTTTGCCAATCAAATTGGCCAAATCGAATTGGTGGAATGGAAGCAACCAGCAACAAATTTGTGTCTTCGGCTTCTGATATTGTTGTGTTTCTTACGTACTCTATGATTTTCCCAACTCTAGCTCTTCTTGGTTTGAAGTTTATTTATTTATTTATAATTATTAGCTACATTTTATTTTCTTTAACAAATATTAATTATATGGATGATATGCATTCATGCAGCTTGCACAAACAAGGGGTGTACAGATGGTGATGATCCTTGCTGCGACTGTGACGTTAGCAAAATCCCACCCGTTTGCGCCAAGTGTTGCTTCGGTCCCCTCCAGTGACAATAACATGTGCCATAATTTATCGTGAAGAAGCATATATACATGGCATTCATCTGCAATATGGCACGAGTGTGGGAGAGTTGTTTATTCCTTAATAATTTTTGTTTTAATAAGTAAAAAATTCACAGAAAAATGAATGAAATTATATAAATATATGAAATTTGACGCCGTCAGCAGCACTCTGTTACAATCAAAGACGGACCTATGCACATGCTAACCTAGGCTATAGCCCAGGTGATTTGACTTTTTATAACCCAACGTTAATACCCCAGCTCACCCAAACGCACCCTACAACCCGCCCCCCCCCCCCGGCAACTCAGGAGCTGCTTCACTCTCCTCAGCGCAGCTGCTGCTCATCAGTGGCCATGCACTGAACCAACCTTTGCTCATCCAACAGTTGATTTTTAAAAAGTAATACTCACACTCATTAAAGCTGCTCCAACTACTCAAGCATGATTCGATACTGTTAGTGCAATTGGCAATTTTTTGAAAATTAATATCAACTTCAATTTTCTTTCTTTTTCTAAAGTTTTTATACTATTCAAATTTCCCTATAAAACCCACATATTTCTTCAAAATTTTCACACCACCAAAATCATTCACCATTCTTTAATTTTGCTAAATCTTTTACTCACAAAATTATTTATTAATTGCTTGTATTTTTTTTTTATTAATCTCTCAACATCATTATAAATATATTATTTGTTAGTATATGTGTGAGAAACCTCATTCCCCTTTAGACCCAAGGAGAGTGGGTCGCCGAGGGAGGGGGCGATTGCTCTAGCCACATGTCGGTAGAATTGTAAGTGGCCCATGACTCAAATTGGTTTTAGCATAGTCATGAGGCAGGCCAACATCCACTTTGGAGCTCCGAATCAGATCCTTGTGTTTGTGACTTTGTGCTTTATATGATAATATTTTCTTAATCAATTCTGCCATGGTTGTTTGTGACTTTGTGGTTTTAGCATAGTCATGATGCGATTGTTGCCGTCATTGGTCCAAGCGTCCAAGCATATAGGGAAAAATAGGCCATCGATTCCACTCCGATTCCATTCATTGCCTTGGGGAAAATGAAGCTGAAGAAGAAAAACCCATACAATACAACTCTCCAATTTCCACTTTGGGTATATTTTTGGGTTTTGTTGGGTTATGCGCAGGGAGGGGTGGGTTGCGGGTGGGGGGCAATGGCTTTCCGGGTTCTGTACAGGGTGAGGTGTGGGTTGTGGGTTGTGGGTGGGGGGAGAGGGGAGCGATGGGTTTCTGGTGGGTTACAAGGATAGAGAAGGACGGAGTTTGGTGCGACTGAGGGAGAAGGGATGGTAGGGTTTTTTTTTTTTTTTTAATTTTCAAAATCTATTCTATTTTCAATTGTATGTTTGTTTTTTAATTTTTTTAAGTAATTAAAAAATCTAGATGCACAAAATTACTAAAACACTCATGCCATGTCATCAAACTTAACGGACTTTTGAATGGAGTTAACGGTAGGGTAGGGGCAATGTGGAACATCAAACCTTGGTTAAGGGGCATAGTGAATCACTTTAATTTTGAGGGGGTAAAGTGAGAATTAACCAATGTTTCAAGGTGCACTGTAGCAGTTAAGCATTGTTTTTATTTAAGGTTGTAGTAGATGCATTTTGAGGGGCTCATTATGTCCCATTGTGTATTTTTTGTTATTAATGAAATTCACTCGTACAGTCAAAGTAATCTATTCTTTTAATAAGTTTGTATGTAAGGTAAATTTAGCCCACCTCATTATGAAATCTCATCCGTCCCATTACAATACAACTTTGGAAGCTCCAAAGCCGCTGCGCTTATGCACGGTTTTACCTAGGGGTGACATTTTATACCGAAAAACCGCAAAAACCGACCGATACTTTACCGCAATGAAACCGCAATCGCGGTAAACCGAACCGTATTTGCGGTATTTAAAACCGAACCGCATTTGCGGTTGCGGTTGCGGTATTTGATTTTCAAAACTTGCGGTTACCGCAAACCGCAATATATTTTAAATAATATTATCTATAATATATTATATTGAATATAGTATACTTATATTATATGTAAAATATATTTCATACAACATATTTCATTCAATATTTATTTTCTATTCACACCCAACATATTTCCTTTTGAAAGCCCCTTGAGCAAACAATTCAATCTCTTGAATTGGTGGAAAGGGAACCAAACAAGATATCCTATTCTTTCACAAGTTGCTAAGGATATCTTTGCAATTCCAAGTTCTACGGTTGCTAGTGAAAATGTTTTTAGCCTAGGCAAGAGGATTGTGGATCCTTTTAGAAGTTCTTTGCATCCTAAAATGGTAGAGGCATTAGTGTGTACTAGTGATTGGCTTAGAGCGGACGAATTTTCCTTTTACAAGGAACCAACGGATGATGAGGTTCAATTATACAAGGAAATGGAATATATGACAACTTGTAAGTAATTAGTTTATTTTTGCTCATGTTATTTATGCTTCTTCTTATAATAAAATGTACTAAACTTATGTTGTTTTATTTGTAGATTGCATTGGTGCTCAAACAACACAACGGGGTTCTTCAAATCCACTCACTACCATCAACACTTGAGTTTGTAACTTTAGTTTGTAATATTGGTGCATTACATTTTCCTTTTAGTTTGTAACTTTAATTAACTTTAAATTGGATTTTCTTTTGGGTTGTAACTTTAATTCATTTTGCATTGTATTTTCCTTTTCATTTGTAATTTTAAAGAATTTGGAATTTGAATGCTTGAGAAGTTTAACTTTAATTGGAATGCTTGGAATTGAACTTTAATTTTCTTTAGGTTGTGATACTTGAGAAGTTGGATTTTTATGACACAAAAAGAACTTGCGGTTTTAAACCGCTAATTCGCGGTAACCGACCGCGTTTTGCGTTTACGACCGCAAAACGCGTCGGTTTTACGGTTTCAAAAATCATCATACCGCAAATAGTCGGTCGGTTTACGATTTGGGCAAAAAATCACGGTTACCGAACCGCAACCACCCCTAGTTTTACCAACACACCACCACCAACCTTAGAAACTATCAAATAAGGAAACAAAGACGCCGCGTTGACCAAGAACGCGCTTTTTCAAACGGCAAGGTTTGTTCCCGCTGTCCGAGACGAGTGCACCTACTAGAGAGAGCCAGTCTCGGAAATTCCGAATCTTTCGACCTTGTTCTCTTCCATTGTTTATTTATTATGCCTTTATAAAGGAAGCCAGGAGAGGAGATTCTCTCTCTTTATCTCTCACTTATCTTTTTCTCCTTACCCAGATTCTCTCTGCCATCTCTGTCAATTGTAATCTCTATCTCAGATTCTCTCTGCCATCTCTGTCAATTGTAATCTCTATCTAGATTAACCAATCATGGCTTCTGTAAGTTCTGTTTTTATCTTCTTTTCTTCTTCTTTTTTCCCTAATATTCTCTGTTGGGTCAATTGCATTTGATAAAAATTGATCCTTTTTTCATTCTGCAATGTTTTTAATTAATGGTGCTCTGCTTTTCTTCTCTCTCTTTTTCTCTCTCCCTGTTGCAAACTTTCCCTTGCTTTGTTTGGCTTAACTTTTATGTCCCAACCAACCACAACTTGTTCTATCATGTAATTTGCTGATAATTATTACATTTGCTGCATAATTTTGCAAATCGGCTTAACTTTTATGTCCCAACCAACCACAACTTGTTCTATCATGTAATTTGCTGATAATTATTACATTTGCTGCATAATTTTGCAAATCGCAAAAAGATTATTGCTTTGGTGGTATAGGAAATTGTTATCACATGACAGGAATGACATTGCTTCTGCTTGTGCTGCTATATATATATGGTAAATGAATGGCTCAATGGTTAATGGCAGTTTGTTTGGTTTATTTATTTATAGTATGAGAAGGCCATGCCTCTAGGCAGCCCTCTACCAAAATTTGGCGACTGGGATGTCAACGACCCTGCCTCAGCTGAAGGATTTACTGTCATATTCAACAAGGCCAGAGATGACAGAAGGTCTGGCGCCAGGGACGGATTCAGGGAATTGCAAATCGGGCGGGCTAAATTTACCTTAAGTACAAATATATTAAGAAAATTTACCTTGAGTTTTAGACTTGAACAATAGATTTTAGGTACTAAAAACTAAAGGTTAGTACTAAAAATTAAAGGTAACCCACAGAGGTGGCTAAATTTTTTTGGGGTAAATTATAAGCCATTGTTTGTTATATTTTTCGTTTTATATAAGCACTTTTTCAGTATATTTTCTTCATCGTATTTAGAACTTTTTGTTATTATACGATATTTGAAACAAGAGAAAATACTGGAATTATTAATAATATTGTTGAAATATTTGGAAGGGATTGAAGGGAAATAAAGAAAGAAAAAAAACAAAAGATATTTATAAGGAATTGAAGTTAAAAAAGAAAGTAATAATACAATAAAAACATCTCATTTTGGGGCAGTGCACCTGACAATATACATCTCCCCCCTCTTTTTTTTTTTATTATATTTTGTTTTCTCGTCTCTCTCCTTTTTAATCTCTCCCTCTCTTTTTTTTTATTCTTTTTTCCTCTTTCTCTCTCTCTCTCCCTCTCCCTCTTTCCTTGTTCTTTTTCCTTCTTCCTCTCTTCTTCATTGATTCTGGCAGCACCAGACAAATATGATGCCCGTAAAAAGAAGGACAAATATAAGTACCCCAAAAAGGTATGCATGCCTAATTACAGGTTTTTAGTAAACAATGTGTTGGTCTAATTAACCTATTGAATTGAATCTCAACTGTAATTTACATTTTGGATGCAGAGCAAATGGCTTTGCTGTGGTTAAGACGAGAGAGAGAGAGAGAGAGAGAGAGAGAGAGAGAGAGAGAGAGAGAGAGAGAGAGAGAGAGAGAGAGAGAGAGAGAGAGAGAGAGAGAGAGAGAGAGAGAGAGAGAGAGAGAGAGAGAGAGAGAGAGAGAGAGATGTTCTTGTTTTTCTCCTTCCCCATTTATTTCCTTTAAATTTTGATTGTTTGGCTCCTTGGTTTTTTCCTTCAAGGGGAATGATGTACATTGAAGATAGAGTAATAAAATTCTAATCTTTTTTTTTGGTGCAACTCTTCTTGATGCAACTTAAATTGGGCGTCGCTGAATGATCTGAAATAGCCAGTATGGCCTCAAATTGGTTAATCTAGACTTAATTTGCACTTACTTGGAAGCAGTTGGCAGCTATGGTTTGATTAACACACGATTAATTTCACTCAAGACCCCCATTCAACGATTTCTATAACCAGAGAAAAATGAAAAAGAAATAAAAACTAGTATCAGTCTGTTCTGTTCTGTGTCTTTTTTTTTTTTTTGGTAGCATAGGGGGCTAACGCCCAAAGAGACAAAACAGCCAACTAAAAGAAAATAAGACGAGACCTGAGGTCTCCACTTGAATCAGCAGCCAGGATGTCAGAGATGCAAGCAGGAGCCTCATCAAAGATATGCAACCCTGGGTTAAAATCAAAACTTTTAGCAGCCAAAGCATCAGCTACACAGTTCTCTTTCCGAAAAATGTGTCTAACTGAGCAATTCCAATCAGCACCCATTTTAAGTTTGCAGCAATTAATGATGCTGAAAAAGGGGTGGGTAGAAGTAGTGAGGGAATTGAGAAGAGTCACTGCAACCTTGGAATCACTTTCTACTTCCACAGCCCGAACCCAGAATCCCAAGCTAGGGAGAGTCCCCAAAAATACCCCACAATTCAGCCTCAAGGACAGAGCCAATACCCAGGTTCACAGAATAGCCCTTTAGCCAACCACCGGTTGTGTCTCTTAACACACCTGCAGCTCCAATATGACCCGTAGTGTTATTCCGACTACCATCAGAGTTGATCTTACAGCTTCCAGGACTGGGACTACTCCAAGACAGTTGGGTCAAAGTTTGAATAGAGGTACCAAAAATTGGTTTGTTGGCAGAGTACCATTCTTCAGCATCCTGGAAAATAATTTGCCTTGGTTCGGCATGCAAAGTAAAGTTTTGGTCAAAAACACCTGTGCATCTCCATTTCCAAATAAACCAAAGAGATAACGTAAATATCAGATGCCAAGGTAGACCATGAATTACCTTCCTTTTATTCTTCAGATTCGCAGGATCCAATCATCAAAATCAAGGGAGCCAAGATCCCCAACATCAGTGCCAATGTCATTCCAAGTAGCAATGGAGATAGGACAGTCTTTAAACAGGTGCTCAATTGTTTCCATAGGAGCAGCACATCTAGGACAGTTCAGGACTTGAGTGAGACCCCTTTTCTGTCTTTGAACATTTGTAAGTAACTTCTTGTGGCAAAAAAGCCAGAGGGAAGGTTTTAGTCTTGGGAGGGAGGTGCAGCTGCCAAATAAAATCCCAAGCCCACTTACTCGTGGGATCATCAAGAGAGAAAGTATTGTAGGCAGATTTAAGAGAAAAGTCACCATTAGGGGTGAGCCTCCAAATATTTTTGTCAACTCCACTACCAGGGAAGCCAGCATGGGTGCTTAGAATAATCTGGATAATACTATCAGGAAGACAATCTCTCAAGCAGTTTAGCTCCCAGGTTCCATTATCTAGAAAATCACTTACATTCAACTGGAGCATATCTTCAGTCAGATCAAAGAGAGCATGTTGTTGGAGGGGGCCACGGCTTAGCCAGTTGTCTGTCCAAAATCTCACATTATCCCCAGAACCCACTCTCCACTTGAGGCCTTTAGAAAGAGGTGAAATACCATATAAGACTCCCCTCCAAGCACTTGAACAACAATGGGAATTAGAGGCCTTAGCAGTTAAGATGTCACTTTGCTTTAAATATTTAGCTTTAAAAACCTCAGCCCATAGCCCTTGCTCTTGTTGAAGGAGTCTCCAACCGGATTTTGCCAAGAGTGCTTGGTTCATCCAAGCCATTTTCTTAATGCCCAATCCACCAGCTGCCTTGGGTTTGCAGGAAGTTTCCCAATTCACTAAATGAGTTGTGGCTTTGTCCGCAGTGTGCCCCCAAAGAAAGTTTCTGTTCAACTGATCAAGCCTATCACAGACAGAAATGGGCAGTTTGACAGTTTGCATGGTATACAAAGGGATAGCAGCAGTCACAGATTGTAGAAGAGTGATTCTACCAGCCATAGAGAGGGTGTGATGTTTCCACGAAGCTAACCTTTTTTGCACTTTAGCAATGACCTCTTGATAAGTTGTTTTGTCCACCCTAGTGTGAATAAGAGGGACACCAAGGTACTTTCCAAGGTTAGAGCTGTAAGGGGAGCCACTTATGGTAGCAATAGAGTTGGCCAAGTCTGGAGCAGATGTTTGGGGAGACACAAATCCTAGATTTATCAAAGCTAACTTTTTGGCCAGAAAGTTGACAGAAATCATCCAGACAACGTTTCATCAAGTGAGCTTGATGGATGGACGCTTCCCCAAAAAGGATAAGGTCATCCGCAAAAAGAGGTGGGAAATCATTGGTCCTCCTTGGCAAATTTGAACCGGTTTCCAGGACCTATCATGAATTTTTTGCTGAATGAGGTGAGAGAGTTTTTCCATGCAGAGAACAAATATGTAGGGGGAGAGAGGATCCCCTTGCCTTAAACCGCAATGAGGAGAGAAAGCAGCAGTTAACTCACCATTGAGAATGGCCTTGTATTGAACAGTAGAAATACACTGCATTAATAATTCCAGGATTCTCCCTCTAATTCCCACCTCCCACAACACCTCCCGAATAAAGTGCCAGTGCAACCTGTCATAAGCTTTAGATAGATCAATTTTCCAAGCAATAAACCCTTTTTTACCTTTAGCAGTTTTGAATTTATGCAGCACCTCTTGAGCAATAACAATGTTATCTGTAATCTGCCTTCCTGGGACGAAGCTGACTTGATTCGGACTAACAAGCTTAGTCATACAAGGGCGAAGCCTAGCCACAAGGATTTTAGAGACCACTTTATAGAGTGTGTTGCAGAGACTGATAGGCCTAAGTTGTGTCATGGAGACAGGTCTCTCCACTTTAGGGACCAAGGCAATAAGAGTTTCATTTATGTGCTCAGGAAGGGTGGCAGTTTGGAAGCACTCATTAGTAAACGAGATGATATCATTAGAGCAAACCTCCCAAAATTTCTGATAAAAAATAGCAGGGAAACCATCTGGACCAGGGGTCTTTAATCCACCAATGTTGAAAAGGCTATCTTTAATCTCTTCATTAGACACAACACAATTCAACCCTGCAAGGTCAGCCTCCTCAAGTTGAGGAAATAATTGAGGGAGTAAGGAATAATCATCAGTTGGAACAGAAGTGCAAAAAATACCTTGAAAGTAATCAACAACAATTTGCATCATGCCAGTTTTCTCTGAAATCCAAACCCCAGCATCATTGTTAAGGCCTTCCAATTTATTTCTCCTCCTCCTGATAATTGTGGACAGATGAAAGAACCGAGAATTCTTATCACCTTCTTTAAGCCAAGTATTTCTTGATTTCTGTAGCCAGAAGAGCTCTTCTTGTTCAAGAAGCAGATTATAGTTGTTGGTTAACTCAACTTCAAGGTCACAAAGATAGGGATTATGCCTCAGACACAGCTTCCTTTGGATACCAGCAAGCCGAGCCAGGAGCCGTCTTTTATTTTGGAAAAGACAACCAAAAACTTGGCGGTTCAGGAAATAAGAGAGGATTTAAGGCGAGCAGATTTTTGACTGGCATGACCATCTCCAGGATTCCAATTAGCATGAATAAAGTCAGGGAAGTCAGGGTGAGACATCCACATTGCTTGGAATCTGAAAGGGGTACAATTTCTCTCAGGATAGTGATTGGAATCTAAGGAGACCAGAACGGGACAGTGGTCAGAGTTCACTCTAGGAAGGTGAGAAACATGAGCCTCCGGAAATAAAAGCCGCCATTTAATGTTGCACAGACCCCTATCAAGCCTTTTCCAGATAATACCCTCAGCATTCCTCTTGTTGCACCATGTAAATTTAGCACCAGAGAAACCCAAGTCCACAAGTTGATTACGATCAATCCAATCAATAAAGCTTCTATCACCCTGGTCCAAGTTGCCTCCACATTTTTCATCTGCACTTACAATATCGTTAAAGTCACCTAGGACCATCCATGGCAGGTGAGAGGCATGGGCAAGGCCATCAAAATATTTCCACAAGGACTCTCGAATTCCCTGGCAGGGGTTAGCATACACCACAGTTAGGAGCCACCACTGATTCCCCAAAGTCACTAAAGCAGTAATAGATTGGCTGGAGTGGGCAACAACTTGGAGAGACACAGAGTTCCCATTCCATAGTAACCAAACACCTCCTGAGAAGCCAATAGCATCAACAATGTGATAGTGAGAGAAACCCAAATTTTGAGCAACAGTTAGGGCCCTAGACCCACTTATTCTAGGTTCCAAAATAGCAAATATGTCAATGTCAAAAGCTTTTTTTAAATCCTTAATAGTGCGAGCACAACTAATTTTACCAGCTCCTCTTACATTCCAAGCAGCAATATTCATTAAAAAAGGATATTGAGGGAAGGTGACCTTAGGAAGACCCTAATTCTGAACTTGCCCAGTCACGACGACTCGGGGGGCATCATGATGAGAAAGCATATCAGCTTCAAGTCCAGTGATCGAGTTACCTTGGTCCAGGCATTCACTTTGTTGTTCCATGTCATCAGACGTATCTCTCATCTCTCCAGTCTCCCCTACAACAGGTTCCATATTGTAATCATCAGGGGTTCAGGTCCAAGCAGAGTGCCACCCTTAGCCAAGGAAGGATCACAGGAGAGGGGCCCATCTACATTGAAGGAGAAGGATCCACGAACATCATCCTGCAAGTCAGCTCCATTTACTTGCATGCCAAAAGTTTCCACACACTGGAAAATTCAACGGTTTAGTACCACCTCTATTTTTCCAAAGTTTCTTCGAACCAGGACCAGGCCTATTAATATCCCTTCCCCCAAGCGTTCCAGTTCGAGTTTGTAATATCCTTGAGAGGCTTTTTAAAGACCCAGGGAGAGGAGCCATATGAGGTTGGGCTTTTGTTCCCAGGGGGTGTAGCTTTGCCATCAGGGATCACTGGGGCTTAGCCACAGTTTTGCTAGCCTTGTTTGAGCTAGAAGCGTTGCTTTGTCAGGGGGAACTCTTCCATAACTTTTCCATTATCAATTTTTCCTTCCTCATTCAGGACATTAAACCGAGAGCCATTGTTATCATTAGAATTCTTTGGGTTCCTCTTGCTAATTTCAGCGCCCTTTCCTGAGTCGTTCAGGATCTTCTTCTTAAAATTCCTCGTCTTCATCAGCATCCATTCTCCATGTATCTTAGCTGGATTTTCAGCAGCCGAGTAGCAGGGCTATCAACTTGTAGCTCATCATTTTTGTTCGTAATGCTCACTTCTATACCTTCAACAGAGTCAGCTATCTTTTGTTTAGCTTGCACAATAATAGGACAGGTATCCCTTCCATGGCCATAACATCCACATTCAAAGCAGACCAGGTTAATGCCTTCATAAACAACTCCAAATGTACGGCCTTCAATCTCAATAAAAGGGGTGAGGGGTTTACTTAAGTCAAGTTCAATGCAAATTCTGGCAAACTTACCTCGGGCTTGGCTCATCGTGTTAGCATCAACCTTGATTGTATTCCCTATCAGGTTCCCAATTTTCTCCAACACATCATAGCGGAAGTATTCAACATTTAAGCCATTGATACGCACCCAAGCAGTCATATGAGAGATTTTTTCCTCCTGGGCATTAAATCCAGGTTTCCATTTTTGGGTCACCACGTATTGACCAGCTATTTGCCAGAGACCGCTGGTGAGGACATATCTCACATCTTCTTCATACACAAATTTAACTATGAAATAGTTGTTATCTAAATCAATGAGGGTCATCGGGCCCTTGAGCGCCCACTTCTGGAGAAGACGAGCTCTCAGGAAAGTGTAAGCTAAGGGGCGACCCATGAGCTTGATGATTACTGCCGTACGCCAGGGCCGATACAAAGCATTCTTGATTTTCTCAGAGAATTGGATTGAGGGAATCGTTCCTGATTTGATAATAATATCATCATCGCCAATATCCATCTGTTCTTCAGCCATACCAAAGTCTCCAGCCACTTTGTCTTTAAAGCTCATAGGAATTGGGGGCAGTGGGGCAGGAGGCAAATCAGAATCCTGTCCATCGATAATCAAGACTTCTTGGGTGCGGGCGCGTTTTCCACCAGCAGATGGTCCATCCATTGTAGGGCCTTCAGCAGAGAAAACAAAATCAGTCATGGTTGATGTTGCAGTGTCGGCGATGTCGACGTTAGGTTTTGGAGGTGAAACAGCAAGAGTTGAAAAGGAAAGGCAGGGGAGGCAAAAGGATCAAGGCGCGTGGGGCGCGTTCTCTTCTATCATTTTCTCACCAGCAAATATGAAGGTTCTGTTCTGTGTCTTTTAAGACAGTGATCCGATGGATTTCTAACAAGCCACGTGTACACTTGTACCCTTTTTAAGTCTTCGATCTTGTCAACAAAAGACTACAGTTGTTCCCCTTGTGTTCCCTTCTGGTCAAACATTATGTGGGAATACCATTCTGCCATTCTCGATTGAACTCCCCTCTGGACCCAGAAAAGGACACACCTTGAAGTTGATGCCTTGGGATGGCGGGCGTCCTAAATTCTTCTAATTTCAGATCTTAAAACGTACTGGGTGAACCCAAAATTTCCCCAAATGCAAAGAAAATGGGAAGCTGTGCAGTGGATGGTGGCTGTGCCAGCGACTACGTAGCCATCGCTATATCTGCCGTCTGTTTCATTTTGTAAGTTTTTTTTTTCTTGTTCTAGTGGGTCTCCATCTGATTAAATCGTCACAGTTTAATGGGTTTTCTTGGTTGTTTGCAAATGAGTTTGCTTTGGGCTTCTGGGGTTCTGATGGTTTTAATGATGGGAAATTTGTTTCGATGAAATCTTATAACATGTTGCTTGCTGGGTGTCTGTTTGAGTTTATGTCTCTGAGAGAATTTCAGTTCAAACAAAAGATTTAAAATTTCCATGTGAAATTTACTGGTAGAGTATCCAAATTTGTGGGCAATCACACAGTCCTTGTATCCTTTAGCTTTCTCTGAATAAATAAGTCTGGAAAGAACTATAATTTGATTCTCAAAGTTTGATAAGCAAAGTTCTTTGATCTCATTGTTCCCACATGATGCTCAAAGGTATTAGAATATCGTCCTAAGTTGTACTATTCTGATGTGGAAAACCATGTCAAACAAATTAAGACTAAGGTACTAGTTACTGCTGATTTGTTTTCTCATGTGGTCTGAGTTATTCTCTGATTATTATCCTTTTCCGCTGAAAAACCTCTCTCAATAGACTAACTCTGATCCTTTTCTATTCGTCGCTTTGTTTCTTTCAGGCTTCTTTCGCGGTTAATCTTTCCCTTTGCCATTCACAAGATTCCTATACCGAAACGCAGTAGCTTTTGGATTCCAGCTATTCAAATTTTCGCCAGCTTCAACCTTCTGTTGTCAATTGTGGTAGATCATAGATTTATATGTTCAATAGTCCATCAATAATGTTCTTGATAACTTATACCACTATAAGTTGTGTTATGGGGCTCTATGGTTAACATTAAAAGCACAGCATGTTTTATGCAGATGTCTGTAAATTTTCTGAAATTCGAAAAGAGACATTGGTGGCAGTCTTGCTATGCGTGGGCAGGTTGTTCACTGCCTTTATCATGACTCGTACATTTAAAGTTACTCATACAGTTTCTTATTTGCGAGTACTTGTAGTTTTGTGTACTATTTAAAGTATCTTTTGCTTTCAGTCTGGATTGAAGCTCCACTTGGCTTTGGTTTATTACTGAGCTGTCGCATATCACAGGCCTTCCAGCTGTATTACATTTTTGTCAAGTAAGCAAACGTTTTACATAGTTGAGAATTTAAAATTAGATTGTAAATCTCAATATTACAATTGGGCTGCAACTCATCAAGTATTCAATCAGAATTTTAAGCTGCTGGACATTCTCTATATGAACTAAAACCAATTCAGAAAGATATTTAGGTTGCATTTGTATTGGACTATTGTGGATAACCTATGTGCTCCACTTATGTGCAATCAATCTTTCAGGAGGTGTCTACCACCAATCAGATCGTATATTTTCCTTCCACTAATTCTCTTGCCATGGATTGCTGGGGCTGCACGTAAGACTCTCTGAAATAATTTATACTTTGGGTATCCACTCCAATTGCCTGTTACACAATGTCTCTTGTATGTTTTATAGTTATGCATATCAAGAAGCCTCTAAATGATCGATGCCACATGGGGACTCAGTGGATCATCCCAGTTGTGTCCCTCCACGCAATCTATGTTGCCATTTTGGTTGGGTTCACGGGGGCTATTCAGCACATAGAGTTCAGGTTTGACGAACTTAGAGACCTCTGGCAGGGAATACTTATCTCAGCCTCTTCTATTGGTACACCACTGCGATCTTCTTTTGGTTTACTCAGAAATGATATACTTTGATTTTTTCAATCACGGGGCTGTAATTGGTTCTACACCACTGTGGTCTACAGCTTGTTGACCCTGCTTTTAATTGGTTCTCCTTATTGCTTCCAGGAGTATGGGTTGCTGCTTACATTTTGAATGAAATTCATGATGATATCTCATGGCTTCAAGTTGTCTCTAGATTTGCACTCTTAGTTACGGTATGATTTATCCTCTGGTAGTACTATTGCATATTTTGAACTGGTATAGAAGTCTTCCAACTTGTGTGTTTTGCTAACATTTATAAGGTATATATTACAGGCAAGCATTCTTGTATTATCTTTCTTTTCGATATCAAGTTCACAACCTCTTCTATCGCAAATCAGCTTGAGGAAAAGGGAACCCCTAGCATTTGAGACAATGGGTCAGGCTCTGGGTATACCTAACAGTGGACTACTATTACCAAGGGAACCAGCACCAGTGATAGACCCTAATGAGCCACTTGATAAACTGCTTATGAACAAAAGATTCCGTCAGTCCTTCATGTCCTTTGCAGACAGGTATTCTGTTCTTCCCTGAGTTTCATATTTTGAAAATACATTTGTGAGGATAACTTTTATGCAGAAACTACCCTTGTGTACAGAAGAAGACTTTCTCCAGAAGCTAACTGAAAATGATTTTTATCCAGACAAATGGAACCTTCAAAGATCGTTTATTAATTTATCACAAACTTCCAGTGGGATCTATTTTTCTGTACGGACAATTGAGATAAGAAATAACATAATTGATTGTGTGCCACACAATGTATTTATTTTAGTCTATTTTTTCTTCTTAATCACAGTTGTTTGGCAGGGGAGAGTGTGCATTTTTATGAGGAAGTGCATGAACTTGGCAAGATACCGGTGGATGACCCTGTAAGAAGGATTTACATGGCACGACATATCATCGACAAGTACATAACTGCAGGTTTGTGGTTTCGTCAATAAGAACCTATATTTTAAGTGTGTTGCTTAAGGATATGCATAATGCATTACCTTCAACCTTAGCCTCACCCTAGCTAGGAGTTTAGTCTTGTAAGTGTGTTGGGCATGTCTTTCAATTTTCATGATACAGGTGCAACAATGGAGGTGAACATTTCTCACCGAAGCAGGCAAGCGATTTTGACTACTTCCAATCTGGCACAACCAAATCTGTTCAATGATGCATTGAATGAGCTGATACAGTTGATGAAAATGGTAGGATAAAATTTTCTGGTTCCCAAACTTGTATTTGTTTTTTTAACTGACTGACTGGATTGATTTCTAAGCTCTTCTTTTTCTTTCGTTTTTTACCCTCTTGCTGAAGAACTTGGCAAACGATTACTGGTCATCCACGTACTTCATGAAGCTCAAAGAAGAAGCCAGTATGAGATCTCATGGGCTACAACAGATGACAAGTTGGAACTCTCCCACCCCCAGGTTGAGTTCTGTACGTGGTGTCGATGATCCATTTCACCAAGAACAAGAACCATGACTTTGTCCTTTACTCGCCACATCAAAATCAAAATGTGTTTGATTCACAGACAGGCTTAATTAGCGTCACTTGCGTACATAGGAACTTTTTCACATATTATTGAAATGACAAGAATTAGAGAGGTGAACTATTTCAACCATTCAATATCTTAAACGGATTTAAAGCGGCATGGGCATTGTCCCAAAACTGACATCTCATAAACTTTTAGAGATGGGCTTCACTATCTTTTAAAGTCTTTTTTTATTCACGATATTTTCGATATGAATTTAACATTTTGCATTTCACATCTAGAAGAGATGCTACGAAGTGAAAGCACGAGAACTTTATCGGAGTTCAAGTTTCAGGATAAGGGAGATGTTAAATATAAGAAAATTGCCAGGCAAAATTGACATCAAAGCTCAAAATGATAAATGAGATTAATTTATAGCAGTTGGGTTGGAACAACTTTTGCTGTTAAATAATACTATTCACCAAACACCTAACTGAAATTGAAAAGGAAATAACACAACTCCAATACCTAACTTTAATTTTAGAAAAGAGCCCGTTAACTTGACGGAAGAAGAAGAAATTAAAAGCCCTTTCCCAAAAGAAAAGAGAGCAGGTTCTGTCCTGTCCAGACAACAACAATAAAAGCTGCAACTGTCTTAGTAGATAGCTGTCAATTCAATACTCTTTATGGTGTTCATCCACCCAACGTGAGTGGGTTCGAACTCCGTCGATGTTGCCCGAATTAAACGCAAAACATGCCCTTTCAGCATCAGCGTGGCCTCACAATCTTCACAAAACCTCAGTAATTAAAACTTGCCGTTCTTCTGCTCACTTTGATCCCTTTAAATTAACAGCATTCTCTCTCTCTCTCTCTCTCTCATCATAAATGATCATCCCATAAAAATTAAGAGCTTATTCTATTTCTCATTCCAAACTCCCCATAATAAAGCATTCTAAATCTCCCACAACAAGTCCTCGTCTTTCTACCGAAAATTCCAAAAAAACAAAAACAAAAAATGGTACCTTCTTCTTCATGCATTCATCACCCCATATGGCTTCTCCTTCTCTCATCTCTAGGTTTCTTCGTCTTTCTCAAACAAGCCACCTCATTGGCCAACTGGGTTTTCATCACCCTCCTCAGACCCCCTAAAAACCTCAAAAAATACGGCTCATGGGCTATGGTCACCGGCGCCACCGATGGCATAGGAAAAGCCTTCGCCTACCAACTCGCCCAAAAAGGCCTCAACTTAATCCTAGTCAGCCGCAACTCCGCCAAGCTCAAATCAGTCTCGAAAGAAATCCAAGCAAATTATCCCACCACCCAAATAAAAACCATCGCCTTAGACTTCTCCGTGGGTAGCTTGGTTGGTATGAATGAGCTGCTAGAGGAGGAGATCAGAGGGCTGGACGTCGGCGTTTTGATAAACAACGTCGGGGTGACGTACCCAAGTGCTAGATTTTTGCATGAGGTGGATGAGCAAGTGTGGACGACTGTGGTAAAGGTGAATGTGGAGGGCACAACCAGAGTGACCATGGCGGTTTTACGAGGAATGGTTGAGAGGAAGAGAGGTGCCGTTGTCAATATTGGGTCCGGCGCAGGCATTGTCGTGCCCTCGCATCCTCTCTTCACCGTCTACGCCGCTACCAAAGCGTAAGCATACATTATTATAGGGGTAAATAATTAATTAATTGGTTAATTGGGTTTTGTAGGGGTAAATAATCAATTAATTGGATTGGTTATATTATTAAAGGGTTAAATATTTCTTTCCTCACGCAAAATTTCAACTTGGTCACTTAGAAGAAAAAAAAATTAACCATTTAGTTAGTGTATAACTCAACATTTACAATTTATAGACATATTATTTTTTCTTTAAATAAGTCACGTCGGATGGAAATGTTGGGTTATAAAGTGAATATTGGCTTCTTCTTTTTTTCTTAGTAACCAATTTGTGAAAAACTCAATAACCAAAAATATATTTTATCATATTTTAATGTCACTCTATCTATAAATTGTAAGAGCATATCTTTAAGGAGATGTTAAATATCAAACATTCCACGTAACATCAAATTAAAATATTATTATATTATATAGTAGATTTTTTATGCGATAGATAGTGTTAGGCACATTAATTGAAAAATAATAATAAAATAGCATCGTAAAGTCAAAGAGTCAAAAATAACAACATGAGAGAGAAATGTTATTACACGTAGTATTTAACATTTTGATTAGAACGAGTCTCATCTATTTTTTCTACATGCTGAAAGTGTCATGTTGGATTTAACATCTTCCTTGAAGATGCTCTGAACGCAAGTTCTACAGTGATCAATTTAAGTATATTAAATTTCGTGTTTATTTAACCCTATGCAGTTATGTGGACCAATTGTCAAGATCCCTCCACGTGGAATACAAGCGTTATGGCATTGATGTGCAGAGCCAGGTGCCATTATACGTAGCAACAAAGATGGTGTCAAAGGTGGCATCCATCGAGAGGTCATCTCTGTTCATACCGACGCCACATGCGTATGCCAAAGCAGCGATTCGGCGTATTGGTTATGAGGCCCGCTGCACACCGTTTTGGGCTCACTCTCTTCAGTGGTGCTTGGGGAGCTTGGTCCCCGAGTCTCTTCTTGACGCTTGGCGCCTCTCTATTGGCTTGAAAAGAAGGGCCAAGCTACACTATGCATAACTAGCTAGCTAGCTACTGCTACTAATTTTTAAGTTGCTTCTATATATATAAAGACCAAATTTGAAATTAAAATATCAGATTATTGCAACTCTTTTTAATTATGTATTGCCTTTGTTTGTACCCAATTTTGGTGAATGGCCAAAAGTGGTTACCTCCCCAAAAAAGAAGCATAAGCAAGGGCCCAAGCCCAATAGTGTCTATGGGTTGTATTTTTCAGGGAGATTTTTCTTGTCTAAAATAAACACCTAAACAAGATCAAAAGCCAAGGCCCAAGGGCAGAGGGCCCAAAGCGATTGGACTCCTGAAAAAGGGGAAATCGGAACCTGTTCCAAACCCACGCGAGGGTGAGAAGGACCATCAGCATTTAATGACGATTTGACTTTTCCCTCTTCCATTAGAAAAAGCCAGCCGTCTAAGGAAGCCACCAAGCCAGGTAAGAAGCCAACTTGCACATCAAATCACCAAGGACGAAGACGCTTCAGACCAGGAAACCAATTCAAAAACTGGCGGTTCTCGTCAGAGAATTTGATCTCCCCCTCCAGGGACCAGTTCAGAACGTCAAATCAACAAACTGACTTTGGACAACAGGCAAATATCCCTGCCCAGGCATCATCACTCGAGACCTCTTATGCCTCTATAAATAGAGAGCTTCCAGCACAGAAGAAGGGGACTCTCTCTCTCCAAAACCAGACGCAACGTCTTGTAAAACACTCAAAAAGCACTCAAAGCATTCCAGTTATCTCGTCCAGACTTCAGATAACCAGACGATCTATGTGTTCATCTTTTTATTCTCTCTTGCCATTTCCATGGTACGATTAACTTCTGAAAATGTTCAATTTGAATTTGTATAATATAGCAAGCTATGAACCCTAGATCACAGTGATAATGTATTTCTTAGTTTGGAATTAATGAGCATGGATTTCTGTTGTCTTTCTCACTAATTTAAGAACTAAGTAAATGAAAATGATGGAACTTATATTTAAAGAACCCTGTTGCGCTTATGCTTACTTCTATTTCTGTATTTGCAATACTTAAATCGTTTCGTTTTCTTTTCATTTAAATTACAAATATCACGAAAGGTTTTTCGCCGAATCGGGCCACTTAGGCTTGAGGGATACAGACCAATTGGGCCGGAAAGTCACACAGTTGGGCCCGAAGTTGTGTTTAAAATTTTATATATATATATATGTTTGAATTCGAATTTAGGTCCACAGCCCATGCAGGGTATTGGCTGACCAAGAACTTTGTCCCTTCCCCTTGCTTGGATAGGTGTTGCTCGCACCAACCACAACCGACATATACACGAGAGAAAGAATTGTGAAGTCCTCTTAACCGGGGCATAGAAAAGAACTGATCCAGGCCAGGACCCCACCTGGTGCACAATGGCTTGAACAGAGGTTCGGGAAGAAGGCGCAAACTCCACAGCATACTAACCACACTTGCTCATACCAGGTCTGTTGGACTGGTCATATATCCAGCGGTGGCACGCCTATAAAGCAGAACTCATGAATCAGAGGAAGCTCGAAGGTTAAGCCCAAGATAGGGCTGGACCGGACTTCTTATCAACCTGATTCAACTTTCAATCTCGTTGAATATTGAAGTGACATCTGCGCAGGCCAAAAAGATACAATCGGGGCATTGGTGTAGGTCCAACGATTCCTGTGTTCTTCCGAGCAGGCCCAACACGACGTTAGGCAAAAAGAATACTTGACAGGAAAAGAGACCAACATATTTTTGGCATGCCCAGTGGGACTTTCACTTGTGTATGGTGAGAAGGACCAGAAGGAAAGTCTATATGGCGGAGTCCACACGAGCCACTGACGAGAGAAACAAAGGGATCGTGGGAACGAGTCAATGGAATCCTCCACGGAATACCCCTTTGAACGACTGGAAAAGGCCATGGTAGAAGGTTTTCAGACGATGACCACTTCCATGACCAATTCCATGAATCTCATGTCCCAGAGCATTGTCCAGACCGTTGAAAAGGGACATGAGAACACAACTCTACAAGGAAACGAGACTAGGGCTCACCTAAGCCAAATCTTCGAACGAATCATACGAATGTCACAGGAAGAGGACGCGCCCAAGAAAGAAAAAGGGCTCCTTGAGAATGAAAATACCTCCTCAGGAGTTCCAAAATATTCTCTAGGCCAAACAAGCGGCCATGCTAACTTGACGTCTCCCAAAGTGGTGATAGGAAGTTCTTGTGGAACACCTTTCCAGGTTACTAACACAGGCACTCCAGACATGATGCTCGCTGGACCAATCATTACACAAGCAAGCAGCCCATCGAAGGAACCGGGGGTCAGTGGTTCACACCCTCTGGTACTTCTTCCAAATATCAAGCACCCAGGACCGCGAGCCAGCCTTACCACCAGGACACGTCCGAAAGAATATGTACGCGGAGAAATGGAAAGAACCTGCAGGATTCAACGTCCACATTGCCCACAACAACGGTAATAGCGGGGGTAATGGGCGAGCTAGACTAGATCATGAACGAACGGTCGAGTAGTTTCAAGATTCTGACGACGACGACGAGGCAAGTCAGAACCCTCAGGCCGCTGCTCGAACCACCTCCGGCACGCCATCCGGATGAAGCCATACGAAATGAAATAGAAGGATTAAGGCAGCTTGTTTATAATGGCCAGGCCGGAATCAGGAGGGCAACTCGACCCACATACCAGAAGCCATACCCTGCATACATCGATGATTTTCCCATCCCAAGAGGGTTCAAGGTACCAAATTTCAGTCTATTTAACGGAGAAGATTTGTACGCATCAGCATTGGAGCATATTGGGTGCTTTTCGGCCCAATGCGTAGCCATTGAAACCCAGCCTCTTCTGAAGCTGAGATTATTCCGGAAGGGGCCAAGCGTCACATGGTATTCAAATCTGGGCCCCGAATTCTATTCCAGGATGGGCAGAAATGGAAGGAGCTTTTATGGAGCAATACTATCGGCCCGAACCCGAAGTCACTATCAACGACATGACTGATATGAAGCAGAGAGAACATGAAACGGTGCAAGATTTCATCGCCCATTTTAAGAAGCTCAAAATGAAATGCAAAATCCCCATGGATGAGAAGCACTTCATCAAGATGGCGCAAAACGCTCTCAGGCTATCACTTCGGAAGAAGTTCGACGATTAGGAATTCATAGATTTGCAAGACGTGGCTCAAAGAGCTGGAAAATACGAGCTGTTGCTCCAAGAAGAGGCGCAAAGAAGAAACAGTTCTAAGCCCGTCTACTTCAAGAACCCAGTCCATCATCTGGAAATCATCAACGAATTTGCTGAAACCAGCGAGGAGAACGTCGATCCGGAGGTGTCGCTCGCAGAGATTGTTCAAATAAAGAATCCGATCACCTGCAAAGCAGGAATCATACCTGGAAAAGAACAACGAAGTAACCCTCCACCAACCGGAGGTTTCGTGCCCTACAAGCAAAAACATAAATCGTATTCCTTCGATCTCTCCAAAGCGGAAAACATCTTTGATGAACTGCTCAGGGGAAAGGTGATCAAACTGGATGAGAAACACGTATTCCCAAAGCAAGAAGAAGTGAAAGGCAAATTATTCTGTAAGTGGCACAATTCCTTTTCTCATGCTATTAATAATTGTGTTCAGTTCAGGGATGCCATCCAGGATCTCATTAACGAAGGAAAAATCCTCCTGGACAAACCAACCTCTATGAGAGTCGACAACGAACCGTTTCCCACTCACATGGTCGGGGTCAACTGGCCCCGAAAGAGAGAGTAAGAGGAGGATCGTAGTGGATATTGAGAAAGCAAGGATGACTAGCTCGTCCTTGGTAGAAAGACCAAAAGCAACCATCACGGCCGGTATCGTGATGTGCAGCCGATGCAAGTGTGAATGCGAGCTCGAGATACCTACTGTAAGAGGAAACATAGATGAACGATTACTTCAGAACACGGTCGAAGCTGACCAAAACTATCACATGTCCGAAGCCCGAAACTATGGTCCTTTTAGCCCGCGTTAGGGCCCGAAGGGTAACTATGAAAAGTTTCGAGAGGTAAGCGGAAAAGCCATCCAAGAACCATTAATACCAAAGAATGCCGAACGCATGAGACTAGAGGATAGAGACGAATGGCGCACAAGATTGGTCCGGCCCGAATCCGGAGCATCATCTGCACAACCTGGGAAAATGCGCATTCGGAATGAAGGAAATAGCAGCCATCTACCACATCCAACTCGACCAATGTGAAACCAATTGAGCCCGGTAGAGTGGCGACGGTCCGAAACGGCAGATGGTACTTGGTGGGAAAGGGAGGCAAGCCCGAAAGGGAATTAACCAATACCCAGGCCCGAGAGTCAGGAGGCAATATGGGAAGGCAAGAAGACATTTGGAAAGCCAGGCGGTCAACCTTGATTCTATTGCCAACGCCGAAGACAGGGATCACGAAGTACAGAGTTCGAAAACGACCAACCACTGGAGTTCTCAGACCGAAAGCATCGCCATCTTTTCCAAGAACCCAGGAAGAACTGGAATCAAGAGAACAAAGGGCACAACGCTAGGCTTCAGCTAACCAATCACCACTTTACCCAAAAATTCACAAGCTTTCGATAGGCAAAACCATTCTCAAATGCCCCACGAGGGCCGAAGGTGAGGTCGTTTCGTAAGACCAAAATACTAAAGAAGCAGTGGCAGCAAAGCCTGAAGGCGGACCATCGAGGTTCGGTTTAAAAGTAATAATGCCGCAAAAGATGATTCGGGCCAAGTTATCCTTGGAAGAAGACGAAGATGAAAACATGTCCGAGGGAGAGGATGACGACTGGCTGAACTACGAGTTCGATCATGAAGAATTTAAAGCCGCCTTGGGATTGAAAGTCGGAGGCAAAGAAGAAGGTGAGCAGCCTAATCACACCCCAGCCTTGACGTTCGGAACCTTGGAAGAAGGCTCTAAGACCACCATCGCAACGGGATAGGCTGCAAGCCCAACAACTTCAAAAGTCTTCAACAAGAGAAAAGGTCAGAGAAATCAACCAATGGAAGTTGAATCGGTGCCCATTATTCAGAGAACTATGCCCATAAATATGGTGTATATCCTCCCAGCTTTCTATAGGTCACAAGAGGATCAGCCAGGATATATGGAGGGCGATAGCTTGGTTGGAGAGCACCCGACCGCATTAATACACATAGTCGATGATCATGATGAAAGGCCCGAAACTCTAAAGATGAATGAGTCAAGTACGGCTGGAAAGATGGAGAATTTCAGGGAGGGGATTCCTCGGGTATTCTTCACCAGGCCAACCCGGGCAATGACAAAGCATTTGAGACCTCTGTTCATCTCGGCCAGAATCAATGGCGTACCATTTAAGAAGGTGCTAATTGACGGTGGAGCTGCTGTTAATATCTTACCATTTAAAAGGTTAGAGAAACTGGGTAAGAACAAGGCAGATCTCATTCCTCCAGATTTGACTGTATCTAACTTCGCGGGAACCATTACCTGCCACTCATGGCATTCTGGTAGCCGAATTTAAAGTCGGATCTAAAAATCTAATGGTGTCATACCTGGTGGTGGATAGCACATCTTCTTACCATGCTCTGATGGGAAGGGGCTGGATACATCAAAGCATGTCTATACCGTCTTCCCTCCAACAAGAGTTACTAATGTGGGACGAAGAGTTAGAGGATTATGAAATGATAAAGGCAGATCCACAGCCATTCCTGCCATCCGCCAATAGCATTGATGCACGATTTTATAACGAGGACATAGCTCTTCTCACCATTCCAGAACTAATCAAGAACGGCCACTCTCCAGGAGTGATGGCCCAGAAGTTCATCCAGCAGGGCCTTATCTTCTCGCGAAGAGTGGGAAAGGCCCCACATATCCTTCGCTAAATCCCATGGATAAACAAGACCTACATGAACAAGAGCCGCATGTGGAACGGCTGCAAACAAAAGAGGTAATGCAAGAAGAATTAGGAATAGATCCAGCCAACTACATGGCTGAATTTGTTTCTACAACTGGTCCGAAGTCAGCAGGGTTAAATGAAGAAATCCAATTAGGACCCACCAAGCTCAGGACAACACCTCCGGAAATTCAAGATCCCTTGAAGAAATCAATTTGGGAACTGACGAGGATCCAAGGCCAACATTCATTAGTGGCCTCTTAGACCCTGGCATCAAGGAGGAACTGATTTCTCTCCTCCAAGAATTCAGAGACTGTTTCGCCTGGCACTACCATGAAATGCCGGGACTGGATAGGAGTTTGGTAGAGCATCGATTGCCCATAAACCAGGAAAGCAGCTGAAGCGAAGGATGTCAATCGAAACTGAGTTGAAGGTAAAAGAAGAAATCCAGAGATTATTAAGGGCAGGATTCATTAGGCCAGCCCGATATGTCGAGTGGTTGGCAAACATCGTGCCTGTTCTGAAGAAGGTCACCAAGGCTGTCAGAGTGTGTGTCGACTGCAGAAACCTGAATGAAGCTACCCCGAAGGATGAGTACCCTATGCCGATGGCTGATATGCTGATTGATGGGGCAGCACGTAACAAGATCTTGTCATTCATGGATGGCAACGCAGGTATAACCATATCATGGTTGCTGAAGAAGACATTCATAAGACAACATTCAGATGCCCAGGACACGTAGGAGCATATGAATATCTGGTCATGCCTTTCGGGCTGAAAAATGCAGGGGCCACGTATCAAAGGGCAATGAACGCGATTTTCCATGATATGATCGGACACACCCTGGAAGTATATATAGATGGCGTGGTCATCAAATCAAAGGAGCAGGAGGATCACGTGGAGGACCTCAGGAAGGCTTTCATCAGAATGAGGAAGCATCAACTGAAAATGAATCCAAAGAAATGCGCTTTCGGCGTCCAGGCAGGAAACTTCCTGGGTTTTCCTGGTTCACCAGAGAGGCATCGAGGTGGACAAGAATAAAGCCAAGGCAATCATTGACGCCCCTGTTCCTTGCAGCAAGAAAAGAATTGCAGAGCCTGCTCGGGAAGATCAATTTTCTCAGGCGATTCATCACTAATTCCGCAGGGAAGGTCCAACCCTTTTCTCCTTTGTTGAGAATAAAGGACAAGGATCCATTCCTATGAGGGGCTGATTCAACATGAAGCATTTGATCAGATAAAGCAATACCTGAGTAACCCACGAGTCCTCACGCCTCCAAGGAAGGGCGTCCCTCTAAAATTGTACATTTCCGCTTCAGATAACTCTATCGGTAGTTTGTTAGCCCAAGATAATGTAGAGGGCAAAGAACAGGCTGTGTTTTATCTAAGTAAAATATTACAAGAGGTTGAGACTCGTTACTCTGCCATTGAAAAACTCTGCCTTGCATTGTATTTTACAGCAGGTAAAGTTACGTCACTACATGCTTCCGTTTACTGTTCATATAATAGCCAAAACTGATCTAATTAAGTACATGCTCAATAGACCTGTACTAAGGGGACGATTAGGAAAGTGGATTCTAGCTCTCTCAGAGTTCAGATTTCAGATATGTTCCTCAGAAGGCAGTCAAAGGCCTGGCTATTGCGGACTTTTTAGCTGCTCATCCTTGCGTCGAAATTGAAGATTTAAGCACTATGGAAATAGCCAACTTAGGGTTACCGCTCGTTCAGAGAGTCCAAAAATAAAAATCAAGAATGTCTTCGGAAAGCTCCCGGGTTAGCAAGGACAGATTTTAATTCCTGAAAAACTGTCCAAATCAAGCCATGGAAACTTTTCTTCGACGGATCAAGATCAGAGTCAATGGCTGGTGCAGGCATTGTCATTGAAGACCCATTCGGGGCCAAGTATGCATATTCATTTCAACTCGATTTTGACAGTACCAACAATAGGGCCGAATTGAAGCTCTAATCATCAGCCTGGAGATGGTACTAGAGCTTGGGGTTACCCACCTAGAGGTCTTTGGAGATTCTCAGTAATAATAATCAGGCAGCTGACAAATGAATATAAATGCAGGGAACCGACTATGGCAGCCTACTACGTCGCAGCCCGCAACCTAAGCTCCATGTTCAAAGAAATATCGGTCAAATATGTCCCAAGAAACGACAACTTGGCGGCCAATGAAATGGCACAAATAGCATCTGGCATCCAGATACAAGAACATCAGTCCGAAAGGGTCATTAAAGTTCAGAAGAGGTCACTACCTTCAATCCTTAGTAGAGGGATGAACCTCGAAATAAATACAAATGAAGTGCAAGCAGGGGATTGGAGGAAACCTCTGATTGATTACCTGACCAACCCATCCCCAAGGGTGAGTAGGAAAGTCAAATACCACGCCACCAAATTCCTAGTCATGAATGGAGATTTGTTCCGACGAACCAAGGAAGGAGTCCTCTTGAGATGTCTGGGACCGAAAGAGTCCATGAGAGTCATGGGAGAGATTCATGAAGGATCATGTGGTGCTCATCAATCCGGGAAGAAGATGCGGTGGTTGATTAAAAGATATAGCTACTTCTGGCCAACTATGGAAAATGACTGCTTTAACTACGCCAAAGGTTGCGAGGACTGTCAAAGAAATGGTCCGATACAGCACCTACCAGCCGCCCCTTTAAATCCGATCGTCAAGCCTCGACCTTTCAGATGATGGGCTATGGATTTTGTAGGCAAAATTGTGCCCAGTTCAAGTAATTGTTTGTGCCTAATAAATCACGGCCGTAAACCGGCCGAAGGGACCCTTTATCTCGGCCCTCGTACCTTGAAAAATTGCCAAGGCACGATCATCTCGGCCTCGACTTGAAGGCCGAGGCCGAGGTAGAGCAAAATCGCGGCCAAAAGGATTAAAGTCAGACCACCACGTGATGGCAGGGTCCCTTGCTTCATTTAATGAAGTAGTGCCTGTTTAATGCAGCAACCTCCTGACCAAGAATAAGCATTCAATGCATGAGGGAAGGTGGGAAGTGATTGAAGTCAGGATTTGGTGACAGAAGGCAGGGTGATTAGACGCCAACATTCTCGCAAAAAACTCTTTGCAGCTTGAGAGATTAGGTGAACAGCCCCAGGGCAATAAATGCGTCTCCACGGCCAGAAGTGCAGAACCCACAATTGGGGCGGCGGCCGAGATTCACCGGGATTCATGGGGTCACACCACCATGCTTCACGATCCCAAATGTCGACTGGGCTGCCCACTTGCGCCAATCAAGCTCCACCATGCAGATTTTCAGTCTCGATTACCTCTCCAGGGGCTTCTCTTATAAATACAAGACTCAAGACCACTTTCAAAGGGTTCAAACACCAAACCAAAAGCCTCCCACAGAGCAACTTATATTTTCCTGTAATGCACTTTCAATATCTTTACTTGCTTTTGTAGGAGTAGTGTTAGTTTGGCTGTCGCCCTTAACTCTGGGAAGTAGGCCTGCAGCCAAAACTGAAAGGCCCATAGCGGACCGCCATGCTTCGGCTTCATTCCATCAGGAACGATGTCATGAAGTGTACGGTAGAGATGGCCGAGAAGGAAGGGGCCGAGCGCTATCCCGCCGCCCTGTGCAAGGTAAATGGCTACATGAGCAAACTCCAGGGTGACCTTGTTCGCCTGGGTGCAGAAGACGACTGGCACAGCCAATCCAGCAGAAACGCGGCATGCTCAACCTCGCCGGACGGGCAATGACGTCGTCTTCGCGCGCTGTCCTCCACGCCGAAATGACTGGAGAAGCTGGAGTAATTGAGCATATTCTTCGCCTTGTTCCCACTGACCCTCGTGAGAGTGGGCCACATGGTTTTAAAGCTCCATTCCGCCTCAGGAGCAACAAGGGCGGCGTTTACCTCCACGCCAAGAGGAGAAAGGCCGAGAGGGCGGCCATGTCTAGCACGGTCGGCGTCATCATGCCGAACCGAAAATTCATGGTATTAGTGGCCGACGACCAAAAGCACAAGGTCGCGGCCAAAAGCGACCGATCCATAAGAAGCGGCTGCTCAAACGCTTGATCAAGTGGTAGATACCTTGATCTTTCCATTGCTGGCCGAAGAAGTGCTCCATTCTCGGCAGCCACTTTTCCCAATCCGATGTCACGGTCGGCCACTGCCGCGCGGCCTGATGACGTTCCAATCCTGGAAGTCCCCTCCATCAAAGGCCGAGTGGTTTACCAGATTTTTCTTCAGATGAGCTATGAGCCTCTCTGGCATTCCGCCATCGATGGAGGGACCGAGGACGCAGGTCTGAGTAGGGGCACCATCGTCGTCAGCCCAGGGTGCTATAATGTTGGGAAGGACCGAGCCCTGGATATCTAGGCAAATTTCTTCGAAATCAGTATGGAAGGTTTGGGACCTGACTTCGACAGAGGTGGAGGTGCTGGAGGCCATTAAAACAAATTTGAAGGGGGGTGTTTAGGATGGAAAGGCAGAGAAAGAGGGCGAAATGTGAGGAGTCCTGGAAGAAAATCCAGAAAGGGGTAAAAGGGACGCAAGTTTTTGGAAGACTGGGAAACTCAGGAGAGAGAGAGGATCGCGATCTTTAAACGCAAATTTCTGGTAAATTTGAAGGCTTGGGGAGAAGAGTTTTTGACAAAGCTTGGGCGTCTGAGAATTCCTGAGAGTGTAGGGAGAGAGCAAGAAAGTCTGGGTTTTTATATTGGCGCTAGAATTCGAAACGAAGGGCGTGTCTTTCTCGAAATACATAATGTTCTGCGAGGACACTCTGGGCAGGCGCGATGACGTGTCAGCAGCCCAGAGGTCGTCGTTTCCTCTGACAAAACGAAGCGACGCCTCGAGCAAGCCTGGGAAATAATGACCTGCACGACGTATTTGAAGCATTAATGCGCCGACTGACTTGCGCATTTAATGCCCCAGTTGTCAATCACTTCAGAAGGAATACTAAGGGTCCATCCCTTGGAATCCATTCGGCCCTTACTCACGCCAAGGCCGAAGATTCCAGGGATGTGGGGGCAATGTTTGTGCCTAATAAATCACGGCCGTAAACCGGCCGAAGGGACCCTTTATCTCGGCCCTCGTACCTTGAAAAATTGCCAAGGCACGATCATCTCGGCCTCGATTGAAGACCGAGGCCGAGGTAGAGCAAAATCGCGGCCAAAGGGATTAAAGTCAGACCACCACGTGATGGCAGGGTCCCATGCTTCATTTAATGAAGTAGTGCCTATTTAATGCAGCAAACCTACTGACCAAGAATAAGCATTCAATGCATGAGGGAAGGTGGGAAGTGATTGAAGTCAGGATTTAGTGACAGAAGGCAGGGTGATTAGACGCCAACATTCTCGCAAAAAACTCTTTGCAGCTTGAGAGATTAGGTGAACAGCCCCAGGGCAATAAATGCGTCTCCACGGCCAGAAGTGCAGAACCCACGATTGGGGCGCGGCCGATTTACCGGGATTCATGGGGTCACACCACCATGCTTCACGATCCCAAATGTCGATTAGACTGCCACTTGCGCCAATCAAGCTCCACCATGCAGATTTTCAGCCTCGATTACCTCTCCAGGGGCTTCTCTTATAAATACAAGACTCAAGACCACTTTCAAAGGGTTCAAACACCAAACCAAAAGCCTCCCACGGAGCAACTTATATTTTCCTGTAATGCACTTTCAATATCTTTACTTGCTTTTGTAGGAGTAGTGTTAGTTTGTAAGGAAAATTCATTCATCAATATATCATACGACCCTTGATTTTCAAGGCGCCGGAGCACCATCCTTGTTATTCGCCAATTCACCCCATATATCATACGACCGCCGCTCATTGAGCAGCGCGCGGAGCATCGCCCTAAAACCACCATCAACACCACCACTCAAACGGCCTTGTAGTTCAGGCCGTGAACCTAACAGCCGAGGCTTGTTCCTTTCTCGGCCACAATCGTTTGATTAGAAGACGAGTCCAAACAGGCGCACCACTCAAAACACTTCCACTCACTTCAAAAACATCTCGACGCACGGTAGACCATGCTGGCACGTGTTGCATTCCTAAAAGGACACAAATTAATGTGCAAACAACCAATTAAAAATACCCGCAAGTGCACGAATCTAATGAAGTATAGATTATGTAAGTACGGGGTTCGATCCCACGAAGAACTTGTCGGCTTCCTATAAGTTTTAATTTGAGTACGTAAATAACACTTAATTGACACACCACAAATGCACAAATGCAAAATGAAAACTAAAAATGAGTAAAGAAGTGTAAAAGAAATGAAACAATACAAGAAAACTAAACAAAAACAAAAACAGCATTTTCTATCGCCATTTTATAACCACTTTATCACTTGTGAACAGTGCCATGAACAGTGAACAGTGCCGTAAACAGTGAACAGTGAACAGCGACGACGCGGTCGCGTGGGCAGTGACGACCGGTCGTTGAACAGTGCGACCGGTCTTTTTTGCACAGAATCAAAATTTGTGAAATTTGTGATGAGCGACCGGTCGTTAGAAACAGTGCGACCGGTCGCTTTTTCACAGAATCGTTTTTCTCTGTTTTTTCAGTTCCGACCTCTGTTCAGTTTTCGACCTATAACTTTCCAACCGTATGTCCAAAATTCACGTTCTTTATACGGTTGGATTCAGCACAGAAAATGCAAGAACACATCGCGGACCAAAAGTCCAAAACAATTACGACCCCGTGACAAGCACAAAACGTGTCAAACACGCAACTCACACACACATTGGGTGGGTTTTTTGATTTGTTTCAAGTGACCTATTTCTATTGCATGAAAGTAAATGAACTTTGAATTTAAATGAGAATGGCAGAGATGAATTATCAAGATGTGAAATTCAAATGTAACAAACACTAGGGTTTCGGAATCCACCCTAAACAATTCTACCAAAGTTCATGAATACTCAAGTGATGAACTCTAAACGTGTTGATGAAAATGTTCGCAATCAAGACCAGGACGAGTGACTCAAGACGCATTGATTCTCTCTAATATACGTAAAGTGCAGTATGAGTGCTACAATACTTGTGCCTTCCCTATAATCGAATCTAGGTGTGCTTAGTACTTTGATTCAATTACAAGAAAAACCCATTAAGTTCAAAGAGAATATGAACATCACAAGAATCCTAATAGCATGGTGTTTACATTAGGTATTCAAGAAACCAATTCACATGGATGATTCTTACTTCATCCATTTATTGCTTAGGATAACATGAAGATACACATAACCCCAACAACCTCAAGAAGCATGCTTTCAAAGGTGATCAATCAAAGAAGAACATACATCAAGGATAGATTAATTTGGTGAATTGGAATTCATCAACAATATCTAGAAATTCATACACTCAAGCATCAAAACAATAAGGTAATCATGTTTAGGGCTTCAACCTAAGCCCTAGCTATGGAGTTTAGTTGCTCATATTTATTCCATATACAAACTCAAAATGAAAATAGAAAGAGTTTACAGATTTTCAGAAAATGATGAAAGCTTCAAGATCATCAAAGGTGGAAGTCTTCTTCTCCACTTTTCTTGGCTGCACCTTGGCTTTCTCCAAGCTCCAAACTCTCCAAAATCTGCTCTCCAGTTGTAGAATGATAGCATGGATCAGCTACCCACGTTCAAAGGCCTCTCATACTTCAGATTGCACTCACCTATCCCTTGCCCATCAATTCCAGCTCAAAGATATCATATAAAACTCATGCTTTAGTTAAAGCCTTTGCCCTTGTCCCCTTGCCATGATGAAGCTTTGTCCTCAATAAGATGCCAATTGCTTCAGAAAATATCTCAAAGCTAAGGTAACTTCTTGTTACCAAGAGTTATGGTAACAAGAAAATCAAGATAACACAAAGGAGGTAAAAGCTGGCCAAATTCGGATTTCAGAGCTGTGGTAACATGCAGGATTGGTTGGATGGGCAATACTTGTCCAATGGAGCTCAAATTTGGATATGTTGTAGTTAACATCCATTGGAACAAGTCTCATGAAGATCATGACCTCATCCGAGCACCAGAGCATGTTGATCCCAGGCCAAGAAGTTGACCTACGAAAATAAGCAAAAACAGAATTTATAACAAATAATGCACTTTTAGCTCATTTTCAATCTAACCAAGGTAAAATCTAAGAAAACACAAAAAGGAAGTAAAAAGCTATAAAATGTCAAGAACTAACTCAAAATAAAAGGTGAATAACATGAAAAATCATGTGTAAAAATGAACCGAACAAACTTCTCAAACTTATCTTTTGCTAGTCCTCGAGCAAAACAGAAACTTAAACAAGACTCGAAACAAAACTTTCCGAACACCTTCCAAAGAGAGAGTGACTCATGTAAATGACTCAAAGGTTTTCACAAGAAAAACACAGTTTACGCATTATTCACAAGGCGGCAAAATTCATAACACAACATGCTCAAGTGTAGTAGTGTGATGGCCAAATGGAACTCATTCTCCAATTTCAGTTTTCACACAACTTCAAAAATCATTCCAAGCACAAATGTAACTTCAAATCTCACCAAAGTTGTCCTCTCACAAATGAATCACTCGGAAGAGGGGTACAATGCAACACTCAATAGTAAGTATGAGAATAGAGTTAAACCACACGGGACTTAACTCAAAATAGAAGAATGAAGAACATGCATAACTATGATCTCAAGAAGGATGCCGAACACTTAAAAGCCGAAAAATGTGTGCAAATCAACCACATGACATTTAGGATCAATTTAGGTCTTTATTATAGGTTGTAATGGGGCTAAGGGTGTAAGGTAAGTGAGAAATGAAGGAAATGGATACAACAAAGTCCAAGGAACTCACAATGTAAGAGCATATAATCGTTGACTAAAAGACTTTGCAACATCACGCTTGAGAATTACAATATTTTTTTTTTTTTTAGATTATAGTTTTATTTAATTTGGCCAAGCAAGAAACATGGAATTGAATTCATTGCCAATTAACCACAACCCTTCTCTTTTCTTTCACCCCTTGAGTGAAGTACTTTTTTTTTTTTTTTTTAAATAATTGTAATAACAAACTTCCCAAACTTAGCATGAAAAACACATCTAAATTAAAGCTCATGAGTTCCTTAGAAAGGTAAAATCATGTTTTTCAGGCTAATGCTAGAAGTTATAATTGGTTACTTGAAAGAAAAGGCATACATATAGGCTCAAGGTGGTTAACAATGGAAAATCATGCTTAAGCATGCATAGGGTTAGCTTGAAAGGCACAAACGGTCCAAAGAGGGCCTTAATATCATTTCACAAATGTCATGTAATCAAATTGCACAATAATAAATATCTTTTAAGTGCTCAACCAAATCAATGAATAATGAGATCAAGCAACAACTCGGATGACAAGAAAGAAAGAATACGTGTATAACACTCATGAATTGAAGCAAAAGGCTCAAAGCTCACATTATTTATGGTTATACAAGTCTAATTCATGCTTGATACAATTCTTTGGATCATGTAAGTCCCTCAACTGGAGAATTATGAAACAAATGGCAAGTGCATAGAGTGTTTCAAACATATCATGCTAGAACGATGCCATTTAGTGAATAACAAATTATTTTTTTTTTAGCATTTTCAATCAAGTCGTGTAAACATTCATCACAATCTCATCATATATGTCCGGAAAGTGACTTGAAAACAAAAAGACTCAAAACTGAAAGGAAAACAAAATAAAAGAAAGTAAGAATTTAAGTGAAACGAAAAAGACTTGCTAACACTTCCCAAACTTAGAAATAAACATTGTCCTCAATATTAAAGAATTTAGGCATAAACAATGATAGAATAAGAAATAAAGGGAAGAAAGCAAGTGAAAACAAGAACAAACAAGAACAACAAAGACAACACGGTGGTAAAACAAAACTAAACAAAATAACACCAAACAAAACAAAACAGTAAGCCCTAACAATAGTCCTACGCACGCAGAAATCAAACCCAAAGATACGCACAAACGAAAATGAAAGCCCAACCCAAACGAAAGCCCAAAAACGAAGAAAGTAAATAAAACAAAGAAACGAAGTCAGAAGCACAAAGAGCGAGAACTCAGAAAAATAGAAAAAGTGGGCCCTGATGTCTCGGCTCCTGTGAGTCACGGGATACAAAGTGAGAGACGTGCCGACAAGCAGAGGTCTCTCTCACGGTCCCAAGCCAAAATTATTGCCTTCATAGGAAGGCGTGACGACTTTTGTTTCTCGAAACTGCTGAAAGGCAGAAATGCAATTAAAGGGGTTGGGGGACAGGTGAGGCGACCTAAGGGGATAGGCCGTAAGGGCCGCGCAAAATGCAGAAGCGCAGCGGCTAGGGTTACGTAGAAACTAACTCTATAAAAGAAGAAGAGAAAGAGTTGGGGAAAAACACACAAACTCAGAAACACACAAAAGAGAAAAGAAAGAACAAAAGAAAAGAAAGTTCAAATGGCCTCTTCCTACCCATTCTCGTTGGATCTCAACCTAGCTCCACCGACTCAGATTCGGGGCCAACCAGATGGCACCAGTGTGGATGCCCTACTTTGCCTCTGCACGGGGGCACGTGACAGTGAATGACTCGATACTGCTGGACAACGATGTTGCCCTTGGAGTTGCTAGAAATCTAGTGACTCCCAAGGATATACGGGTGCTGGGATCAAGGGATGACAACCGGGTCGTGAGCGATGCTCTGGCACTAAGCGTGCAAAGCACCGCAACAGTCGCAAGTGTGGGTCATCGCCTAATTGCGAAGTCCCATGAGGTGGAGGTGCTAAGAGGTCAGTTGGCGGCGGAGCGAAGTATGGTTGAAGAGTGCCAGAGTATTATTAAAAGTTTAAAAACGGAAAGGGCAAGGATACTAGAGGTGAATCGACACAGCTGGAAGCGTTGCGGGAAGAGAACAAAAATCTCTCAAAGATGGTAAGTGTTTACGCTCATGACATGAGAAAACAGCTGGAGGACCTAGACCGACCGGGTAAGCGCAAGAAAACAGACCACAAAAGTGGTTACGCTCAAGCTAAGAATGCAATCTTTGGGAGCTCGAGTGATGAGCCCCAAGAGACTGTGCCTGAAGCCTCAAAAGAGGATAGCCGTAGGGCTAAACTCAAAGGTCCAATGGTCGAGACACCGGTCACTGGGAAAAAGTGATTCTAGTGTATTATTGGTGTGCTTGTGTGTCTTTGCCTTTCGGTGTAATTTTTTATTTTTATTTTTATTTTCGGAAATAAAAGAAAAGAAAGTTGCAAAAGACAAAGAAGAAAAACAAAGCGCACTTCCCAAACTTGAATAAAGGGAATGCGACAAACTAAAAAGAAACAAAACACACTTCCCCAACGGAAATAAAACAAATACGACAAACTAAAAAGGAATCAAAACATATTACACCGGAAAACAGGGAGGAAAAGAAAGTAAAGTGAAAGTAGAAATGCTTCCCTGTTTAACTTGACTCATCCGCAAATTGCTCCGGAAATACAAAGTGGTGTCGGCTCCCCTATGAGAATAAGTCTATTTAAACCGCTTCTCGGTTGAAGAAGGAGTACCCTGCATTTCATCCTGCAAACTCAAGAAAAAACATCAAAAAGTCCAGACAGAAAAATCAATGGCATCCTCAGATATGCACGTTGATGACCTTAACCTTGAGTTAACCCTTGCACCACCAAATGCCCAGATACGGGCTCCTCCAACCCTTGTCTTCCCAAACTCTTCTTATCACATTGGCTCGGCCTCGAATTTCTCTCTGAGGTCGTGCCGATGAGAATCTGCCGGAAGGTATAACTGTGAGAGGACTCACACCGGCGGTGCATCTGCATGTGGCACGGCGTCGGGCAGTGTGGCAGTGGAGGAGTCCCACACTCTAAACGTGCAACACGCGGTTTCCACCACCAATCTAGGCATACGCCTCCTGGCGAGACACGAGAGTGCGGGCACTGAGTGAGGAGGTGGCGGCCCTGAAAGCTCAGGTGGCGGACCTCCAGAAGCGGCTCTACAGTGCCAACCAGCATGTAGAGATGCTGCAGAAAAGGAATGATGATCATGTAGAGCTGTTGCAGGTTCTACAAGCAAGAACAAACAGAGGCAATTAGCGGAAGCCTCAGGTGGCGCAGAATGCAACAATATACATGTGATTAGGGATTATATGTACGCATTTTCACGTTTGTGTATGTAATCGCATGTTATGAAATGAATAAGCATTCACGCCCAATTCCTGATTGTGCATTAATGAATTGGAAAACACTTCCCAAACTTATATGAAACATTGTTTAAAAAAAAAAAATGGAGATTTAAGTTTAAACAATGCCATATAGAAAAATTGGGATGGACAAAAAGAAAATAAACAACCACAAACTACAATAAAGAAGAAAAACAAAGAAAAACAAGTTAGAAACACAAACAAGTAAAGGAAAGCAAAAGTAAGAAAAACAAAGAGAAACAACAAGAAAATCCTAATTACCTTGGTTGGAAAATTGTAACCCTAATTCAAAAAATAATAATAAATTAAAATAAAATAAAAGAAAGTTTGAGTCAAGAGAAACTCCACTTTGAAGCGATTAGGACGACAACAAACTTCTTCTATTCACCTTGGGTTGCCTCCCAAGAAGCGCTAAGTTTAAAGTCTTTTGCCGGACTTCCAACATACTGTGGTCACTTGGGGGGTTTTGGCTCAATCGCCTCCTTATGCCAAACATGAAGTTTCTTCAAATTTCTTTGCCATCTAATCAACCCCTTTCGTATTCTTTTCTTTTTACGCGCATGAGTAGATTTCAAAAGTAATTTTAGGCGCTCTTCAATACGTGGATTAGATGGATGAGGCACATATTTAGGATTGGGTGGCCTTCTCATTTGAGTAGAAGGAATGACATTGAACATGTGATTGGTGCTTGGAACATGGATGTTCAGCTTGTCTTCCTTTAGTACAATTATACAAGGAATTGTGAAACTTCCTGGATCTTTCAAATTGGGAGGAAGCTTCATTTGCCAAATAGCAGAAACCTCTTCCGTTAATGCAACAGTTTCGTATTCCTTGAGCTTGTTTGCATCCAAGAAAGGAATGTTGAATTGCACTTTTTTGGAGATTTCCAATATGTCCTTGGCGTGTTGAAATTTTTTAGAACCCATCAACCTGTGAGGAAAATGAGCATGTAAGATATCTTCATCAGTAGGTTCACGACATACTTTCTCCTTTCTTGCCCTTCTTGCAAGTTCATGCTTTGGGATCCATTCGGATGGAGAAGCTGCTTGTTTATCTTCCTCCATGTTGATTTCAACATTTTCATTAGGCATAATCACTTGCTCAACCTGCATTTCATCAACATTATGAATCAAATTTTTAGAAACATCAATTTCACCAATTACCTTACCAGTTCTCAAGGTAACTGCTTGAACATGCTCACGCCCATTTGGATTAATCACTGGTTGGCTAGGCATCACCCTAGCTTCCCTTTGACTCAAAGCTGTGACAATTTGCCCCACTTGATTTTCTAGATTGGCAATGGCCTTATCCGTTTTCTGCATGTGGGTGTCATTCCTCTGCATGTGGCTTTTTGTCTCACTGATGAAACTATCTGTGGTTCTAGCCATTGAAGCAACAAGTTCTTCCAAAGTCGGTCCTTGAGGTTGTTGGTGAGATTGACTAAGTGGTGGTGGATTATAATGTTGGGGTTGACCATAAGGTGGACAAGTATTATGTTGGCCTTGATATGGTTGATATGACCCTTGTTGAAAATTTGGATTGTCGGTCCACCAGAAGTTCGAATGATTTCTCCACTCCGAATTGTATGTTTGTGGGAAATAATCATTCATAGGCAATTCATTCTGAAATGAGCCAAATACATTTGCTTTCTCCATCACAAATTTATTGGAGTATTCTTGCATAGTAAGTTCCACAAATTCAGTTGCGGCTGCCATTGGTGATGGTGAAGGTGACACGTCGGATGTTCCTATAAGAAAAAGAAACAAAAACAAATCAAGATAAAATGAAACGACAAACAATAAACAAAAATAAAACTAAGTACTCTAAACATACTCAAACAAAACATATAAGCAACCGTGCCAGTTCCCGGCAACGGCGCCAAAAATTGTTGCATTCCTAAAAGGACACAAATTAATGTACAAACAACCAATTAAAAATACCCGCAAGTGCACGAATCTAATGAAGTATAGATTATGTAAGTACGGGTTCGATCCCACGAAGAACTTGTCGGCTTCCTATAAGTTTTAATTTGAGTACGTAAATAACACTTAATTGACACACCACAAATGCACAAATGCAAAATGAAAACTAAAAATGAGTAAAGAAGTGTAAAAGAAATGAAACAATACAAGAAAACTAAACAAAAACAAAAACAGCATTTTCTATCGCCATTTTATCACCACTTTATCACTTGTGAACAGTGCCATGAACAGTGAACAGTGACGACCGGTCGCGTGAACAGTGACGACCGGTCGTTGAACAGTAACGACCGGTCGTTGAACAGTGACGACCGGTCGTTTTTGCACAGAATCAAAATTTGTGAAATTTGTGATGAGCGACCGGTCGTTAGAAACAGTGCGACCGGTCGCTTTTTCACAGAATCGTTTTTTTCTCTGTTTTTCAGTTCCGACCTCTGTTCAGTTTTCGACCTATAACTTTCCAACCGTATGTCCAAAATTCACGTTCTTTATACGGTTGGATTCAGCACAGAAAATGCAAGAACACATCGCGGACCAAAAGTCCAAAACAATTACGGAAACAACCAAAATTCAGTGACAAAGACACAAAACGTGTCAAACACGCAACTCACACACACATTGGGGGGGTTTTTTGATTTGTTTCAAGTGACCTATTTCTATTGCATGAAAGTAAATGAACTTTGAATTTAAATGAGAATGGCAGAGATGAATTATCAAGATGTGAAATTCAAATGTAACAAACACTAGGGTTTCGGAATCCATCCTAAACAATTCTACCAAAGTTCATGAATACTCAAGTGATGAACTCTAAACGTGTTGATGAAAATGTTCGCAATCAAGACCAGTACGAGTGACTCAAGACGCATTGATTCTCTCTAATATACGTAAAGTGCAGTATGAGTGCTACAATACTTGTGCCTTCCCTATAATCGAATCTAGGTGTGCTTAGTACTTTGATTCAATTACAAGAAAAACCCATTAAGTTCAAAGAGAATATGAACATCACAAGAATCCTAATAGCATGGTGTTTACATTAGGTATTCAAGAAACCAATTCACATGGATGATTCTTACTTCATCCATTTATTGCTTAGGATAACATGAAGATACACATAACCCCAACAACCTCAAGAAGCATGCTTTCAAAGGTGATCAATCAAAGAAGAACATACATCAAGGATAGATTAATTTGGTGAATTGGAATTCATCAACAATATCTAGAAATTCATACACTCAAGCATCAAAACAATAAGGTAATCATGTTTAGGGCTTCAACCTAAGCCCTAGCTATGGAGTTTAGTTGCTCATATTTATTCCATATACAAACTCAAAATGAAAATAGAAAGAGTTTACAGATTTTCAGAAAATGATGAAAGTTTCAAGATCATCAAAGGTGGAAGTCTTCTTCTCCACTTTTCTTGGCTGCACCTTGGCTTTCTCCAAGCTCCAAACTCTCCAAAATCTGCTCTCTAGTTGTAGAATGATAGCATGGATCAGCTACCCACGTTCAAAGGCCTCTCATACTTCAGATTGCACTCACCTATCCCTTGCCCATCAATTCCAGCTCAAAGATATCATATAAAACTCATGCTTTAGTTAAAGCCTTTGCCCTTGTCCCCTTGCCATGATGAAGCTTTGTCCTCAATAAGATGCCAATTGCTTCAGAAAATATCTCAAAGCTAAGGTAACTTCTTGTTACCAAGAGTTATGGTAACAAGAAAATCAAGATAACACAAAGGAGGTAAAAGCTGGCCAAATTCGGATTTCAGAGCTGTGGTAACATGCAGGATTGGTTGGATGGGCAATACTTGTCCAATGGAGCTCAAATTTGGATATGTTGTAGTTAACATCCATTGGAACAAGTCTCATGAAGATCATGACCTCATCCGAGCACCAGAGTATGTTGATACCAGGCCAAGAAGTTGACCTACGAAAATAAGCAAAAACAGAATTTATAACAAATAATGCACTTTTAGCTCATTTTCAATCTAACCAAGGTAAAATCTAAGAAAACACAAAAAGGAAGTAAAAAGCTATAAAATGTCAAGAACTAACTCAAAATAAAAGGTGAATAACATGAAAAATCATGTGTAAAAATGAACCGAACAGCACACGCCCGCACAACCGCACCGCACCCAAAAGCAGGAAACCGCGTGTCAACGCACATCCCCTCGGCCCCGGAACTCTAGGCCGTGAGATTTGCGCGGCAGACAGTAATGAGCACACATTCATCATCGTCGCCACCGATTATTTCACAAAATGGGTGGAGGCGAGCGCAGTCAAATTCATCTCTTCTTCAATAGTGATCACCTTTATTAAACAACACATCATCCACAGGTTTGGAATTCCAGAGACGATCACAACTGATAGAGGCACATCCTTCATTTCCAAGGAAATCCAAGACTTTTCGGATGCCTATGGCATTAAATTCGTACAGTCCAGTCCCTATTTTCCACGGGCCAACGGTCAGGCAGAATCTACCAACAAAGTCTTGATCAACATCATCAAAAAAATGGTCGAAAATAATCCTAGGGACTGGCACGAAAGGTTGTCCAAGGCGCTTTGGGAGGATCGGACCTCAAAGAAGACATCTATCGGTACTACCCCGGCCACGATGCAGTCCTCCAGTTGAAATCAACGTGCAATCTCTACGCCTAGAGAAGCAACCTGACATGGACGACGCAGCTTATATTGAATCCATGATGAAGGAATTAGAAGAGTTAAGCCCGATTAGGGCTAAAGCCCTGAATCATCTCATGGTTGGTAAACGGGCAGTAGCTCGTGCTTACAACAAAAGGGTCCGAGAGAAAAACGTTTGAAGAAGGAGAGCTCGTCTGGCGAGCTATTCTACCCCTAGGAGTCCACGTGTCAGGATTTGGGAAGTGGAGCCCAACTTGGGAAGGTCCATTCTTGGTGAACAGAATCTTGGGAAAAGGGGCTTACCTCCAGGACAGGGATGGAACCCTTCACCAACACCCTATAAACGCTCAATGGTTAAAGAAGTTCATTCCTTCTCTATGGGAAACAACATGCATCGATCTTAGTAATAATTAAGGGAGTAATGCATGTTGAAAAATTCAGTTTGCTAAGAGAATGGTAACTAATTACCCGCTTCAAGGGTGAACATGTATGGACAAAAGTTTGTTGAAATTTTTTATATGTAGCCCAGTTGCAGCCTCATACTTAATTAATCATCCATCAAAAGCATTTAAAGGGCAAATAAAAAGAGTAGCCAATTAACAAAGATGTCCGAAACAAGTTTAAACAAAGGTTACACCAGCAGATCTCAGCAGGGTCTTGATCTTTTCCGAAAAGTGCAGCATGTCCACACGCAGCCGTTCAATACGGATTTTCTTCAGCTTTTCACTCCACAACTCCAGCCCAACATCCATTTCCGCCTTATCCAGGTCGTCTTTAGCTCGGGGACAGCATAGTAAGCATTTGGTCCGCTGCATCCTGGAGCTCTCTTTTCTGCACTTGCACTCTTGCCAGTTCGAGCTTCTGCAGTTTTCATACGCCAGCACACTTGCTTCAGCAGTGCATCCTGATCATTTAGCTCCTGGTGTTGCACCTCCATCACTTTCTTCGCTTGGGCCAACTCTGCCTCCAAGCCAGGAAGAACATCGGGTATCGCAACAGTGGATCATCGCTTTTGAATTTACCAATAAGGGTTCCTGAGATCGGCCTTGGCAGGTCTCGCAGGAAGTTGCGAAATCAGGGGGAGGAACGACAAATGGAGTCTAAAGCGTTAGAAACCTTGACACCTTGCTCATCCGCCACCTTATCTGCCAGAGGCAGCGCCAGCCATTTCCCTAGCAGAATCTTCGCCCTTGCATTAGAAATAAAGGTGTTGTCAGAGCTCCCAGTCCCTGGATCGGCAGGTACCGTCGGGCTTGCAGAACCAGAGGGGAAATCAGCGGCAGATGTGGCAGCCGGCATCTGGGGCGCATCTTCCTGGGCTTGGGGGGCATCATCATGTGGAGCCTCCCCTCCTTGGTCATTCTTCTCAGCCAAAGTTTCTCCTCAGGACTTTTTGCCTTAGGCGTGGCTTCTTCGGGCACCTCTTGTTCGGGACCGGTAGTCTCAGTTGGAATGGAAGAAGTCGAAGTTACCTGCAACAAATCCACATGTCAAAAGATACTTCCCAAAAATCATTAAGCAGAGGCGTTTATTCGGACCATACCTTGGTCCGATCATCCGCCTCACTTGTGCTTCTATCTTGGGCTTCCTCCATTTGTGGGACCGGCCCAGCAACCTAATGAACCATGTATCAGTATTGATTCTAATCTCAAAAAAAAAAAAAAAACGGTCATCACTTACCTCAGGGAGAGCCAACTTCAGCAATTCTTCCCTCGGACCCATCGCTAGGCAGAATGACGCCGGGCGGCGGAACCACCGAAGGAGAGGATGAAACAGGAACCTGCAAAAGAATCAGAAGAATGAGTAAACCCAAAAAGAAAACAGAGGTAAACCAAGGAAATCCAGAGGCCCACGGAGCAGCCCTAGGAGCCTCAACAGAAGAAACTTTGGCCCGCTTTCTGGAGGCCACTTTGGGCTGAGCCTTGTCCTTCACACCACTCCGCTTCTTCCTGGCTGAGACCTTTTCTTGGTAGCCACACGAACGCCTGTTTTAACCAATAAATCGGACCAGAATTCAGAAACATGAGTAAATTGGTCTATCCAAGAGGCAAAATTTTTCTTACCTTGGGGAGAAGAAGGTGGAAGATTACCACCAGCCTGCGAAGAAGAAATGGGGGTTCTCTCTTTCTGGCTTCGCTCGAACAACAACAGGGGTCCTCAGTCCACCAGCAATTCCCTACCCCAAGGTGCTCAGTTGGCTGGGCGTGCAAAAGGACTGATACTTGACCGGAACTGCATTGGAAGACGAAATGATTAAGCCTGGATTTCTCTGCCTAAGCTCTGAGAAAAAGGGACAGAAGGGGGACTCTTACCGGTTAAGGATAGCTGGTTGTCTTCTGCAATTTGTTCGAGCAAGATCCTCCTGTCTTCAATTTTGAGATCCCTCCGAAAGGGACAGTTCTTGAAAGCTCTCGGATACGCCTCATGCAGGGGTCCATACCTGCTTAAACAATGATCCCACCATACTTGGAAGGATTGAGTGCAGGCGCAATCAGGTTCATAGGGCCTCAACTCCAGAATTCGGGCCGATTCTCTAATCTTGGCCCGAACGCCCAAGAGATCATCCTTCCTGAGCTTGGGGAATCTATAGGACGAGCCCTTATTGATTAGGGAATAGTCCAATTCAGGGATCACTTGGGGGCATCCAAGTTGTTTGCTGAAAACTGAGGGGCTGTAGGCCTCTACCCCATATTGGTAGCTTCTGGAGTCCAACCTCCCACCACAGGGGCAAGTCACGCGTTTGCGGGCAGGAGGAAATGTCCATATTCTCAGAAGCCAAGGGGGCTCTGCCACTTTGAGGACCCTGGCAGGATGATCGATTCTCGAACCAAGGCGAACCCCTTTTTCAGATTCATCAGCCACTGAAAGGCATGCCTGGTCTTCCGGCATAAAAAGAAGGTAAAACACTCTTCAGTGGTCTTACCAGGAGGCAGTGTTCAGCAGCAATTCCCTCAAGGGCACAGCATTAGAGGCAACCCGCAGCTTCGGGCCCGCAGTTCAGGAAAGGTCCACGGGAGCCAAACCTGAACCATCCACAAAGGTCCCTTCACATTGAGATTAATGGGCTCCACTGTAGCCTCCCTCAAGGCTCTGTAGATGGAGGCCGGAATTAAGGGACCAGTGGCAATGTCCCTATAAGAAGACAGACCCTCGGCCAGATGGAGCCACTCCATGGTAATGCAGTTGGAGGCACTGGGAAATATGAACCTGTTCAACCAGGATAACAGAAACATCACTGCAAGATCCATGAAGGCCCCCATAAAAGCCCCATAGGCCCGATTGGAACCTATCAAACTGATAAGAACCTCAAGGTTCTTCTTTCTCTCCTTCTCCTGAGAGGGACCATCTTCAAAATCCCCCAGCCAGTCAGCACTCCACCCATGCGGTCGAAATCCAAAAATCACTGCAAGATCGAGGATGGAAATCGACATAGGCCCAACCCCAAAATCAAAGCTGTTGGACGCACTGTTCCAAAAGACCAGGGCCGAACCTAGGAGAGGAGAATCAGCCTGTGGTTTAATAACAGAGCAAGTGATGGCCTGATAAATACCGTTATCAAGCCAGCGATCCCCATATCGAGGCTCCATCCTCTTCACCCAGTCTTCCCAACGGAGTTCAACACTTGACACATCAATTTTTGGGAAGAACCGGGAAAGCATTTTGTTCCAATTTGACCAGTCCACACCCCCTTTGCGACAGGCCGGCAGCGGAGCACGAACAAGATGCACCTCGTAGTTCCAGAGTTGATCAGATTTCTGGTCGAAGTATCGAGGGCCTAATATGCAGTGGTTATTGGCAAAGGTGATGGCATCTTTGCACAAAAAGAACTGGGCACGGCCAGCGGCAAACCTTTCGACCCAACCGTCAAAAACGGTGGCAAAAGTGTTTACTCCCGTCCCGGAAATAAACGGTGGTCCGGTGGAAGCAACGCCGGAAGAGGAAGTGTCAGGGGCAGAGGTTGAAGATTTCTTAGGCGCCATTTTTGTTTCAGAGAGCACTGGAAATGAATAGGAATTCAAAAGTTCGAAAGGAAAAAGGAAGTTGAAAATTTTCGCTCTAAGAAAATTACAGATCCTTTTGACACGATTTGAAAAGACAAAAAATGGAAAGGCGGAAGAAGTGGGGAGGCTCGTGTCAGATATTTAAAACTGGACACGACCTTTCAATTCAGCCGCCTGACAAGTTGTCATCAGCGTGACACGTGCTCAAAAAGGGCATAATGAGTTTCGAGGCGCGACACTCAACGAAGCAGCGCTGGAGGACACGATGCGTAACGGACAAAAAGCCCACTTTATGAGAATAGGCTCAAAAAACAACTTTTGAAGGGCTTCTCAGAACTTGGTTACTTTTATTCCTTAAAAAACGGATATTGATACTAAGTTGGTATTCATTAGGATTAAATGACCACTCTCCTGAAATTCGTTTTGTCTAAAATCACAGTTATTAAGCCAATTAATGGTTGAATGAGAATAACTGTCCAAGGCAAATTAAAGAAGAAAGAGTACCATACCATGGTCGGAACCATAATAATGTCTACAGGCCAAAATAAAATTAAAATAACTAAAATTTAAGCAATAAATTCTAAAATGGTGGAAATTAAGTCCGACAGATTGTCCATATCCAAAACGAGGGCCCGCCGCGTGGAGGTTAATTTCCTGCTGGCCAATCTGGCCCGGAAGGTGCGAGAAGTCAAATCTTGAACGGCAGGCTCACTGGCCGCGTTCAGGCCCGAATGTCCTCCATCTTGGCCTCCAGCTCAGCCTTCAATTTGAGGCGGCAGAAATTTCACCCTTTAGAGCAATCTCCTCTTGCTCCAACTCCTCCAAGCCTGTCCAGAACCTCCTCCGCCGCTTCAACGCTTCCACAAATCCTTCTCTGCGATCGCAATGATCTTCCAGGAATTCTTCAGGATCCACCACAGAGGGAAGGATGCTCTTGATTGTGCAGATGTGCTTCAGTGTCCTGGTTAGCCATCGTTCTAAGTGGTTGCACGCCGGGGCGATATGTGGCTTCACTTCAGCAATCTGGCAGAGGAGATGTGTTGCATTCCTAAGAGGACACAAATTAATGTGCAAACAACCAATTAAAAATACCCGCAAGTGCACGAATCTATTGAAGTATAGATTATGTAAGTACGGGTCGATCCCACGAAGAACTTGTCGGTTCCCTATAAGTTTTAATTTGAGTACGTAAAGAACACTTAATTGACACACCACAAATACACAAATGCAAATTGGAAACTAAAAATGAGTAAAGAAATGTAAAAGAAACACACAAAACAAAAGAAAGGAAAATGTGTTGTGAACAGGTACCAGCGACCGGTCGTTGGATGCTAGCGAGCGACCGGTCGTTTTTAGAATAATTGAAATTCTCTGTTTTTTCAGTTTCGACCTCTGTTCCGTTTTCGACCTATAACTTTCCAACCGTATATCCAAAATTCACGTTCTTTATACCGTTGGATTCAGCACCGAAAAATGCAAGAACACGTGGACCAAAAGTCCAAAACAATTACGGAAACAAATAAAATTTAGTAACAAAGACACATAACGTGTCGAACACGCAACTCACACACACATTTTGGGGGGGGGCAGGGGGTTTGATTTGGTTCAAGTGATCTATTTCTATTGCATGTAAGTAAATGGACTCCGAATTTAAATGAGAATGGCAGAGATGAATTATCAAGATGTGAAATTAAATGTAACAAACACTAGGGTTTCGAATCCACCCTAAACAATTCTACCTATGTTCATAAATACTCAAGTGATGAACTCTAAGCGTGTTGATGAAGATGTTCGCAATCAAGACCATGGTTCGTGGCTCAAGACACATTGATTCTCTCTAATGAATGTAAAGTGCATGGTTCGTGCTATAATACTTGTGCCCTCCCCATAACCGAACCTAGGTATGGTTCGTACTTCGATTCAATTACAAGGAGAACCCATTAAGTTCAAAGAGAATATGAACATCACAAGAATCCTAATAGCATGGTGTTTACATTAGGTATTCAAGAAACCAATTCACATGGATGATTCTTACTTCATCCATTTATTGCTTAGGATAACATGAAGATACACATAACCCCAACAATCTCAAGAAGCATGCTTTCAAAGGTGATCAATCAAAGAAGAACACACATCAAGGATAGATTAATTTGGTGAATTGGAATTCATCAACAATATCCAGAAATTCATACACTCAAGTATCAAAACAATAAGGTAATCATGTTTAGGGCTTCAACCTAAGCCCTAGCTATGGAGTTTAGTTGCTCATACTTATTCCAAATACAAACTCAAAATAAAATTAGAAAGAGTTTACAGATTTTCAGAAAATGATGAAAGCTTCAAGATCATCAATGGTGGAAGTCTTCTTCTCCCCTTTTCTTGGCTGCACCTTGGCTTTCTCTTAGCTCCCACTCTCCAAAAATCTGCTCTCAAATGTGTAGAATAATGGAATGACTAACTTCCCACGATCAAAAGCCCTCCCAATATCAGATTGCCATTTCCTTTTTGCTTCCCTCTCTCCTCCTTTCCAGCTTTTGCTTTTAGTATAAAACTCATTCTTTCTCTAAAGCTTTTGCCCATTGTCCCCTTGCCATTATGAAGCATTGACTTCAAAAAGATGCCAAAAGCTTCAGAAAATATCTCATTTACAAAGGTAATTCCTTGTTACCAAGAGTTATGGTAACAAGACGAATCAAGTGACACAATGGAGGTAAAAGCTGGACAAATCCGGATTTCCAGAGATGTGGTAACATGTTGGATTGGATGGATAGGCAATACTTGTCCAATGGAGCTCAAATTTGGATATGTTGTATTTAACATCCATTGGAACAAGTCTCATGAAGATCATGACCTCATCCGAGTACCAGAGCATGTTGATCCCAGGCCAAGAAGTTGACCTACGAAAATGAACAAAAACAGAATTTATAACTAATAATGCATTTTTAGCTCATTTTCATTCCAACCAAGGTAAAATCTAAGAAAACACAAAAAGGAAGTAAAAAGCTATAAAATGTCAAGAACTAGCTCAAAATAGTAGGTGAATAACATGAAAAATCATGTGTAAAAATGAACCGAACAAGAGGCTGAATCTTTGAAAGGGTATCATGATCCTCCAGAGGATCGAAAGTTGGAGCCCTGAATCGTGTTCCACAGAACCTTGAGCCCTTCCACTGCGTTGGCCAGCACCACATTCGGCTTGCTCAAGGTCATCAGGACTTTCCTGCCCTCTGTACTTGTGAGGTTGGTAGCACGTCTGGACTGGGCCCGAAAGACCCAGAGGCTCTAAGATTTGAAAAGATAGGGCGACCCACATGAGCCATGGCAGAATCTGGCACTGGGAGAGGCTCATAAGGAGGGAGATCAACACCTTCTTCAAGCTTGATGGTCCTCACCTTCAAACAAATTCTTTGAGGACGCCCATCACCTGGGACAGGGCTAGAAATCTTCTCTTTGCCTGGGCGCTGCAATCACAGACGACGATCTCGGGCAGATATTGAAGAAAATCAGAAGAAATATGAGCAAGATTGAGAGCCGAACCTGAGGAACTGGCATAGGGTCCAATTCTGGCTCATCCTCTTCGCTGGAAGGAGAATCCATTATTGCCCTTTTCTCACCAGCACCTGAGACCAGAGGTAAATATTCTTATTTAAATACCGCTTATCAAGAGCAAGAACGACCCAAAAGAAAAAGAAAAACCCGAACCTCCTTCAGGATTGACGTTCTAGAGAGCCCGGCGAGGATGAGGCCCTTCGTTTCTCTGAAAGGGCAAGTCTTCCTCCTCTTCTTCTTCTTCTTCCTCTTCCCCTGCTTCCTCTACCAGAGGTGCCTTTCCCTTGTCTACACTTGATGGCCCAGTGCCAGGAAGGGTGGGAGGAAGAAGGAGGGACAGAAAATTCTTCTACTCTCTCTTCGAAGGCAACATTACCAGAAGAGGCGACGTCAACCCGAATCGCAGTAAGAAAAATAACCCACATAAGAAAAGAGAATCCAAAAGAATAAGATTGATCAGGGTCTTACCAGCACTCTCTGGAACGGGAGATTCACCCTGGATCGTTTCTGTCAATCACCAAAAATAATCCAGATTGTTAGGGATTGACAAATCAGGAATAAAAAGAAAGCAAGGGTCTCGGACGATTACCTATTACTGCTATGCCCTTAAGGTGCAACAACCTCCTCCCCATAGACTTTTCTTCTTCATTCGTCATCTCTCGGGCGAAAGGGCAACCTTGGAAAGCGGAGGTATGGAAGAGCTTGGCAGGTTCAGGAAGCCAGAAAACAGTCTCCCCTCCCAAAACTGGTGAAAACTCGAAGTACAAAGCGAGGAAGGAGTAAAAGGAGGCACTCTGGCCCTGGCAACTCGGCTTCTCCAAGACCTTATTAATCCTATCGTTTCAGGCTTCAGAGCCAAATTACGCCAGGAGCTGCCTTTGTTCACAGAGCTATACCTCAACTCAGAAATAGGCTGGACAAACCAAAATTGTCGGCTGACAAATTGAGGGTTATAAGCTTCGACGCCATAGCTGTCCTGTTTGTCGTTCATGACCCCTCCGAAGGAAAGGTCCCTGCTAACCAGGCAAGAGAGGCTCATGTCAGCATGGAGCTGAGACCGGAAATTGGTCAATTCCTTCCACTGGCTCTGAGCCTGATGCAGGCCTCCATTCTAAACCAAGGAAGGTCACAGCCAAGGGAGCAGAACCAAATTTCGCTGGGCGCTTTCTGCACTCTCGAAAAAAGATAAAGCACTCCTCAGTGCTGACCAGTCTTTGGAGCAAGGGCCAAAGTGACAGGAGGGACGTCGTCTTCAAGATACACCAGGTCCTCGGTCCTAAGCTCAGGAAAGTACCACTCCAGCCATAATTGGACCATCCAGAGAGGTCCACACACGGCAAGGTCAAGGGGATTGACCGTTATCTGGTAAAGGCAATGGTAAAGCGAAGCCAGCATAAAAGGGCCAGTGGCCAGACCCAAATTCGTTGTGGAGAGCTTCGGCCAGATGCATATACTCAGGGGGCACGCCGCCATCCACATTTGGGAAAACGAATCGATTGAGCCAGGACAGTAGGAACATCATGTGTTCCTGTTCACGATTCGCCGTGCCTTGGAAAGTCATCATAAAACCAGAATAGGTTTTCAGACGAAGGATCTCAGCTTTGCTCGCCTTCATTGGAGCTTTAACCTGCCTATTCTCCAGTTCATAGTCGCCCAACGCATCAATATTTCCGCCCCAAGGCTTAAAACCGAAAAGGGCTGCCATGTCCAAGATAGTGGGGGTCATGGGACCTGTTCCGAAGGCGAATGTGTTCGAAGTGTTGTCCCACTAACAGAGAGCAGCCCCCAGCAACGAGGGATTCAGGTCAATCCGGTGCCTCGACAACAGAATGGCGTGAAAAATCCCATTCCGCTTCCAAACGTCTGAAAATAAGGGCTTCATCTCATCCACCCAATCTGGCCAAGAGAAATAGACTTCAGACACAGGAACATCAGGGTTGGAGCCCAACCGTCCCATGTTGGCTTCCCAGGAGCTCCAGTCGATATCCTCCAAGCCGTACGAGAATGGGACGCGAACCAGCTGGGTGTCCAGCGAAAGAAGAGCTTCGGGTTTGGCCTGAGAGTAGTAAGGACCCATAAATGGCGTCTGAAAAGGGCCTCTCAGGGTTATTGGAAAAGGAGAATAGACCGCGAGAACATCCATCCGTTCCAGGGTTGAGAGAAACTCATCAGCATGCTCCGTCGCGCTTGCTCGGAAAGCCACTCAGGAATTCCGGTAGAAACTTTTGCAGCCTTTGATTTCTTAGGAGCCATGGCGAGAAATTCTTTTCTCTGGTTTAGGATTTTTTCGAAGGAAGAGGAAAGGACAATGAGCGCGAAAGCAAGTTGGAAGAAGGTGCGTGTGTTAGGCAAACAGTTTCGAAAGCAAGAAGTTGAGAGGTTTTCTTTTGTCAGGCCGAATTAATTGCCAAACGTGATAGGACAGTTGCCTGTCACGAACTTGGCGCGTTACTTTCAAAAATTCTCTTTTCGTACGATTGGACATCGTAGGAAGCTGGGGGTCAGTTTTAATAGACTTGACCCAAGCCCATTAAAACCGGGGGGCAATGTTTGTACCCAATTTTGGTCAATGGACCAAAAGTGGTTACCTCCCCAAAAAAGAACCATAAGCAAGGGCCCAAGCCCAATAGTGTCTATGGGTTGTATTTTTCAGGGAGATTTTTCTTGTCTAAAATAAACACCTAAACAAGATCAAAAGCCAAGGCCCAAGGGCAGAGGGCCCAAAGCGATTGGACTCCTGAAAAAGGGGAAATCGGAACCTATTCCAAACCCACGCGAGGGTGAGAAGGACCATCAGCATTTAATGACGATTTGACTTTTCCCTCTTCCATTAGGAAAAGCCAGCCGTCTAAGGAAGCCACCAAGCCAGGTAAGAAGCCAACTTGCACATCAAATCACCAAGGACGAAGACGCTTCAGACCAGGAAACCAATTCAAAAACTGGCGGTTCTCGTTGCAGAAATCCAATCTCCCCTCTAGGGACCAGTTTAGAACGTCAAATCAACAAGCTGACTTTGGACAACAGGCAAATATGCCTGCCCAGGCATCATCACTCGAGACCTATTCTGCCTCTATATATATATATATATATATATATATATATATATATTGTATATGTTTGAATTCGAATTTAGGTCCACAAGCCCATGCAGGGTATTGGCTGACCAAGAACTTTGTCCCTTCCCCTTGCTTGGATAGGTGTTGCTCGCACCAACCACAGCCGACATATACACGAGAGAAAGAATTGTGAAGTCCTCTTAACCGGGCATAGAAAAGAACTGATCCAGGCCAGGACCCCACCTGGTGCCCAATGGCTTGAACAGAGGTTCAGGAAGAAGGCGCAAACTCCACAGCATACTAACCACACTTGCTCATACCAGGTCTGTTGGACTGGTCATATATCCAGCGTGGCACCCCTATAAAGCAGAACTCATGAATCAGAGGAAGCTCGAAGGTTAAGCCCAAGATAGGGCTGGACCGGACTTCTTATCAACCTGATTCAACTTTCAATCTCGTTGAATATTGAAGTGACATCTGCGCAGGCCAAAAAGATACAATCGGGGCATTGGTGTAGCTCCAACGATTCCTGTGTTCTTCCAGAAGCCCAACACGACGTTAGGCAAAAAGAATACTTGACATGAAAAGAGACCAACAACCTTTAATTGTTATGGAAGCCTATTTTCCAGTCTCCATATTTGTTTATTTGCTAGTTTTTAGTTATTTGGAGTGAGGGAGGGGAGGTTTGTGATAAAATAGTAGTTATTACTAGCAATGGTGCTGATGTTGCAGATTTTAAAGCCGGGTGAAATGTGTATAAAGTCGTAAAAATATGTAGGAAAGATGTTATTACTTATATAGACATGGAAATCTAAATAATGGCATCATGTTTTGTTTAGCAAGTTTAAATTACAAAAGATAGACTAATTACATGTTTTATATGCTGATTTTCATGTTAAAATATTGACCATATTTTAATAAACCAAGCACCAATCAAAACATCAAAATATCAGCAATTTTGAGCTACTTATTGTTCAAAAGAGTTTGGACATGTCTTTATATATATGCTACTAGGTGGTGTAAGGGGATTTTTTTGCCTTGATGTCTGTTGGAAGGGAATCTTTCTCTTGCTGGCTCTGCTATAGAGGTGGCTTTTGTTCTTTCTTGTCCTTTGCATGGGTTTTAACTCTGTTAGTACAAATTTGGAAAATGGCAGGTGCTAGTGTAGATAAATGGAAAATTTTGAGTGAAGATAATAAGTATTATCATAGAATTAAGTTCAAAAATCCAACAAGACCAACAACAGTTTAGGCAATGGCGGAACCAGGAATTTTTCGACGGGCATAAAATAAAAGTAGACATTAAATCATATAAACCACGCTAATTCATAGCTATGACTAATGTTCTATAAGATTTAGCATAAAATAAATACATATTAAATGCAACAACAAAAAATTGATATGATCAAAATAAATATATGTTCAACAACATAATTAAAAGTGTATCTATTCAAATTAAAATAAGAAGAAAATGACAAATTGAAAAGGGAAGACAACCCAACTATTGCAAAGGGAAGCAGAAGACAAGATTTTTTTTAGATCCATCCTTGCTCATCTCTCTCTTCCACCACTCCATAGCAACAACCGCCACTCCATTTTCACAGTCTACCAACCAAGTTGCTCCACCTTCCCACGCATCCCTCCCCCCAACCCCAAAAAAACCCAATTGAAAAAGCCAAAATCTTTTTTAGATCCACTTTCTTCATTACGATATTCATTTTTATATTTGTTAGATTGGTAATGGATCTTGCAGGGGAGCTGTGGTTGAGTTGGTATTTCGATGGAGGGTGGGGCGACTGGATCTCGCATGGCAGGGGTAAGTGTCGACTTAGGATGGCTGGAGATTAGAATTAGAAAGGTGGCGACTGGGTTTGTGTGGGACGATTAGTTTGGTGGTTTTGGGCGGCTGGTGATGTGGTTGGGGTGTACAGTGGGGTGGTGGTGCAATGGAGCCGAATAGGATGATGTAGAACTTTAAGGATCTGTAAATTCTTTTTTGTCTTTAAATTTTTATGTTATTTTATTATTTTACATATTTGATTTTGAATAATTCAAGCATTTTCAATATTGTTTGCGCTAAAACTAGATGGGTAGTAAGTAGGCCAACTTAAAGATGAGGTGGATGCTGAAGGTGAGGACCCTCAGTATGTAAGAGCATTTGGTAAGTAAATGGATATACATACATAAGACAAATGTACGTGGTTCACCCGAATAATGGGCTACGTCCACGGAGAAGTTTGTTCTCATTACGATAATGTGTGTATACATTGCACATAGGGTTAGACCTAAGGGGAAGAAGAAGAATGCCGAAGGTGAAGGTAGGAAGGCTGGAGGCTGAAGGCTGAAGGCTGAGGATCTGGCTGAAGACCAATGATCCTTAGGCTTGTAAATGGGCTCATGGGTAAGCCCATGAGGCCCAAGTAGCCTGCCCAACTCCTCTTGTGTTTCTCCTTTTCTCCTTCCCCCTTTCTTGAAGGAGAGGGGTCTTCTTTTATAAGTGAGGAAGAGTCCCCTCTTCTTGTGTTTTGTCGATGTGGGACTTCCTTCCCTTTGCTTGGATTAGCTTGGGAATGCTTGGCCATATATTGTACAAACAGGAGTCCCCCAAGTTCCCGATTAAGGAGGTACTTCTTGATTGGGGACTTGTAGTCATCAATGCACTGGCCAAGTAATGTTTCAGCTCATTCTTCCCTTTCAATTGTATGCAGCATCGGTGTGGAAGCTGCCAGAAGCTTGGAAGCAGATGCTGGAAGCTTGGAAGCTGCCTGCCGTAAGCTTGGACTTGCCTGCCGTAACCTTGGGAGCTGCCGAAAGCTTGGAAGCTGATGCCGAAGCTTGGAAGCTGCCGTTCGGCATGTGGGCTTGGCGCCGTAAAGGAGAAGTGTCCCCTGGGGGTGCCGTTCGGCAAGGCAATCTAGAAGCTGCCCGGAAGCTTGGAAGCTGATGCCGGAAGCTTGGAAGCTGATGTCGGAAGCTAGGAAGCTAATGCCGGAAGCTTGGAAGCTAATGCCGGAAGCTTGGAAGCTGCCGTTCGGCATGTGGGCTTGGCGCCGTAAAGGAGAAGTGTCCCCTGGGGGTGCCGTTCGGCAAGGCAATCTAGAAGCTGCCGGAAGCTTGGAAGCTGATGTCGGAAGCTTGGAAGCTGATGTCGGAAGCTAGGAAGCTAATGCCGGAAGCTTGGAAGCTAATGCCGGAAGCTTGGAAGCTGCCGTTCGGCATGTGGGCTTGGCGCCGTAAAGGAGAAGTGTCCCATGGGTGTGCCGTTAGGCAAGGCTGTGTAGAAGCTGCCGAAGCTTGGAAGCTGATGCCGGAAGCTTGGAAGCTGATGCCGGAGCTTGGAAGCTGCCGTTCGGCATGTGGGCTTGGCGCCGTAAAGGAGAAGTGTCCCCTGGGGTGCCGTTCGGCAATGCAGTGTAGAAGCTGCCCGAAGCTTGGAAGCTGATGCCGGAAGCTAGGAAGCTGATGCCGGAAGCTTGGAAGCTGCCGTTCGGCATGTGGGCTGGCGCCGCAAGGAGAAGTGTCCCCTGCGGGTGCCGTTTGGCAAGGCAGTGTAGAAGCTGCCCAGGCTGAAGCTGATGCCGGAAGCTTGGAAGCTGATGCCGGAAGTTTGGAAGCTGCCGTTCGGCATGTAGGCTTGGCGACGTAAAGGAGAAGTGTCCCCTGGGGTGCCGTTCGGCAAGGCAGTGTAGAAGCTGCCGGAAGCTTGGAAGCTGATGCCGAAAGCTTGGATGCTGATGCCGGAAGCTAGGAAGCTGATGCCGGAAGCTTGGAAGCTGCCGTTCGGCATGTGGGCTTGGCGCCGTAAGGAGAAGTGTCCCCTGCGGGTGCCGTTCGGCAAGGCAGTGTAGAAGCTGCCGAGGCTGAAGCTGATGCCGGAAGCTCGAAGCTGATGCCGAAAGCTCGGAAGCTGATGCCGGAAGCTTGGAAGCTGCCGTTCGGCAGCTTGGAAGCTGATGTCGGAAGCTTGGAAGCTGCCATTCGGCATGTGGGCTTGGTGTCGTAAAGGAGAAGTGTCCCCTGGGGTGCCGTTCGGCAAGGCAGTGTAGAAGCTGCCGGAAGCTTGGAAGCTGATGCCGGAAGCTTAGAAGCTGATGCCGGAAGCTAGGAAGCTGATGTCGGAAGCTTGGAAGCTGCCGTTCGGCATGTGGGCTTGGCGCCGTAAAGGAGAAGTGTCCCATGGGGGGTGCCGTTCGGCAAGGCAGTCTAGAAGCTGCCGTAATTTAGAAAAGGCATAATTATTAAGTAATAGATACTCACATAATTTGGAGTGCCAGATGATGATTGGGGGATGCTAGAGGCATCAAGCTCGCGGAATCATCTTAGAATACCGAGGCAAGGCGCGCCGAATCATTGGGGGGATGTGAAGACATCGCACGCGCCGAATGATGAATGGGTGCCGAATGCGGATGCCGAATCATTGGGGGGATGTGAAGACATCGCACGCGCCGAATGATGAATGGGTGCCGAAGGCGGATGCCGAATCATTTGGGGGATGTGAAGACATCGCACGTGCCGAATGATGTAAGGCTGCCGAAGGCGGATGCCGAATCATTGGGGGATGTGAAGACATCGCACGCGCCGAATGATGAATGGGTGCCGAAGGCGGATGCCGAATCATTGGGGGGATGTGAAGACATCGCACACGCCGAATGATGTAAGGCTGCCGAATGATGTAAGGCTGCCGAATCATTGGGGGGATGTGAAGACATCGCACGCGCCGAATGATGAATGGGTGCAGAAGGCGGATGCCGAATCATTGGGGGGTATGAAGACATCGCACGCGCCGAATGATGTAAGGTTGCCGAAGGCGGATGCCAAATCATTGGGGAGATGTGAAGACATCGCACGCGCCGAATGATGTAAGGCTGCCGAAGGCGGATGCCGAATCATTGGGGGATGTGAAGACATCGCACGCGCCGAATGATGAATGGGTGCCGAAGGCGGATGCCGAATCATTAAGGGGATGTGAAGACATCGCACTCGCCGAATGATGAATTGCTGCCGAAGGCGGATTGTATGAGGTGCCGAGGGCATGGCTCACAAGGGTGCTGATGGGCACTTGTTGTAGGGTGCCGAGAGCACTCGAGAAGGAGAACGACATAGCATTTTGTGTCGCTTCCCACAGGGCGCGCCAATCTGTTTGCACTAAAACTAGATGGGTAGTAAGTAGGCCAACTTAAAGATGAGGTGGATGCTGAAGGTGAGGACCCTCAGTATGTAAGAGCATTTGGTAAGTAAATGGATATACATACATAAGACAAATGTACGTGGTTCACCCGAATAATGGGCTACGTCCACGGAGAAGTTTGTTCTCATTACGATAATGTGTGTATACATTGCACATAGGGTTAGACCTAAGGGAAGAAGAAGAATGCCGAAGGCTGAAGGTAGGAAGGCTGGAGGCTGAAGGCTGAGGATCTGGCTGAAGACCAATGATCCTTAGGCTTGTAAATGGGCTCATGGGTAAGCCCATGAGGCCCAAGTAGCCTGCCCAACTCCTCTTGTGTTTCTCCTTTTCTCCTTCCCCCCTTTCTTGAAGGAGAGGGGTCTTCTTTTATAAGTGAGGAAGAGTCCCCTCTTCTTGTGTTTTGCCGATGTGGGACTTCCTTCCCTTTGCTTGGATTGGCTTGGGAATGCTTGGCCATATATTGTACAAACAAATATTTAAAAGTTAAAATTACCAAAATATTCATGCCGCATCAGTGGATTTAACAATTTTTATTTGAAAACTAATGGAATGAAAGTTCAAGGGGGAGATTGAGTCATTTAAAACTTTAGGAGGCAAGACTGAGACAATTTGGAAATCATATGGGGGTATTTCCACAAATAAGCCTTTAATAAAAGTGTATAGTCTAAATTATAAGGGGATGGGGGGTTTCTTACACGTATACCAAGGTGTTATGAAAGTTCAAACCTTAGACCACTGTTTTATGCAAGTCAATGTCATTTCTATTGAACTAGACCCCATTACAACGAGAACCTTTTTACTTTGAAATGTGAGCTAGTGAAAAATAAAGCTTTATTTGAATGGAAACATTTGAAAGAAATGGGACAAGGCTAAATGTGTTAAAAAGAAATAGAAAAACTACGTAGATTGATGTAAAATGTTTGAAATGGATTTGAAATGACTATTTATAATGAGTCATTTGGAATCTATTTGTTTTCTTCATTTTCTTCTCATTCAAATCCGGGCATACATAGATTGTAGTATTTTAAACAGACAGGTTAATCATACAATGTGATCTAAAACCCTAAATTTGAAATTAATCCATCTAAATGGACACTAAAAGTGTGAGAGCTAAAAACATGGACTACAACTTTACGAAATAGTATGGGCATAACTGTCGGCATCTGAGTTATATCCGTGAGCTACACCAACTCTAATAAACTAGTGAACTAAATGCATTACCACATCTTACTGACTACTGATCTATGGCATGGTGTTGATGATGAAATTACAGGACCCTCAAAATTTCATCTCATGCTGATATTCAATTATTTTGGTGTAGGTTGTTGCATATAGATATTACTTTTCTGCCTTCCATTTAGTGTTGCGACATCCAACCACTCTTCTTTTTGCTCTCCTCTCACCATCAAACTTAATTACAGTGTCCTACTTCTACTTTCTCATCCTAGTCTACAAATTTTATATATAAACACCTGATTGAATATATTTATAAGATTATATATCAATGGAATTCCAAGAACTTTTCACAGTGGTAGCAACCACTATAGGCTTCATCTCTCTTTGCAAAACCTCCATCAATTTTCTCAGATGGGTTTGGGTCATGTTTCTGAGACCCCCAAAGAATCTCAAGGAGTATGGATCATGGGCTCTCATCACTGGCGCAGCTGATGGAATTGGCAGAGCCCTTGCCTTTGAAATGGCTGCAAAGGGTCTTAACCTAGTGCTGCTTGATCGAAACGTTTCAAAGCTCGAAGCTACCGCCAACGAAATACATGAAAGATTTGTTACACGAGTTGAGATCAAGAAAATTGTCATGGACTTGGCCAAGCTCAGTGGGGAGGAGATAGCTAAAGCCATAGAGGAGGAAATAAAAGGGCTTGATGTTGGTGTTTTGGTTAACAATGCAGGAGTGGCTTACTCTTATGGAAAGTTTTTTCACGAGGTTGATGATTTGGAGCTGATGGATAGCATTAAGGTGAACATGGAGGCTGCCACGTGGATCACTTGGGTAGTGCTTCCAAGTATGCTCAAGAAGAAGAAGGGAGCTATTGTCAATATTGGCTCTGGCTCTGGTTCCTCTGCCGTCCCTTCTTTTCCTCTCTACACTAATTATGCTGCTTCCAAAGCGTGAGTTAATTTCTTGATTAAGCCTTTCATTTTGTTTCATAATTTGCAGTAATTTTGTGGTTGAATCTTGAATGTCTTAAGTGCATTCTATGTCCTGTAGCCATGTGAGATTGAAGGTTTTACATTTTTACTTCCATACGCAACAAGCTTTTCAAAACGAAAAAAGTCTTCTTCTTTTGTTTTTTGTCAACACCTAAAAAGTCATTTATCAAAAAATTTGTTGGTGAACATTCACGTCACGTCACATCACGTCACATCACAGATGTACATTTCCAAAGTCATGAAATATTTAGACATAAATTAAGTTATAGTTAAGTTTGAAATCTCATTCTTGTATATATTAAAAAATCCACACAAAATATCCGAATCCCATAACAAAAGCCGAAAAAATCTTGACACTTTGAAATTCAAAGTTTGAATGGTGGGTGTAACTGCATATATCATGAATTTATGAGTTATGATATTATACAGGTACCTTTCAATGTTCTCAAGAAGCATTAGTTTGGAATACAAGCAGCATGGAATTGACATTCAGTGCCAGGTTCTCATTCTTTTTCTTCTTCTTCTTTGAAATTAATAAAAATGGCTGCTTTTTTTCATATGAATTATGCAGATGATGCTTATAGTTAATTAATTAATGCAGATTCCTATGTTCGTGTCGACAAGTTTGTCAAGGACCAAGGCATATCCCTTGTTCGTCCCAACGCCAGAGACGTATAGCAAAGCAAGCATACGATGGATTGGTTATGAGCATCAGTGTTCGCCCTACTGGGGCCATTCTCTGCAGTGCCTCCTAACACATCCATTGCCCGACGTCGTATTGAGTGCATTCATTTTTTGGTACTCTCTTAGGATCAGAAAGAGAGGCCAATTGAAAAACTTGCACAAGAAAAATATGGCACCATGAAAACTCCTATTGTATGGGTAATATGTCAATTGTCTTTCTTAGATGCATAATAATTAATATCGTTGTTTTAAATAATCAAATTCAAAGATAATGACTTTATTTCCTCAATTTTCTCAACAAAATTAGCAAATGAAAGGGCAGACAATTTTGTTAGCCGATACGACCAATAACTCACATTTAGTGTAGATATACTCGGATAATCATCTACTTTGCACTGCATGTGCCCTAATGTCATTAAAAATTTCACAAGATTATGTAATTGTCCTTAAATTCAAGAGTATACAAATGTAATATAATTTGCGAAAAATTAAAACTAGATGGACTACATTACTTGCCCCAAGTTGTAAACCAAAATAATAATTTGGCATAATTTAATGGTTTATTTATGGATATGCCCCCCTATGCTTTCAAAATAGTCTCAGATTACCACATATTCTTTGAAATGTCTCAATATACCACCTATACTTTCAATAAGTGTCTCACGTTAGCTATTCCGTAGATTTGAGAGAAGTTCTGTTAGTTGATGTGGCCCCCATTTCTTTTCAATCTCTTAACAAGGGAGAGGAAGGGTTAGTCAGGTTGAGAAAATGAGGAATTTGGTTAAAGGGTTTACAGTTGAGGGAATTTCATATTTGGGAATTTGGAGGTTCATATTTGGGAGAAAATGAGGGATTTGGGAGAAATTGGGGAATTTGATTTGGGGATTTCAATAAGGGGAGGTTTCTTACACGCATATCAAGGTGTCATGGAAGTTCAAACCTGAAACCATTATTATGTAAGTAAATGTCATTTACACTGGGCTAGACCCCATTACAATGAAAACCTTTTTACTTTGAAATGTGAGCGAGTGAGAAATAAAGCTTTATTTGAATGGAAACATTTGAAAGAAATAGGACAAGACTAAATATGTTAAAAAGAATTAGAAAAACTACGTAGATTGATGTAGAATGTTTGGAATGGATTTGAAATGACTATTTGCAATGAGTCATTTGGAATCTATTGTTTTCTTCATTTTCTTCTCATTCAAATCTTGTCATACATAGATTGTAGTATTCTAAACAAACAGGTTAATCCTACAATGTGATCTAAAACCCTAAATTTGAAATTAATCCATCTAAATGGACACTAAAAGTGTGAGAGCTAAAACATGGACTACAACTTTACGAAATAGTATGGGTAACCGTCGGCATCCAAGTTATATCCGTGAGATACACCAACTCTAATAAACTAGTGAACTAAATGCGTTACCACATCATACTGACTACTGATCTATGGCATGGTGTTGATGATGAAATTACAGTCTTGTTGGAAATAAACTAGAGTTTAGGTTGAACTCAGATATGAACAAAATTAAAACCATAAGATTTTTTTCTTTTCTTTTTTGGTGACTAATATTCAGGGGCGGCCCTAAAGGTGTGAAAGTAGTGCCACCGCACAGAGCTCCGATTTTTAAGGGCCCTGAAATTTTTTCACATGTATATTATATATATTAATATTATATAGGTAATATATATATATATATATATATCTCGAGAGTGCAGGACAATAATATAACGTGTATTTGGTTGTGTTGGAATTCAACGCCATGATTTTAATAGGCAACTCGGGTTTGAATTCGTATTATGTAACAATTTCTAATTTCCGATTTTCAATCATGAAGTTTTAAGTTATGGCACGTAGGTATCAAACCCACTCAAAGTTGTGAGACTTATCCAATCCCACTTTTTTTTTATTGAATATTTTTGATTCTTGAGAGCTTTTGTCATCCTATTAACAATTTAATAGTACTATGGGCACCAATTTTAACTCCTTTGCATTTAAATTCATCTTGACGTTCGAGTATATAGTGACTTATTTGGCCGGAAGTTCGGGTTCGGTGTTGGGTGACGTGGCGATGGAGGGTTGGTGTGGTTTGGTGGTGGGCTTGAGGTGGTTGTGTTCACAAGCATAGGTGATCAAGAGCTTTGTTCGGTCCACACGACTTCTCTCCACTTGTCTTCTCGCCGGGCAACCCTTGTGGGGTCCACAAGCATAGTTATTCTTGTCATATCAACCTACACCATATCGCATCTCAAAATTTCATGACCGGTCATGCTGATATTTAATTATTTTCGTGTAGGTTGTTGTATATAGATATTAGAGGAATGCTATTCACGTGGATAGCGAGTTCGATGAGAATTGTTTTAGAGCGATTGTAAATAGCATTCCTCTTTATATTAATTACAGTTGTTTTAAATAATTAATATCGTTGTTTTAAATAATCAAATTCAAAGATAATGACTTTATTTCCTCAATTTTCTCAACAAAATTAGCAAATGAAAGGGCAGACAATTTTGTTAGCCGATACGACCAATAACTCCCATTTAGTGTAGAGATACTCGCATAATCCTCTACTTTGCACTGCATGTGCCCTAATGTCATTAAAAATTTTACAAGATTATGTAATTGTCCTTAAATTCAAGAGTATACAAATGTAATATAATTTGCGAAAAATTAAAACTAGATGGACTACATTACTTGCCCCAAGTTGTAAACCAAAATAATAATTTGGCATAATTTAATGGTTTATTTATGGATATGCCTCATATGCTTTCAAAATAGTCTCAGATTACCACATATTCTTTGAAATGTCTCAATATACCACCTATACTTTCAATAAGTGTCTCACGTTAGCTATTCCGTTAGATTTGAGAGAAGTTCCGTTAGTTGATGTGGCCTCCACTTCTTTTCAATCTCATAACAAGAGAGAGGAAGGGTTAGTCAGGTTGAGAAAATGGGGAATTTGGGAGAAGGGTTTAGGGTTGAGGGAATTTCATATTTGGGAATTTGGAGGTTCATATTTGGGAGAAAATGAGGGATTTGGGAGAAATGAGGGAATTTGATTTGGGGATTTCAGGAAGGGGAGTGAAAACAATGACTGAAAATTTGATTTTAAACATTCTCCCAAATCTGAAATCTCCAAATCAAATTCCCCCTTTTCTCCCAAATCTAAACCTCTAGATTCCCAAATATGAAATTCCCTCAACCCTAAACCCTTCTCCCAAAATCCCCCTTTTCTCAACCTGACTAACCCTTCCTCTCCCTTGTTAAGAAATTGAAAAGAAGTGGGAACCACATCAGCTAACAGAACTTCTCTCAAATTGTACGAAATAGCTAACGTGTAACACTTATTGAAAGTATAGGTGGTATACTAAGACATTTCAAAGAACATGTGGTAATCTGAGACTATTTTGAAAGCACAGGGGGCATATCCATAAATAGGGAATCTTTTGAACTAATCATTTGGCATAGCCCCATATGGCATATGAGTATGATACACATATTACGGGTCCGTTTGATAACCTTTTTAGTTTTTAGTTTTCATTTTTTTTTCATTTTTCATTTTTTATTAAGTGAAAAGTGAAAAATGAACACAAGATGTTTGGTAACTATTTTCAATTTTCAATTTCATGTGAAACTTGAAAATGGAAATTTTTGAGGTCCAATTGTGAATTTGAGATCACAGAATGAAAATGCATGTTACAAAGAGTTCGTAGTATTTTTCGGTGAATTTTTTGGAATTAGGATGATTTTTTTGTGAATTTTGGAGATGGAGTTCCCAAGGCTTGGATCGGGTCAATGGCCAAACGCAACAATTGAGCAACCGGGTCAAAGTCGGGAGGTCCCAAATACCAAATTTTGATAACCATAGGGCATTTCATGTGTTATGATGTAAAATTAATGATTAAAATAGGAGTGCAAAAAAAAAATGTAAACGAAAACTGAAAACTGAAAACACTTTCAAGTTGTTTTAAAAAATAAGGGTGATTTTGAAAACTAGATTTCACTTTTTTGAAAACTGAAAACCAAATATGTTACCAAACATGTTTTCAATTTAAAAAAAAAAGTGAAAATGAAATTCTTATCAAACAAGTTTTTTGTTTTCATTTTTCACCATTTGTTGTAAAGAATAAACATGTGGAGCTCAACTACTGTTGGTTTGAAGACTTTAGTGCATAATGCTTTCCTGCACACTCACGGGAATGGCTAGACATTTGCCTATAGAAGGCTTCCCTCTTTTGCAATTGCTGGACATACCAACCATCAAAGAAGGAAGAGAGAGCCCAGGCAGAGAGAAGAGAAAGGAAGAGAAGAAAGAAGAGAAGGAAAGAAAGGGAGAGTGAGAGGAGAGGAAAAAGAGAGCAGAAAGAAATTCCCCAAGAGAGAAAAATCAGTGAGCTACATATATTGTAAACACTAAAGTTGTAGCCCTATTATTTTACATAGTGGAAAAGTTACTGTTGTTGCTCTCCAGGACGTAGGCATGACCAAACCTCGTTAAACGTTGTGTCTCATTTACTTTACGTGCAGTTCAATATTCTAGCATATTCCGTTTATTTTACAACACCATTAGATTTTTTTTTTTTTTAATTATTATTTTTCTTGGGTCTGAGACTCCTTCTCCTTGCCCTCTTTAATTCTTGTTGCACTCACGCCTTCTGACTGATAAACCAAGCCCTACCAATTTCTCCACTGAAACTCTGGCAATGGAATTCCAAGAAATTTTCGTAGTGGCAACTAGCACTATAGGCTTCATCTCTCTTTGTAAATCCATCATCAGTTTTCTCAGATGGGTATGGGTCATGTTTCTGAGACCCCCAAAGAATCTCAAGGACTATGGCTCATGGGCTCTCATCACGGGCTCCACTGATGGAATTGGAAAAGCCCTTGCCTTTGAAATGGCTTCAAAGGGTCTTAACCTTGTCTTGGTTGGTCGAAACCCTTCAAAGCTTGAAGCTACCTCCACTGAATTACATGAAAAATATGGTGGGCAAATTCAGATTAAGAACATTGTCATTGACTTGGCCAAGTTGAGTGGGGAGGAGATAGGAAATGCCATAGAGGAAGGAATAAAAGGCCTTGATGTTGGCATTTTGATTAATAATGCCGGGGTGGCTTACCCTTGCGAGGTTTTTTCATGAGGTTGATTTGGAGCTGATGGAGAGCACTATGAAGGTGAACATAGAGGGGGCCACTTGGGTGACTAAGGCAGTGCTTCCAATTATGCTTAAGAAGAAGAAAGGAGCAATTGTCAACATTGGCTCTGCTTCCTCTGAGATCCTCCCTTCTTACCCTCTTTACACTATTTATGCTGCCTCCAAATCGTGAGTTTTCTTAGATCTTTGTTTCATATTTTGCTTCATTTGTTTTGGTTGGAGAACGAACCTCTCAAATGCATTCTATATATTACACCAGTTTGATTAATTTGAAGCCTTTATTAAAGTTTTGCTGCCCTTCTTATCATAATTTGTTCTTGAACAATTTGGGAGAAATTAAACATTATGAAAAAAGATGGAGTTAATGAGTTACCATATGATCTGTCTTGGCCCTCTTGGGAAACCCAATTCATCTTAGCACCTTCAAATGGGATCCTAACTAATTGTGAAGTTCCCTGCATATCGTAAGTCGTAACTTACTTCATATATTGAGTTATGGCATTGGCAGGTACATTTCAATGTTCTCACAATCCATTAGTTTGGAATACAAGAAGCATGGAATTGACGTTCAGTGTCAGGTTCTCATTCTTCCCCCTGGATCCTTTTGACATGAATAAATTGGGTGTTTTCATTTGTTTATATCCAAATATACATATATTTTGTCCTCCAATTTGGAAATTTCATGGGAAACTTAAGCCCATCATTTGGGAAAAAAGTGCCATCTCTGTATGAAGAAGGTTGTTCATGCTGCTCCGGCATAAATATTTGTCTTACCCTCCTGCCTATACTTGATGCAGATTCCTATGTTAGTGGCAACAAAGATGACAAAGTTAAAGCCATCTTCCTTCTTCATTGCATCACCAGAGATGTACAGCAAAGCAAGCATGAGATGGATTGGCTATGAGCATCTCTGCACACCCTATTGGGGTCACTCTGTGCAGTGGCTCATAATACATGTTTTGCCTGATGTGTTATTGAACGCCATCGTCCTTAGGTACTTCATTGGGATGCGAAGGAGAGGCCAATTGCAGGAGGCACAGAACAAAAGTAAACAAATGTAGCCAGCAACAGAAAAATTTATGAGTTGCATTTTGATGCAGCATTGAAATCATGCTCAACAGGAGATTACTTTTTCTGGATGAATAAATTTACAACTAATTTGATGGTTTTTGGTTGTGTGTTGTGTTGTGTCTCATTCCTATTGGTACTGGAAATATAGAATGATGATGAGCCAATCTAAGCTTAGTCTCTGTTTGCAGAGAGTAGCCAAACTATGCAGTTGGTCTGGTTGTGTTGTCCGTCAACAAACTTTAATTTGGCCTTACTTCTCAACCAGGGTATAGATTGACGGCCCATTAAAATAAGTTTATTTTTCTATAAAAAGGCAACAGAAATTTATTAGATAAATGGAAATAAAGAGTACAAAGGGATATAAAGGGAGCCATTTCAATAATAATATGGCGTAAAGTCAACCATAACGCTGGAACAATCTGGAGGGGTTATAAAATAATTTTATTAATACCAATGTAACGAATGAAAAGCGTGGAAACTTAAGCAAAAATCTATAGATTCAGCAAGTAATACAAACTGTTGGCCAAATTAAAATTACATTTTCGTACATATATAATAAAGGCCTGAGCTTCATTTAGTTTACCCTCTAGAGCCATCTTCCACCTGCAACATTTGAAGAAATCTCCATTGGTAGGTGCGTGGTGCTGCATAATCAAAATTTCATAAATAAGGGTCCAAGCTGCCTCTAAAATTATTATCTTTAAATATAACGACATTGATGATCTTTCAAGGCGGAGCAATTGCTCCAAACTACTACATAACATGGTGGGTCCTTTGCTAAGTCATTTTCATTTTTATTAGGTCATCTCCGACCCATGAGGCCAAACCCAAAATATCACAAATTTTTGCCTAATTTCTCTCACAACCCAAGAAAATTGAGGAGCTAAAATTTGAGAAAACCCAAACTTGGGGCCAAATACCAGCGCATGCAAGAAAAATTTTTAGTGGAGCCCACTCAAGGCTGACACAGCCCATGTTCAAGGAGAAATCAATGGGGCACCATGTGTCGCGTTACTGGTGTTGTAGAAGCTATCGCACCCTAGTGTCCAACACTTCTTTTTTTACCTTTTTTTTGTTCCAACAATAACCCAAATCAACGATCCATATTAAATCCAAGTTATTTTAATGGTAAAAAAAAATCCAACGACTGAAATTTAAATTCGACGGTTAAAATAATATTTTAAATTAATCTAAATCATATCCAACCCTAAAACTAACTCCAAACTCTATAAATACCCACATATTTCTCAAATAAAATTATATTTGTGGAATTTCAATTTTTTTCAGTCAAATCATTCAAAAAATTAAATTATGAAGTTATTTAAAAAGATTAAATGAAGAAAATTTATCTATGAAAAAAAAAATAAACTTAAACTATTTTTAAATAATTTAATAAAGTTGCAGACTTAAAATTTGAGTCTAAAAGGTTGAGAGAAAAAACGGTTTGAGTATGGGCAAAACCCAAATAATTACTTTTTAGAATGAGAAAATTTGGGTTTATGACAAAAATGGGTTGGAGAATGCCTAAAATATGGATTTAATATGGGGAAATTAAATCCAAGTTGGGAAATTTCCTTCATCTTTTTCTTCTCCTAAAATACGAACAAAAAATAATTAAATGTAGTTGTCCTTTTCTCGCCCCGGGAACAGAGTTAGTTAAATGTGGTGGTTTTCCGCTCATCTACTTCATCCAATTCTTCTTTCTATCAATTTCAGACGCTTCTATAAATTAAATTCCATCCTTTACTTCACACCAGTCCCTCCCCTCTTCTTCTATATCTGAGCCAAACCCAACCTTTGGGTTCACCATTTTCGTTTCAGATTCCAAGCAAAACCTTTCTAAACGAACATGGGTTTTTGTCTACTGGAGCACCTCAAGACTCAGCCTTTCTGGCTCGTTGTGCTTTTCACTCTGGGTTCTCTCTCTGCTCTCAGATTCTCTTTAGCTTTCCTCCAATGGGTCTATGTCAATTTCCTCAGACCTGCTAAGAATCTGAAAAAGTATGGATCTTGGGCACTCGTCACTGGACCCACTGACGGCATTGGCAAAGCCTTCGCCTTTCAATTGGCTCGTAAAGGGCTCAATCTGGTCTTGGTGGGTCGCAACCCAGAAAAGCTCAAGGACGTCTCAGATTCAATCCTGGCCAAATACGGCAAAACCCAGATCAAGACCGTCGTGGTTGATTTCACTGGTGACCTTGACGATGGTGTTAAGCGCATTCGTGAGACCATTGATGGATTGGATGTGGGTCTTTTGGTTAACAACGTTGGGATATCGTACCCGTACGCTAGGTTCTTTCATGAAGTGGATGAGGAACTGTTGAAGAACTTGATAAAGGTCAATGTTGAAGGCACTACAAAAGTTACTCAAGCTGTTTTGCCAGGGATGCTTCAGAGGAAGAGAGGCGCTATCGTCAATATTGGGTCTGGTGCTGCGATTGTGATCCCCTCAGATCCTCTCTATGCTGTTTACGCAGCTACAAAAGCGTAAGTATTTGCACTATTTATTAACTGTGTTATATATCTATATATATTGGATCTATTTTTGTTCATTGTTCATTTTGAATTGCTTGAAGTACAAGGTGATTGGTTTAGCTGCTGAAAAGGCTGTATGTTGTGACTGTTTTCAGGTATATTGATCAGTTCTCTAGGTGCCTCTACGTTGAATACAAGAAAAGTGGGATTGACGTTCAGTGTCAGGTATTATTTTTACTTCTCTTATTAAAGGATATTATCAAATTTTTATAATTGAAGATGGTAGCTAGCTCAATTGGTAGGGTCTTGGGTAATTGATGCACTATTTATTGGGCAAATAAAACGTGTTTACACGAGCTTAATATTAGGTGAACTGTCAACAATTGAAGCTCAATTGAGCAAACTCTTAAACAATTGAAAAAAAAAACAGTGTTGTGTCATGTGTTGCAATGGAGTTGCCCAGTATAAAAGTTTGGCCAGTTGTTGTCCAAAGTGGGATACCATTATGCAATGAAAAACTCAATCATTTCCCAACCTCAGTTGGTCTTTCCTTGCCAAGTATTAGGTAGAAACTCTCTTTCCTTGGTTTTCTTCTTTATGCCTTCATCGAGTTCACAAATTTACTTTGAGGATATCAAAAAATTTTCCTTCCCACATGGTAGTTTTATGTCGATGGTTAAGTAGTTTCAGAATTCTTTTTGGTATCTGCTTTCCTTTTCAGAGGCCATTGATGTATCGCATTGAACTTCATATATTATCTGATTGCATCATAGGTAGTGTAAAACCTGTCATGGAGTTGTTATTGGTAATGGAAAACTGATGCCAACACAATTTAGGATAGATACATTGCAAATTGAAGACTTCTGAATGTGAATGACATTCAAAGAGTATGTTAGTAATGTTGACATGGTCCATAGTTGAGATGAGTCCTGTGCGTTGTACTTCCTGCCTGCCTGGGTTTCTGATCATACCCATGAGCTTTGTGGTTTAGTGATATGTGGGGTTAGAAAATTGTGGTTAAACATTTCCTAGATTTTGTGATATTTAAAAGTATTCCGTTTAGATGATATTAAATACCCTTATGCCCTGACTCTATATGCGCATCGCCATATTTTGGCCACTAATCTGTTGAGCGTTGGATGCTTGTCACCTGGGATGATTGTTGGTATTGACTTTGCTTTTTGTTTTTTTATCATCAACTGAGGAGTTTGTCTTTGCAGGTTCCATTGTATGTGGCAACAAAGATGGCATCTATTAGGAGATCTTCCTTCTTTGTACCATCAACTGATGGTTATGCCCGGGCAGCTCTGCGCTGGATAGGGTATGAACCTCGTTGCACTCCTTACTGGCCCCATACGCTTCTTTGGGCCGTGGCATCCTCATTGCCAGAGTCTGTTGTTGACGCATGGCGCCTGCGATTTTGCCTGGCTATTCAAAAGAGGGGACAACTCAAAGATTCCCGGAAGCAAGAATAGATGACAGAACATTGTTATGTTATTCTGTTTGGGCCGCTTGGTAGGGAATGCTGTTTGATGCAACTGATTAGGAGGACTTCTGAAAGCTGATCGTATGCTTAGACTTCGGTTTATGTTTAATGTTTTAAAATTCCATGGTCTTTGTTAATTAATGATCAACTGGTTTTTTTTTTTTTTTTTTTAAAAGTTCCTTGCAAAAAAAAAAAACAAATAGATACATGTCTGTCTGTTCGCCCTATTTATTCTTGTTGATTCCTTGTGCTGCAGTCGTTGAAATGTGAAAAAATTAAAACAAAACAAAATAGTGTTTAAAAAAAATTGCTTTGATTACCAATTTACCATAGGATAGGGTTATTGGCTTACTTTCAGAACAAAAACAAAGGGCCCAAAAGAGTTGAGGACGAAATGAGGACTTGTATTTAAACTTGGGCTGGGCCCAAAATAAAATCAGAAAACCGGAATTTCAACGCACAGGCCCGTAAGCACGTGCGTGCCTTACATACGCCGTGCGCGGTTTGGGCACCCTCTTCTTCGTCGATATATACTTGTAAAACCTGGTTCGTTGTAGCGGCACACCCCATGGCATGCCGCCATCGAAATACCTACAGACAAACAGACCGCGACCAACCGAGAACACCAGGAGTCTCTTTCTCTCTCTCTTAGTCTCTCAGACTCTCTCTGGTATCTGGGTTTTATTCGGTGAAGGCCAATGGGGAAGCACTCGAGTTTGGTCTCCGCTTCCGAGGCCACAGTGTTCATAGACACCAGCCTCGGCACCCACCTCGCCGTCACCGTCTCCCACCACGACACCGTTTCGGCACTCAAAAGTAATGTTATCCCACTCCTCTTTGTATTCTCACTCATAGTCTGATGGTGTTTAGCTCCCATTCTACAAAGCTAAAAGTTTTATTCGCTTTTGTTGCTTTGTGTAAAGAGAAGATTGCTTTTGAAATACTTGTAATTGGAAAATTGGGTGTTAATGTTTGTGGAGAAATTATTGTATGGTAATGTAATACAGTCACGTGATCATACGGTCACCTAAGTAATCTGGGCAAGCTCATACTATTCTGGTTAGCACAAAATACCCAATTGAATGCATTGTTTTCATCTTTTTAAGTATTCTTAGAAATCTATAAGCGATTATTTTAGTTGCCAACCAATGTGTTATTTGGTTATCATGATTTTGTGTATCATCTAAGGAGTTAGGTTGGTGGTTTATGGTAAAGAAAATGTGATTCACTCACTTAAACAGTCATCATCTTCCATTTTATTAGCATCAGGACTTGAAGTTTGTGATTTTTCCTACTATAAGTGATTGTGTAAATGCCATTTGACGTGCAGGGAGAATAGAATATGAACATCAATCGTGTTTTACTAGTATGGGGAATTTCACAGTTGAAGCTCTAAAGGTATAATATATGCGCCTTCTTAATAAACTGTGTATTACTTTGTCTGAAATGTAGCCTTAGTAGAAGGACGACTTGTATGTTTGCCTGGTAGGTAAAGCGGAAAGGATGCTTTTATCACCTATCAGATTCCATGCTTGTTAAAAATGCGTTCAGTGGGGTCAACAAGAACTGGTTTCTGTATGCTGATGCTTCTGATGTTCCTAGAAAAAGGTTGGCCAATTTCGAGGATTCGATCCCATTGCTACTTGAGGGCAACGAACGTGCTAAAGAGAAAGTTACTACCGCTGACCAGAATGGTTCAGTTGATTTTGCTAGAGAAACTTCACAAAATTTGAAGATAGGGGTCAAACATTCTGATAATGATCATTGCACAACTTCAGTTCGTGAGACAATTAATAGGCCAGAACGTGAAATACAGGAGGACCACAGACTATGTAGTGAGGGATACAGAGTTCCCACAACACAAGAATGCAAGGAAGATAGCTCAAGGAAAGAAAGTGATGTCCAACGCAATGTCTTTTTGGAAAAAGCTTCACCTTCTGAAAAGAAAGGACAACGTAAGACGAAACAGAGAAAAAAAGAAACAGTGCATTTAAAAGAAAACTATGCTTCAGTTCATGGATTTGGTAAAGAACAGTCGCATGCAGATAGTATACCTCATGAAATTTCACCAGGCAATCAGAGTAGAGATGTTTCATGCGATATGACGATTGAAAACAAAAATGCCACGGAAGAACCTTGCAGGAGTTCGGCTTCTACTATGGATAACAGGTCAGATTCCAGAATTCATGGGACTAATGATACGTCCAAGGAAACTGAAGGTCCAGGAAAACACATCAAGAGTAGAAAGAATACATCACTGGAAGAGGCTTCACAATCTCAGCCTGCGGCAAAGAAAAAGCGCAAGTTTGAAAGCATATCTGGTCTTGAGGATTCACTGAAAGAAAACAATGTCTTGATTTGTGATTCTAATAATGAGACTTCCAAGCCAGAGATTGCATCTGAGTTCTCTTTAGGGGACAAACAGAAAAATGCAAATGCAATCTTAGATGGTGTAACTGCTGAATCTTCTGATTTGTTGACCAACAGTTCCAGCAGGAGCAAGAAAAAGAGAAAGAAATCATCGAGTTCTCTCAATCAAGTAGTTCCTGCTGCTCCTTCCGAAAGAGATGTTATGGAAGAGAAATCTAAAGTTGCTGCTGCAGGAATTAATGATAAAAATTTTGGTGGAGAAGTTGATGTAGCATCTGTCAATGAGCAAGAGTTGCGGGAAAATGATGAAGTACCCTCATCACTAGGTAAGTTGTGTTTGTTATATACTGATATGTGATCTGGTGTAGTTTATTTTCCCATTCTAATTGAGTTTTTCAAGAACTTAACTAGTTTAGAAGGGGGAAAAAAGGCCTTTTCTCTGAGATTAATACTGTTTCTTTTGTAGATGTTTATAATATTACTGATGCTGGCAATGTGGAAAGCAAAAGTGGTACGGCCGAGGAAAAATTGGACGGTCATCCTCCCCTTCTTGTCAAAGTTCCCAGTGAAGGCAGAACTGATTTTCCTGAAAGAGTTGGAGAGGAGAGAGAATCATCACACAGAAAGGATTCTGTATTGGCGATGGCTGAAAAGCATAAGTTGCCCAGTCAGGATAAAAGAGATGGGAACGATGCAAATGTAATTGTGACATCTCAATTGTTGGATGCAAATGGATCTGTTACCCCTAGTAAGAAGCAAAGGAAGACCAGAAAAACGAAGGGGTACACTGGAGAAACTCAGATTAACTCAGGTTCTGAGTATGGCATTTCTTTGGATGAATCTCATGAAGTTGTACATGGTGACCATGCCAGTGATAAAACTAAGCAAGGGGAAAGTAATATTTCTCAGAAAAATGGGAAAGACGTATCAGAAAAGGAAACGGAGAGTACTCATTTTGTTAGGAAAACGGATAAACCTGATGGCAATGAGGTCGAGACCTTGGAGCAAATTGGAAAACCTCAAGAAAATGCAGAAAGTATGAATCAGAATATGAAAAATAAATCTAAGAGGAAACAAAGTGCCACGACAAAAAACCTCCTAAATTTTCAAGCAGAAGGGGAAAATTTTAGCATTCTGGATCCAGCATTGACAACTGATAACAAAACAGAGGTAGTAGATAACACAAGCAGGAACAGTAAGTCGGAAAAAACAACTCCCGTTAAGCAATCAAATGGGAATGCTCTGGAATCTGATAAGGATTATGGGATTGAAACTGATTTGATCCCTGCACGATCAAATTCCATGTCTATTGAGTCTAAAGTTCCTTCCCTTGCACTAGAACATGTTTCCGATGGGAGGCCTCTTGAAGCTAACGTAACTGGTAACCCTCCTGAAAATGGATGTTCTAATGAGGGCGATAACCACATGGAAGTTTCCTGTGACGGCAATACGGTCAACTTTGACAAGCATCTAGTGCCTAGCCAACGACAGCATGAAGTTGTTGCTTCTGGCGAAGTGCATGCCGAAGAGGTGACTGGAACTAATAGAGTAGATAATAAGCCAAAGGATAAAAAGAAGCGAAAAAAGCTCGATGTACATTCAAGCGGTCCATTCTCTGATCTGCAAAGTCCACTTAAGTCTAATGAAAACCAAGGGATTGGTGGAAAGAGTGTAGCTTGCAACTCTAGCTCCATACTACCACAAGGATCACTATCCAAGGGTGATGACGTTATGCCTCAGCATGAAAAAAAGGTTCCAAAGAAAGTTCCTAAAACTGGGACTAAGGCACCATCATCTGATGTGTCCGGTAAGATGAATTCCGTTTCTGAAGCGGCTCGAAAGCACAGTGTTGCCATTGTTTCTGGGACCAATACTCGTACAGGAAAAAAGAAAGAAGTTTCTTCTGTATCAAATCCTAACTTGGAAAAATCAAACAATAAAGCTGACCAAAATAAGATGGGTAACAAGCGTCAATCAGGTGTGAACCTTACTCGTGTGGCCAGTGGAAAAGCTTCTGGTATTGATCATGGGGAAGTTGTAAACAGCTCACAAAACAAAAAGTTGTCAGCTATACCAAGGACAATATTCAAGGATGACAGTAGTGGAAGTTCTGAAGATGAAGACGAAGTTGACGTTTCACAAGCAAGCACCCAAACTCCGTCAGATTATTCATCATCATCTAGCTACTCAGATGGGGAGAGCAATGCAGATATGAGCTCGCCAAGAAGCGGCAACTTTAAAAAGAATTCCTGTCTTGGATTATTGGAACCTGCTGCAGTTTTTAGTTTATGACTTCCTTATCTGACACATTGCATTTTGCCACAGGAAAGGCTGGCGGGAGTAGCTTGATAAAATCATGGTAAGTTTGTTAGGAATTATGCCTCTTTAAGAAGGAAAAAAAATGTAAGTGTAATGAGGATTCTTTACTAAGAACTAAGAAGCATTATTGTTTCTTTCGAAGTGCTTTTTTTTTTTTATGAATTTTTTCGAAGTTTTTCGTTCTCGTCATCTGAGTCTTTTCATGTATTGTTCTATAGCAGCTCTTCAGGCATAAAGGACCTGAAATGGACTGAATTGGCTAAAAGTTCAAGCACATTCAAGAAGGCTAAACTTACAGCGTCACAATCACCGCCGGAGGATGATGAAATTGTTCCAGACAGTCAGCCTATCTCCTAGTCTTTTGAATTGTCTTGTATGTTTTCCTATTTACCCTCCAAGTCCTGGAGCTTTTTTCTTTTTCATTTGCTGTAGCTGTGCAAGTGTGCAGCAGTTTTGCTACGAATCGAAGAGTTCTATTTTTCGGTCCGCAAGTAGTAACGGCTTATTTGACTATATAATTAAGGATGCAAGCAAAAAAGTGCTCTTTTGTATCACGATTTGTCTCGTAAAGAAGTAGCCAAATACAGTTTGTTCCTCGGTTTACTAGGCAATTAGTAGCACCGTTAGATTTTTAGCTTTATGTTATGCTACTAGCCAACAAAATCATGCATTGGGGCCATTCCAATTGGATCCCAGCTTTGTAATCTACAATTTGTTCTAATCCTTTCTCAAATCAAAGGAGAATTTCGATTTAAGCAAAAGACAATAATTGGCTCCATCTTTCATGTTCCCATTAACCTTCTTTTTTTAATGCACCATTGATTCAGCACATAGTATATTAACCAAGTAAATATATACAAACTTTATTAGCCGTAAAATACTCCACCCAACAAAGGTTGGGTTTGAGTTTTGGCATTCTTGCGCCTTAGTTTAGTATATTATCGTCCTTCTTAATAAAAAAATCCTCCAAAAAATACTCCAATATCATCATGCCCTTTTGATTATAATTAATTATTTAATTAAAAATCAAATCATATCTATCCATTAGACAATAAATTTGATGATTTTGATGGCAAAATTTGATTCGTTCGATCAATTCAACAAGCATAAAAGGACAAACGGATCAATCTTGTTTTTTTTTCTAATCGACGTCTCTATATGCACACATCATAGTAGTTCTTTCTACCAAATTAAATGAGAGAAAAAAAAAATTGAAGTGAATAATATATTGCAAATATTTGCAGAGAGAGAGAGAGGCAATTTTGGGTCAATCAAGACTGTTGGATGTGTTCCCCGTATCCCGTTTCTCGTTTCATAAAAACCGCCTCCGTGTTAGCCCCAAACCCGTCAATCTCCCTAACCTGAACCAACTCAGACCTCCGAAACATCTTCACCAACGGCTTGATACTAAACAGGTCATTCGCCGAGTACTTATCCGTCCGCCTCGCAACCGCCACGTGTAGAACGCAGACGCCACGTGGCTTCAACGTCCGCTCAATCTCCGCAACGAACTTGTCCGGCAACAGCGCGTGGTCGAACACGTTGGAGAACTCGAAGTCGAAGGTGTCGTTGCCGAAGGGCTGGTTGTGGAAGTCCCCTTTCACGACCAGCGGCGGGTAGGGCACGAGGTCGATGCCGACTGAGTCGGACACGCCGACTCGACGCAGCGCCTCGACCTCCTGGCCGACTCGTGCGCCGATGCAGAGGGATTTGGAGTCGTTGGAGAGGAGGCTCCGGCGCTTTAGGTGCTGGAAGAATTGGGAGAAGACTTGGATCTTCCGGTCCCAGTCGCGGGTGATCCAAACTTGTCGCAGCCTAGGATTGAGGGTCTTGTTGACCTGGCGCTGGATGTAGGCTTCGTACGAGGTGTATCCGGGTCGGATTCGGATGCCTCGGGTGGTTACGTTGGGTACGGTTGGCGGGCGGATGTTACCAGGTGCGGCGGCGGTCCAGCGGAGGTTTTGAGGTTGAAGACGGAGGACAAGAAGGAGAATGGGGAGAGTGAGAAGGAGAGAAAGAAACACGTATTTGAAAGTGACAAGTTTTGGTTGAGTGCTGGTTTTCATGTTGTCTCTGCATGAACTTTCCAATTCGTTGAGGAGAAGGAGAAGATATATATATATGGGGGAATTTCTCTCTAACTTTCTCTTTTTTAATCGTAACACGTGTCATATTTTTACATTTTAAACTATGTGATTAATGCATTATACAAGTTAGACTTTTTCTTTTTAAGTTTATCTTTTATGAAAATAAAAATAAATAAAAAATCTGCACAGCCTCCCTCTCTCTCGTTTCACGATCACAAACCAACAGTACAAGAAATTGATTTGTTTTTATATGCGTTCAAGTTGTATTTTAAGAGATGGATGATGGAAAGAGTTACATATGAGATATGACATATTTAAACCTCCTTATTGGGTCGATGGCTTGCCTTAATTTTATATATTTGGCTGTGGAACAAAATATAGTTAGTGCATGAGTAAAATGGACCAAGCAACAAAACTATATGTTATTAATTAATATGAAAAAGCAAGCAACATGGTTTTACTTTTAAGGAAGATTAATTTTATGTTATATTTAACTTTACTTTCTCTTTAGAAAACGGGAAGATTATTGTAAATGAAGCAACCAACGAGAAAGGGAGACGTGGTATGTGAGTGCGCATGCAGCCGGCACGAATCAAAGTGATAAACATCGGTCAGGACCCTCCATTTCATGTGTTAAACATCGAGAGAAAGCCAGAAAAAGAGAAAAAAGAGCTCTATTCATCAACAAATCCTCGAGATAAACCTTAATTGTATGCCTATAACTCTAAATTAAATCCACAGAGAAATAAAAACCCCTTCTATTGTTGGTATTAGTCCCGGTGCGTTAAGGATTGTAATATTTGATTCCATAAAAACACCGGGACTAGCTAGTAACCAATTGAATTCTAATCTTACTTGAATCCTAGCAATCCCAAACAACTGCGATGGCCAAATTCTTATTGGATATGAACTTTATTCCAACATTTTGTTGTTTTTGCGGATCAAGCCCCAAATAAAGAAGAAAGTTAGTGTGATTTGTGAACTATGATTAGAATTGAATTGATACAGAGTTGATAGATATTGCTAGTGTATTATATTTAATTTGTGAAAACCTCTGAATTATACATATACAGTAGTTACACACCAATCCCTACTGATAATAAAATATATCTCTGAACACTTGGGCTAGCATATATATAAACAGAGAGAGAAAAAATATATGCTAATATGAAAAGAGAGAATATTAATTAATCCCATTAACAAAAGGTGCAATATTACAAGTAATTAAATTAATTAACATTGTGCCATCGCACCCTTGACCATTTCCCATCTCACTAAGACCTCATCTTGTTGATTTGGTTCAAAGCCGGTTGTAGAATGTTGTAGAGGACCCAAAGAATGGCAGGAGCAACCACAAACAGCAAGAGCTGGCCCCTGTTGTCATTAGCAGGAGCATCAGCAGCAAGCATGGCAATTTCACTGGCTGAGGCAAGTGGTGTTGAAATGAATCCGGATGCAGCCAACCCACCAAGCCCAAGCCCCACGATGACCCCTTTGTTCTGCATACGGTTGATCTGGTTCAGGGCTGGCTGGAAGATGTTGAAGAGAACCCAAGCTATGGCTGGAATGAGGGGTAGCAGAAGAGCAAGGCCACGGTTGTCGCCTTCGGCTATTTGGGCAATCTGTTGAGCAGCCATGGCAGGGTCAGAGGAGCTCAAGGTGGAGAAGATAGCTCCAGCAATTGCTGTGCTGGCCAAAGGTGACATGTTGATGCTGGGAATTTCAACTGGTTTTGAATAGGTTAGGCCTTTTGGGAGGTTTTGAAGTGAGAGAAGGGAGGTAGGTTTTGTGGTTAGCTTGGTGACGACCTTGGGGGTGTTGATGCTCATGCACTTGGCATTGATTATTGCCATTGTGGCCATGGTTGCTGCCATTGATTTAGTGCTTCTGTGGAGAGCTTGGATTGCTTGCTTGGTCTTGATGTTCAGGTGTGCAGAGGGATTGGGATTGGTAAAGGCAGTGAGATCAGATGATGGGCTTCAATGGTTGGTTGTAGTGGGGAAATGTGGAAAATATAGATGTGGATGGGATCCAATAGAAATGTGTTATGTGGATTCTTTTCTTATCTACAGAGTTTGATTGGTGAAACAAGAACCTCATATTCATACCCCACAACATTTTCTTATCTCTTCTTGTAAACAGAGTTTTATTGGTAGCTAAACCGCAAATTTGTTAAGTTCTTTGTTACTCATGAGGCTCTAGAATGGTCTAGATACATACATGGTCCCCTAACCTCTATTCCTTCCAAATTCAATAACTTAATTAAGCATATGAAATGGTAGATCACTTGAAAAGTTGAGAAATTTTTTAATGTAACAGATAGTACTATCAATTCACTCGCGTTATGATATGCGTTTTCATTTATTAACATTATACTGTAGCTCTCTGGAATATAAATCATTTTATTTATTTATATTATAACATGCGTAAATTAATAACATTGCGTGTTTTATGTGCGATGAAGTCTATAGCTAGAACAAATATTCAATATCATGGGCCTATGCCAAGCCTTTGAACATCTAATTTGGGTTTTTGCCATCAATCACCATGGATGGCTGTCAAAGGGGGCAGTACTTGAAACTTGAAACTTGAAGCTCGAAGCATAGAAGGAGAGCCAAAGCCCAAAGCTCATAACCAACACCAATAGGTGAGAGCCAAACGACAAGTCGTTCTATAGAGATATTTCGCCGTTCTGGTCAATTTGCCACAAAGAGTCCCGTAAAATTGGAAAGTGGAAAGCCCAGCCGACCTTTCCGGTTCATCCTCATTCGCATGAATCGCATATCCAAACAGTCAGTCGTCGACAAGCAAGACATGCTAAACCCACACTCAGCTCTCTGCACCAGCTCCAGCTCCAGCTCCAGCTCCTAGGGTTTCTAATTTCTCAAATTCGAATCCCAATCCCCTTCAAAAATGGCTACTTTATCCTCGTTTCGACCAAGCCTTGTCCTTGCCCCAACTCCGAAGCCCCCGAACCCTCTCCTCCCTCGAACTCAACACCACTACGGCTTCTCGCAACCCAAGCCCTTCCTCCGCGGCTCGCTAGCCGTGGCTCGGCTCGGCTTCGGCCCCGGTCTGATTCCCGAACCGGAAGACGCCGGAGCTGTCTTGAAGGAGCTGTATGACAGAGCCGAGAGCTTCCTTTACACCGTGGCCGATGCGGCGGTGTCAGCTTCGTCGTCGACGGAGAGCGTGAGTACAACGAAACAGAGCAGTGATTGGCTTTCTGGGATTACCAATTACCTTGAAACCGTTCTCAAGTTTTTGAAAGATGGGCTCTCTGCTGTGCACGTTCCCTACTCATATGGTTTCGCCATCATACTTTTGACCCTCCTTGTTAAAGCTGCTACCTTCCCGTTGACCAAGAAACAGGTTGAGTCTGCCATGGCTATGCGGTCCTTGCAACCTCAAGTGAAAGCTGTACAAGAACGCTATGCTGGGGATCAGGTGCAAATTGCAATTCGTACCATCTTTCTTTCACATTGTTTAAAATGTAACCATTCATTATTGATTGAATCTTTGATGTTGATGAGCTCAAGTTATAAACTTTTACTTGTAGGAGAGAATTCAACTTGAAACTGCTCGATTGTATAAATTAGCTGGCATAAACCCTTTGGCTGGTATAGTTTCTTTCGAAACTGTAATTTCTAAAATTTAATTTATTGCTCCATCTTATTATTCTGCTTTTTGTGCCAGGATGCCTGCCTACGCTTGCAACAATCCCAGTATGGATTGGGTTATATAGAGCTCTTTCAAATGTGGCAGATGAGGTACCAGCTTCATATTTGTCTTCATTGAATCTTGGAAACTTCCTTTTTTCTCCCCTTATCTCCTTCGACTCTGCATAACTGTTTAACATTTCTTTTATTAAGGGACTCCTTACAGAAGGCTTCTTCTGGATACCCTCCTTGGCCGGTCCTACAACAGTTGCTGCTCGACAAAATGGAAGTGGCATCTCTTGGCTTTTTCCATTTGTAGTGAGTGTCTTCACTTCAAGCTAAAACACTCCATTTGTCTCTAGATATTGCCCAAAACATTCCATCTAACAAGTTTTTCCTTGAAACTAAGTAGCTATTTGGTTCAAACTCAAAATTCTTGTAACTGAACACTTCTGCTCATTGTAGCTTTTTTACAAATCTTAAATTGCTCTGTTTCCTGTTTCTGGTGTCCTACTCTTAAATGTGTCTTTTTATTTAAGGATATTTTCAATGCACTTGAAAGTTGATGGTTGTGATGCTTGCTTTAATAGATATCTGATTTCTAACCACCTATGATTTGTGGAATTTGGATTTACTTTTGGTTGCTGTTAAATTTCTCAGGATGGCCATCCACCCCTTGGATGGTCAGACACCTTGGCATATCTTGCCTTGCCTGTTTTGCTGGTTGTCTCACAGTACATATCTGTTCAAATCATGCAGTCATCACAGGTCAGTGATTTCCCTGGTCCAAATTGACCTGGTTAGATAAACTTAGCACTTCTAGGGTCTAATCTTCTTGATACAGTGATTTCTTATTTGAGTCAGATTTATTATTTAGTATTCTTTTTGTGTTATCCTTTTTGTTTATTAATTAACACTTGTTATAACTTTCAGAGTAACGATCCAAACATGAAGAGCTCTCAAGTTATTACCAAATTTCTTCCTTTAATGATTGGTTATTTTGCTCTTTCAGTGCCTTCTGGTCTTAGTCTCTATTGGTGAGCAGATGTAAAACCCTTTTGTTTTATGAACACCATTGAAGTTAATTTTTGCATTTTTTGGAATTGTAGTGAATCACAAATCTGTATCATGAAGACAGTGGAAACTTTCTTTTTTGGTGATAGTCCTGCCTATGTTATCTTACATCTTTGAGATATGTTTATGCAGGTTCACAAATAACATACTGACCACAGCACAACAAGTATGGCTTCAAAAATTTGGGGGTGCAAATAATCCAATTAGTCAATTAAGTGATAATTTTGTCAAGGAAGATGAACCCCAAATTCAAAAGTATGTCTCTGAATTAAAGTTAACACAAAAGGATACCAGACAAGAAGAAAAGTTGACGCCAGAGGGTCTACGGCCTGGTGAAAGGTTAATAGTCCTTCCTGCCATTTCTCTATGTTTTTGCCGCACTTTACTATTTCAGTCTTAATCTGTTGAGATATTCCAGATTTAAAATGATAAAGGAGCAAGAAGCTCGGAGAAAACAACAAAGAGAAGAAGAAAAGAGAAAAGTTGAAGAGGCAGCAGCAAAGGGAGCTCAAATAACTAATGAGCGACATGAGGGAGAAGCCAGATTATTTGATAATGAAAATGGAGCTTCAGTTGAATTAGTTGTTGAAAAGAGTGAAGAACGTCATTCTCAGGCTACAACCCATAGTTCCTCTGATGTTGGAGTTTCTGTGAATGGTGATCGGTCTATACAGGACTTGAAAGAAGATCACAACACAGTGTCTGTGTTGAAGATGGAAAACAGTGAAGTTTCTGCTAATTTAGAGGTTGAAAGGAGGGATGAGCAGAAGTCGGATGAGAGTCAAGGAGACGGAAAGGTATTCGGAAGTATGCTTTGAAATATTGTACTCTGCATTGCATCATTACTTTAGACTTCCGATTAGTGATTGCCTCTGTATTACAATTGTTGGACTTGATAAAAAGAACAAAAAAAAACAGGTGTATTATTAACATATACATACGTATGCTTGCATTATTTTGGGCTTACCTTTTGCTTTGGGCTTACCTTTTGATTAGCAATTGCCAAATTTTCTATATTTTCAGGAATCTGTTGAAGTACGAACTTCCACAACCACTGTGGATACAAAAGTTTCTGGAGAAGGCACACATCAAGTGAGAGGGGAGTGACCAACCAAAGTGTAAGCATTGTTGAGATGGTATTGGTGAGTCAATTTAATCAGATTGAAAGCAGCCCAGACATTCAAAAGCAATTACACGGTGTATATTGTATCTGAGACGGATGAGTGGGATCAACAAGATTTTCGGATTTTTGCTGTGTAGCTGTAACAAGTTTTTGAATGTGTCCTGTAGAAAAAAGCTGCTCTGCCTTCTGCTTCTCAGTGGCATGGCATGTATGATCTTTGTAGCAAAAATTTCCTTATTTTTTGGTTAGATTAGATGAGAAGAAGGGGAAATGGATAGGAAATTAAGCAGATGTGTTCGATTCTTTTTCATGTTCATTTTGTCACCACACAACGTACGAATAAATGATATAAAATTTCAGCTCGTTACTTTGCTTCTTTCTGATAGTCGTCAGCTGGTTAATTTGGGAGTTCCTTTGTCGTGTGATCTTCTCAGGCTGTCTTGTTGAGTTCCCTGTTGTTACCCACGTGGTTTTTGTCGTTTTGAACTGATGACTTCATAAAAGGAGGAAAAAGAGAGGGACAAAAACCAAAAGGAAAAACGACATGGCCATAGGTTTCATCAGTTAAAAGAAAGTCAAAACAAAACAAACCAGCCAATTACGCTGCACGCTTGATAACTTTCTTATTTGGCATAGCATAATTGGTCGGAAAGAGCAGAAAGAGCAAAACAGTGCAGCTATCCCAGCCTCAAAGGTTTTGTCCTCTTTTAGAGGAGTCCTCTTTGCTGGTGGTAGTTACGTGTGTATGTGTATATTGACTTAGCGTACACGTAGAAGGTAACCTACAAATGATGTTTTCTTCGAATAGAGTAAGTGTGATACTTTGCATATTCTACTAAGCTAAGATATTCTCTCTCTCTCTCTCTCTCTCTCTCTCTCTCTCTTTTTTTATGATATTATAAAACTTTTCACGTAAATAAAAAAATCATTTTAACTCTCTTCTTTACCTAAGATTATAAACTTATATAATTACTACTTATTTGCTTCAATAACTTCATATGTGTCAACATTTATATATTAATACTGATTAGTAGTATTGATAAAAAGGTACATACTTGATTATACAATCAAACAATCGGTAAGATTAATAGAAATTAAATTCACCTGAGATACTAAAATATTCTGCAGTTACAACAATCACTTTAATTCGAAAGTTATTTATCTACGTACTTAAATCATTGTTTACTCTAATCTACGTGAAACGCACATGTCTTAGTGACAAGTGTGTTATTATAATTATTATAATTATATTTATCTCCCCAACAAGTGTGTTAGCTTTACCCTTGCTATTTATCTCCCCAAAGCTCTTGTCAAAATGACAATAATTATTGATGGCAACATTGAATTAGTTAATTAATTAAATAGGCTGGTCTTGGACGGGCCTGGTGTAATATTCCGAGACAATCTGAATAAACAAAGCACATTAATTATGCATATAATTCTACTCTGAATGTATACATGTGGATTTTGTTTTGTGTATCCATACATATCGAGTTACAAATAATTTAACCAAATCATTAGTTGCAATTAATGCTGCTTAATTAGCAGTAGGTGAGCTATGGAGAATCAGTTGTTCTCATGATCTATCTGGAGCACTTGTGCTGTAAAGGGTCTTCTTGATTTTCTATTTATCAACTCTGAGTGAGCTGGGCTTGAATTTGTAATAATTAATATTACACATTATCTTGCTGAATTTATTTTTCCTAATTTATTATATACAAGAACCTCCATTTAAAGTGTGTTCTTCTTATACATCTCTTATTAATGAAACTCTGCTTATTCTCATAAAATAAATAAATAAATTAATTAGCGTTAGGTGAGAGTTGAGAGCGCAAATGAGTTTCTTTGTCTGCAATTATCAAACAATCCGACATGCAGTGCAGGCAGGCAAAGTCTGTAAAACCAATTGCCAAAGTTAGAATTATTAGCTCGCCATTTTTATGAACCATATTATGCAAGCTATAGCTGTCGGTGTCACACCACACTACACATGCAGATTTAGTGCATGGCACGCATTTTCATTCGGTCTGCCGTAAATCGCAATGTTTAAGTTGGATTTGGATGGAAGCCTTTAACAAATTAAAAACCGCTAATCATAATTAGTAAAGTAATCATATCCTAGCTTGCTCCCTAAGCTTGACTTCGTCTGTTCAACCCTATCGCTAGCTATTCGTACTATTTCACATGACAAATTAACACACATGCACGAAACCTTTTAATTTTGGTCGGACAGAAGAGCATTACCTTTAACCACACTCAATTAACAATTAAGTTCCACCTTAATTAAACATCATCTCATTTTCCATCAAAAGAGGATTTAATTTAATAGATAGACAAAACAAAAACAACCTCTACAACCACAAAGGGGTTCACGCAGTCCCCAACACTTTTCCTTTTGATTAAGGTGTATAGTATTTGTTGAACGAACGATGTTAGAGATTAATATTTCACACTAGTAACAACAAATGATGATGAGTTTACATTTATAAGACAGATGGTGGTGCTGTCTGTTTCACAAGAACTGCTGCATCCCTTTCTTGTATTCATGTGGACATTGGATGACATACGAACTGCTGCATCCTCTTCTTATATATATAATGTATTTTATACACCTCACCTGCATCATCATTGCTTGAATGTTCCCAAATAGGATTCATAAAAAGCATTCGATTCACCAACTTGTATTTTCAGACATGTACTTAGGTATTGCCCATCTTTCTTATCCATCGATACTTACGAAATGATTTTTCTTTTTAACCAATATATAGGTTTATAACGGGATAATGCTATTTTGTCATCATCAATCAATAATATAAGAAGACGTGAAAAAATTATATGGTGTGTCATTGCTTTATTAATCGAAGATAGCAAAAGGTGATATCTCCATCTCATTCCACCGAGGAATATTAGCCTGCACTGCACCTACTTAATGTTCATCGGTAAAGGAAACAGCAGATCTAAAATAAAGGAGTAGAACTAATATACTACTTTACTTTAATTGGAAGGATGATCTTGTAATGGAAAGATAAATGATAACTATCTATGGCGAGATTAAAAGGAGAAACCATGATTTTTACCTTTTAACCTTTTCCATGATGAGATTGAGTTTAACATGCCTTCTTTTTTAACGCAAGAATTCACGGCATGCAAGAAGCTTCTGTCTTTCATACATGTTGCATAATGAAAGCCTATGTTTCCTTGTGCTTTTGACAGCTAATTCAGTTGCATGTGTGTCCCTTTAAGACCTGGCTCATTGATCGACAGACCCACACCCAACCCAACCCAAGTTGCTTTCAGACGATCGATCAAGGTGTAATTTAGACCTTTTTAGGAGAGATAAAAGAAAAGTTACCTGTCATGAAAAATTTCTCAATTAGAATATGCTTGTAACTTAAGTTTTGGATCCCTTTCAGAATAAAGCAAAAAGAGGACCGAAATGTTTTGGCATGGAGGAGGACTTTCAATTGTAAATGCATGAAGGTTACAGTTATGTAGCTTCATAGAAAAATGGGGTTTTTTGTTTTTTTTTATAAAGGATATAATGAGGACACTCAATACATCAAATATTCAGGCAGATTGGGTACTTTTCACTCTCTGATTGCCCTGTTAAATAAAATCCTTTTGGTTACATATTATAGAATTGTTGACCTCTCCTCAATAATAATCACCTTTAATTTAGAGCCATAGGTGAGGCTGTGCTAAGTAGATTGGCACTAATTGGTATGCTCCTGTTATGCATTGGGACAATTTGGGCATCTAGACTATAAAGATATATATATTTTTTCTGAAATTATTGTTTGAGTTGCAACTAGTTTCACATTTCAAGCAACAGAACAACACATGAATTTTGTTTTGCTCATATGTATATATATGTATAATTTGATGTAACAAATTTACCTGCAACAATTTCCTTGATGCTGTCAGTGGCCTACTTGACAGCATAAGTGCATAAAATTTCATTTAGGAAAAAAAAAAAAAAAAAAAGTGGAAGCAGGCCTACTTGTAATAATTCGGACCATAAAGATTTAAAACACCACATAATCATGCTACGATTGTAATGTATATGTTCATTTTATAAGTGAAGTGATAATACTACACCGTCTCTCCTCTCTGGAACTAAAACTCATAAACAAAATTACTGTTGTTATTACTTTGATGGAAGGAAGCACACGTTACCCTGGTAATTTGATTCCAAAACGTTTTGAACAATAATAAAAATAATAATTAATTAATTGTCACCATTCACCAATTAGACCTTGAAAATGAATTCAATCAATAAAAACAAAAAGTTCATAAAGGGACACTCGGAGAGTTTATATAATCCTCTTATCTTCCTCATAGTTTTCACCTTAGTTTTCGTAAAACCATAGGATGTGATAAATCTGTTGGAGGAGAAATGATAGAGAGAGAGTTACCATAGTCAAGAGGAAGCTGACGTGTAGGAATGAGCATACTACAAATATATAGCAAGTAAAAGCTTAATCACCACCCAAGCAAAGAGAGACCTCACCTCCCAAATCCCCATAGAAAAGAAAATAAAAAAGCTCTCAACTATTCATATTCATCCACTCTCTCAAAGCCAAAAGACCAAAATTCCTCTTCCTCTTTATCTCTAAATCCTTTGAGAAATATCTTATACCACTCTCTGGGATAAACAGAGAGCCTTTTGATCAAAAAGCCCACTTCTTTGCTCTCTAATTTGATCCAAGTTTTGCTGTGTTTGTCTAAGAAAAACGTCAAATTCTCTTCAATTGTGGACGGATGCAGATGGGTTTTCAGGAATCGTGGGTTGCTCTGATATGTAATATTCATTTCCTAGTTGTTGGGTCTCGATCTATAACGATGATAATGCAGAATTGAAAAAGTTTGGTTAAGCATGTGTTTGTGTTCTGTTTTTGCTAGATTCTTCCTCTCTTGGCTTATTTTGGTTGTTGATCAAGTTTTCTCAATAGTTTTGGATTTTTCTGATGATTTTGTGATCCAGGTGTTCCAAAATTTTTGATCTTTCTGGCTAATTCTTGGCAAAAAAGTTTGCTTGTAACTGCAACCTCTGTTATTTGTATTAAAAAATGGAGGTTGATTTTGCTTGCTTGGTCCATTTTGATCGGGTTAATCTGACTCGTGTCAGTTATAATGAGTTTACGTGGATAAAATTTTCTCCTTTGATGTCAAAATTCTTTCCTTTTTTTGGTTGTCTTTTGACGGTGGGAATATCCATTCATGGAGGACTAGTATTCCTCTGCTCAAAGTTTCCATCTTTTAGTGTACCTCAAGTTTGTTTTACTGTTTTAAGGTTTTGGGTTTCTTTGTTAACCCCTATTCATTTGGAAAGTCTGAAAATTTGTGGTTTTGGCTTTGGTTGAACTATGATCAAAATGGTCGGGTTGTGAATTTCTCTGGTTTCGAATTTGGCAGATGTTTGGTCTTTTGTTGTAAACGATTTGGAATCCTCAAGTCCAGTACATACCTTCTCTTCTGTTTCTTTGACACCATTTCTTATGACATGCTGATTGGACATAACTTGTTGCAATATTTGTTCTTGTAGTTGCTGTCATATAAAGAGTTTTTTATAGGTATGTTTTTTTTATTTGTAGGTTTGAGACTTGAAGTTTGTTGATCAATAAACATATTTGTCAAGGTAGATACCCCTGCATAGATTCTCGGTGAATAAAATTAGCAAGAATTTGTTCAAGTTTTAAAACTTCAGATGCTAATGCTGGATAATTGAGAGGAGTAATGTGGTAATTGTTGTACCAATATTTCATAATTTTCAGCAATTTAGAACTTCTCGTTTGCAAAGCTTGGCCACTGCGAATTTTGGCAGTGCCAATGGATGCCACAGCGAGCGGAACCCCAACTATACAATACCATAACATTCCTGACCAGCCAATTACCACTATTGTTGTTGCCACTCCTGTACCAACATTCGAAAGGCGGCAACGCCATTGCTTTGGGACCTCCATCCCTGGAGAATTCCCTTTAGCTGCCAACCCCTCCATTGTCCTTCATGTCCTTACTGCATGCAATTTGGATCCTCAAGACCTTGCAATGCTAGAGGCAAGTGACCTGTTGCTCTCAAGTTTGGTAATGTATCGGTGTTTTAACTCTTAGAATTGATAATGCTGCTGGTTTGATTTTGGATGTGTGTGTTGCAGGCAACATGCTCTTTTTTCAGGCAGCCTGCAAACTTTGCTCCTGACTTTGAATTGTCCATATCAGAGCTTGCTGCTCTGGACATGTGCCAAAAGAGAGGTATATTTAAGCCAATGACACCTGAGCAACGTCAACAATTGAAGCAAAGATGTGGGGGTTCATGGAAACTGGTCCTGAAGTTCTTGTTGGCTGGAGAGGCATGTTTCAGAAGGGAGAAATCACAGGCAATAGCAGGGCCGGGTCACAGCATTGCTGTAACTTCAAAAGGAACTGTCTATTCATTTGGCTCTAACAGCTCAGGACAGCTTGGACATGGCACCACTGAAGAGGAATGGCGGCCTCGGCAAATCAGGTTGCCAATTCTTGATCACTCCTTAGACCTGATTGTGTAAAATGCAAGAAGAAGGAAAGAGAAATAGTTGACTTAAAAGAAAAGTTAATGGAACTCCGTTATGTTGCAGATCTTTGCAAGGCATTCGAATTGTTCAAGCAGCTGCGGGGGCTGGCAGGACAATGCTGATCAGTGATGCTGGGAAAGTGTATGCCTTTGGAAAGGACTCTTTTGGCGAAACTGAGTACGGGGTTCAAGGATCAAAGCTGGTCACTACTCCACAGTTGGTTGAATCTTTAAAAGATATATTTGTGGTGCAAGCTGCAATTGGAAATTTCTTCACAGCCGTGTTGTCAAGAGAGGGCAGGGTATATACATTTTCTTGGGGCAACGATAGCAAACTTGGTCACCAAACTGAGCCAAATGACGTTGAGCCCCATCCTTTGTTGGGCGCACTTGAGAATGTACCCGTGGTACAAATTACAGCGGGATACTGCTACCTTCTTGCTCTGGCTTGTCAACCTAATGGCATGTAAGGATTGTCTTCTTCTGTTTGTCTTGATAGCTTTGAGCATTCTGATTGTATCAGACGAAAAAAAGTTTCCTGTTTTTGGACCCCAAAAGGTGTTTGTTATTACAGTAGTTGCATTAAATATTATGTTATTATTACTCGTTTATATGATCTGGAAATATATCAGGTCCGTTTACTCTGTTGGCTGTGGCTTGGGTGGGAAGCTTGGACACGGTTCAAGAACTGATGAGAAGCAACCCCGACTTATTGAGCAGTTTCAGCTTCTGAACCTTCAGCCTATGGTTGTTGCTGCTGGTGCTTGGCATGCCGCTGTTGTGGGCCAGGATGGACGGGTCTGCACATGGGGCTGGGGCCGTTATGGGTGCTTGGGTCACGGGAATGAGGAGTGTGAATCAGTTCCTAAGGTTGTGGAAGCATTGAGCAATGTGAAAGCAGTGCATGTTGCTACCGGGGATTACACAACCTTTGTGGTTTCCGATGATGGTGATGTATACTCATTTGGTTGTGGAGAATCAGCTAGTCTAGGACATAGTACCGCTACCGATGGACAGGTCTTAGTTATTACTGCTTTATTTCCTATTTCATATATTACTTGAGCTGGTTTTCTTGGTTACACGAAGGTTTTGCCTCTTAACTCACATAGCAGAATGTTGATATGTAAAATTAATTTGTGAACATGGTGAATGATTCCAGAAATCTGATACACTTGTTCCGAAAAATGTAACCAAATTGCAGCACATCATCTGATAGCTATAAAATGACTTGACCATCCTAAAATAGATTTGATGCTTTCCCAGTATATCTAAAAATGTTCTGCTTTTGGTCACATTTACTACCACCTGTTTATTGCTTCCTATATCAGTAAGATTCACACGTTTGCACTGAAGTGTATTGTGTATCTTACAGGGAAATAGGCATGCAAATGTGTTGGCACCAGAGCTTGTGACATCGCTGAAGCAAGTGAATGAGCGGGTTGTACAGATCAGCCTCACCAACTCTATATACTGGAACGCTCACACTTTTGCACTGACTGGATCAGGGAAGCTATACGCATTTGGAGCCGGGGACAAAGGGCAGCTTGGCATTGAGCTTGTTGCCAACCAGACTGAAAGGGGAAATCCAGAGCAGGTTGATATTGATCTCAGATAGAGTTCATCACAGTATCAAATCAATAGCTTTCCTTGCCACAGCACCACCAAGCTTCTTTTATCCTCTAATTCATCATCATCATAACGCATTGCATTTGATGTTTACATTTCCATATCTATTTGTACATAGAAACAAAGAATTGTTAAGTTTGAAGCTGTAGGGGTACATAGGAGCCTAAGACAAATGCTAAATGGTTGTTGATATCTGAAAATGTTGGCTTTGCACTTAGGCTTCAAGTAGTTGAATAGCTGATACATTTGTCAAGGTTCATTCATCTCATAACTTGTTTATCTCAATTAAATTGATAATTCATCTGCTTGGGTTAAAAATGGGGAAAACTGTAATTTAATTCATGCATCATTTACCCTCTCCTTTTAAGATCAATGTTGGCTTTAGTTTATCCTTTGATCAACCCAAGTCAAAATATTGCAATGCTTGCTTGGCCAGTGGAATTGTTAGTTGTGGGGGCCACTGTCCACTTGGGTCACAGAAGTATGCCCCAGCTCTGAACTGGTGGGCAGACAGCTCTTGTGTGGAATGAAACATGAGGATGGAGTTCATGAAAATTGACTGTCAACTTAGATCTTCTGCCACTCATTCTGAGTTGATGAGTTTTGCATCGACCATTATTGGATCAGATGGCTGGGAATATTAGGCCCAAAATCCACAGAGCAAAAGAATTGGAGGCCCAGTCTTCTACCCAAGTCCAAATTTCTGGTTCACAGGCTTTAGGCACCATGTACATATAGGGCTTGTTTGGTTTGCTGATTGGGAATAAACTTCCCATGTTCACGAGATGAGAATGGAGGATGTTCATTCTCATATTTGGGAACGTTGGGAAATGAGGATTAGGAAATGTCATTTTCTCTCATTCCTATGTTTGGTTAGAGCATTCACAATTAGCTTCCTAAATTGCATTCTTAGACAAATTTTAGGGAGGTATTGTAAAAATATGACTCCAACTAAACTATACTCCTTATTCAACTTCTAAAATAGGGAGATCTCTATGAGCCCTTAAATCTAAGGAGAAATAAATGACTCCTAGTAGTTCCCTATAATTTAATACTACTTTGTTTTATGCCTATTTTAAACTTTCAATTAATGCCAACTAGTTTTTTTATACTATTTTTTAATAGTGATGAACCAATTATATTGAGTTTAAAAAATTTATAGTATTTATAACTCTCTAAACTAGAGAATATTATTGGAGTTCAAATTTTATAGAGAGCTCCTAAAATAGCTTTTGTGTGATTTTAGCTAAATCTAAATTAAAAAAAAATTAGAGAGCATGATTGTAAATGCTCTTAGTGCAATATTAGGAATGAAAAGTTGTTCGTTTTACAACAATACCCTTATTATTATTTTTTTTTTTAATCATTGAAAATTATTAATATGAAGAGTTTTTGAAGGATCAAAAGTGATATTTGAAAATAATAACATGGTTAAGTTAGTCCCAAAAAACTTGCATTAAGAGCAAGTCCAGCACAAGGGGTTAGCCTAGGCAAGAGGGGGCCTTAGGCCCGAAAGGTAACTCCAGCACAGAAGACCCAGCTTGGGCAAGGCATGGGACCCACGAGCTAGGGCAAGCCCACGGGGAGATCTGGCATGTCGTATTGCCTTCGGGCAGCTGACGTTAGGCTAGCATCAACGTTGACGTTAGCTACCAGAAACCAACGACTACAAGCCACATGGCTTCTCTTGCAGGCTCCGATATGAAAATCTCCTCTAATCCAATGGCTATCCAATTTTTGGCTAAAAAAATGGAAAATTTTTTGTAAAAGATATCAAAAAATTCTTGAATTTTTTTCTATAAATTCCTACGAATATTATTCACTTTCCACACCAAATCTTCGTACAAATTCATCTCCTTCCAATATTTTTTACTTTCCACACAAAATTTTCTATTACTAAATTCCATTTGTGTAAATACAAATGCCCTGTTCCATCGAAGCCGGAGGATCGTGGACAAACGTTCAAAATTTTGGTGACGAGGTAAAAAAAAATTAATTGCCGTTTTATCCAATTTAATATCATTTTTTTTGATATTTTCTTGCATTTCCAATTTCATTTTTTTAATAGATTATTCAAGACAAAACAAAAAAGAGGAAAACCATTACACATGGCTCCTCAAATGAACAATGTCTGGAGCCGGTTCCCGTGGTGCATTCGGTGTTAGAAATAATGGCACTATTACGTCCTGGAAGGAAAATACTCCCCCACATTGTGATCCAGTGGAACCACCTCCCCCATGATTGAGTCGTCATTGTACTCGATTATGTCGAACTATGAGGACCGGGAGTATTTCAATTGTATGATGAGTGAGGTGTGAATTTTATAATAAATATGGACACGTGGCAACCGAAAATCTTATCCTAAAATTTTATTTGAAATTTGAGATGAGAATTTTAAAATAAATAGTGACACGTGGCAACCGAAAATCTTATCAAAATTAATCGTTTAAGTATAAAAATTAGAAAATAAATTAAAGTGAATAGTAATTTCCCTTGCCCTTACCCATAAGGGTGGAAACAAAATTGCAAGGGCTGCCACTATTCACGTGAATAGTGACAGCCCTTGCCTTAAAGTGCTCTAAATGTTTTCTCAAATTGGTTGGGGGGTAAGTTTCCCAAGGCATGGGTAATTAATGAAGTTATTGATTCTAACTTGAAGGATTAAGGTGGACTATCCACGTGAGGTTGATGTTTAAAACTTATTCCTACTAATTTCACTATTTTCAGGGAATTAGTGGGGATAAGTTTTAGAAATCAACCCCTCATGAATAGTCCTACCTAATCCTCCAAGTTAGAAGATAAAATCCATATTATTCCTTGATTCCACGTGAAATAGTCATTTAGGTAGTCTAATACTCCATATCAAACGTGTGTTGCACTCTTATTTAAGTTTTTTGGATGAAAATTCCCATATTTTCGTTAAAATGATTAGCTCTCCATTATATAAATTTTCGTACCTCTCTACCAGAAAAAGTTTCGTGTTTCAATTTCTTTTTTACCTTCTTAGAAAACTCAATCATTCAATCCAGCTGAGATCTGAGTAGATATTAATTCAAATGTCATATGGGATTGAAATTTAGGGAAGTTCAACCGATGAACACCAATGATCATAGCATCACAAGCACAACAATGAAAAATAAAATAATGTCCTGTCAGAAATTCCAATTACTTATTTTATTTTTCGTATCGTAAATATCTGTATCTAGAGAGTAGAATGAATGAAATGATATATTATCATTTTTTTAATATAAAAAAAGGATGAAAAGCTTAATTATGGTAATAATAATGCAACCATGACTTTGTAGTTAGTCCGGTGGGAGAAAATATGATTAAAAAGAATGAGGAGGAAGATGCTCACATAATTAGTTCCGTAACTTAGCACATGATCCAATCATTAACTGGTTATTAATTTCAATTTATGTATTTGATAATATGAATAGGAATTTCTATTTTAAACGTCTGTGGTAGGTTATGAATTATATATATACGTGATGTAGTTGATCGATCGTACTAGTCGTATACGACTTATGCACGACAACAAGGTGTACTTGTGCCACAAGAAACCAAGGCCCTCCTTTAATCCTTATGCCAAATATCCCATAATTTTAATACTATCATCAGCCTGGCAGGAAGGATATATTTAGCCTTTTCTTCTTCTTTTTTTATTTTTTATTTTTATTTTTTAGTTGAGCAATACTTGGGTTGGCACCAAGTTCATGAAATGAAACCTTGTTCTTGTTGGTGGTGCATGTCAAAGTGTTGGTGGTAGAGATAAGATGTGTGTGTGAAAGAATATGGGCATGTGCAATGCAAGAGAGAGACGTGCGATCGTTGCGTTAATTGCAAAATGGACCAACAGAAGCAATCATGGAGTTTGACCCTCAAACTCAGAAGCCCCCGGTCTTGAGGGCGTCTGCCAAGATATATATATATATATATATATATATATATCCGTGTATTTTGTATTACTCATCTTTATTTTCCCGTTTGTTTACAATAGGATTCACACAATAATAACGTATGGACATCCAATATAAGAGAATAACTATATATATATATATAGTTTAGAGTTTATGATTTAGGGTTTTAATTAATTTATATAGAATAGAAGGGACAAATAAAAAATATTGATCAACGTACGGTAGTAAAAACATAAAACCCCACCAACTACGTACTTATGTATCCCTCTTCTCTTCCCTTGGGCAATGATGATTTCACGGGTGGCTAGTGAAAAAAAACAAAAAATGCATCAACGGTGGTGGTATGACTAGCATTGCGCTCTTAATAATAATAATAATAATAATAATAATAATAATAATAATAATAATAATACAGCATTAATATTTGAGGAGGCTGCAAAGTGGAAACACATTAATTACGTGATATCTCATTGATTTGATTAATGCTGTTTAATTATGAAAGGTACAATCGAATAATATCCGAGATGACCCCTTCCTTCCCCCCCCTGCACTGACGTACAATGGAGGGCTACAACATAACACAAGATAACAAAATTATTTGGGTCTTTTAATCCTCTGTTGCACATGCATCTTCTTTTCCCTGCACCCTGCAGCTTTGAGAGCCACATCACATGCAGCTCATGTCTACTTTCGCATGCAGTTATTTATTTATGAGGCATATGCTGCATGTGAATGTGGTACTCTCGAGTACACGTATAGGTCCGTACGTATGGCTTGTGTGTGAGGAGAGGACCGATCTTGTTTTGTAGCCTGTCGGTGATGCAAATAGTAATTAGATTATCACATAATTAATCTGCATATATACAGACTAACTTGTTTCTGGATCCAATCAGCCGGAAATATATATACATATATACATGTGAATGAATGTGTATCCAATTTTGCTTTCATTCTCTCTTTTGTGCAATGTTCTTATCAGCCTTACGTACCTAGGTTCAGTGGCGGATCTAGTCATGCCGACAAATTTCAGAAAAATAAAATAAAATATGTATGCCGCTCCCCGCAGAGGCAGGTGGCCGACATGACACTAATGCTAGGCTTTATCTCAGTTTTCAAGGCTTATATTATTTTCTTCACAGTTCTAATATGATATTCACTCAAACGGTTTAGTTAATATGTAAATTTTGCCTACTTAACTTTCAAATCCTGAAAACTTCATTGCATAAGTTTAAGGATTTTCTACTTTCCACCGCAACAAAATGTGTCACAAGCTAGCCAATGTGTTTTAGCTGCTTTACATCTTTTATAGATAATTCATATTAGGTGATGCAGGAACATGAGGGCCTGTAAGAAACTAAATCAATATAAAAAATTTGAAAGATTATAATTATTGCGAAAGAGTCAATAGACTCTATATATACACAAGCTAATTAATGAACTAATTAAGCTTTTCCTTGTGAGGCAATTAAGGGTGAAATTTCAAACATGGCCGCAAATTTAGCGCGCGAAGAGATCATCCTGTTTGTGTGTTCTGGGCCAAATTTTCAAGATACTTTAATCATCATGTTTATGGTGAGATGCGTGCCTAATGGCAATAAGGTCTTGCTGACACGTGTTAAGTGGATGAACATGTGGCCGTCACACCCTCATCCACTTACAACAATAATACAATACAAATTACAAAACCAGGAGCATGTTGTCTTTTGTTTCCAGCCTTCCACGTTGTCTCGGGTCTGGTTGGCTACCACCACTAACGGCCCCAAGTTCTCAGAATATCATCGGAGTTCAGAATTCAGAAAATATATACTGAAGCATTTATAACCGTTTCTCGAAAGAAAATAAATGATAACATATCCTCCAATAGTGACACATTATGATCAATCATTTTTATTTTATTGTTCATCTCCTTCATGAGATCTAGAATAATTAATTCTATCAGACTTTTCACGGGTGGTTCCCACCACCTCATATATATGATATGAGACAGAATGAGGTACCAGTTGCAAATATCATTTCGATCCCTTCCCTACCATCTTTCTTTAAAATAAAATCAAAAGTATAATTCTATGTCATTTTGATGATTATATTACAGTTTGACATGTAAATTTCTGTTTTTTTTTCCCTTCAAGATAATATGACGAGAAAAGACAAAACCAACTTCACAATTTTCAATAATATTAGCAATGTAATCGATAGATATAGTACAAATAGTATTATATATTCGGGTGAATTTAGCATGAAAATTACTCCGATGTTACTCCAACAACACTAGTCTCCTATCTATACTCATAGCGCAAAATTTGATTAACAATGGCCCCAATGACATTTGCCTTTTTTATTTCAATTTTCAAGCCCGATTTAATTAAAAAAATTAGAAAATAAAAAAACCATATCCACATTGTGTTCGGGGGTAGTGTAGTTGAGTAATCAACTACCCGCATTAACGGCCTCCGATTCTAAAGAAGAAAACAAGGGAACAGAGGTCACATGGGTAGAACGTGACCTGCCATGTCAGCATATGGACGGATAGTACGAACCCCCCATGTGCCCTAAAACACCCGACGACTCAGTCTCACTCTCTCCGTCTCTTTCTTTCTTAAAGCAAATCACCTTCGTTCACATTATGAATTCTGCTTATATTAATTTCTGTGGGTTTAAAACAGAAAAGTTGTGAAAAAGGATCATCTATAGAATAATATTTACAAATAATAAAAAATCCATATACTATAATTTGGGAGAAGAAATTTACAGCAAAAAAGAATAAATATATAAACAAAAGGTGAGGTCTCATTGCCAATTTGCCACATGCAACAAGGCACAAAAGTCAATAGGCCTTTATGAATCCTTTCCATATAAAAAAAAATTCCCACTTGGAAAGAGAAGAATAGTTCAGATTTAAACTTCTTCACACAAGCCATGTACCAAATTCGTGCTACGGTCATCATATACACACCTGAGGAGCGTTAAGATTAGTCTCGTAAACGCGCGCATTTAACCCTAATTAACACCTTTCGTACACATACATACACTGATCTGATGCTAGCAAAGCAAAGTTTGGTTGTACTTTGTAACATGACGTGACTTAGGAGAAAGTTAGAAACAAATTGAACTGGCAGGCAGTAGTTAGAAACAAAACTTGATCACAAGAAGAACAAGTGTGTGTGAATTTGAAAAGAGAGAAGGGAAAGGTTATCCATGCATTTCACCACCACATCATGCCGACACAAGATTTCATTGAGAAAAGTGTCGGTGTGCAGTGTACAGTTAGTTAAATAATGCATTTTGTTTTCTTTTCTTCATAGGCTTTTAGCTCATGTTATTCATCAAGAATTCTATGTTTATAATTAAACTCTCTGATTAGACATTCTGTTTTGTTTTAATGCAAATTGGCCTGCAAAAATTCTTGAGGGAGAGGCAGAGAGAGAGGTTGCTTAACGGCCAAACGACTGGGTTGGATTGGGACCCCCCTAAATCAGAAATCATGGACCTGGTGGACCACAAATATTTATTATTGTTTAATATTCAGGCTCTGTTAAACCCTTAAGCCCCTATATAAGCTCAGCTTCTCTCTCAACTTCTTCCTCACGAGCATTCTCTTCTCTCTCTGCCTAGCTTGCTCTGTTCTCTCTCTCTCTCTCTCTCTGCTTTTGTTTGCTAGCAGAGAAATTAGAAATCATGGCAATGCCACTCTCTCTTCTGCTTCTCTCTCTTCTTCTAATCCCAGCCTTCATTTCCTCTTCCCCAGTTCAAGATCCTGAACTTGTAATACAAGAAGTACAAAAGTATGATATTTCAAACCCTTATGAAGTTACATTTACATATTTACTTGGGTATAAAGTTACAATATGTCACATGTGTTTTTGTGTTTTTTTTTTGTTTGTTGTTGCAGGAGCATCAATGCATCAAGGAGAAATTTGGGTTATCTCTCATGTGGAACTGGAAACCCCATGGATGACTGCTGGAGATGTGACCCCAATTGGGAGAAGAATCGGCAACGGCTAGCCGATTGCGCAATTGGGTTTGGAAAGCACGCCATTGGAGGCAGAGATGGCAAAATTTATGTGGTCACAGACGCAGGGGATCACCCTGTGAGCCCTAAACCGGGCACCCTCAGATATGGTGTGATCCAAGATGAGCCACTGTGGATCGTTTTCAAAGGTGACATGGTGATCAAGCTGAAGGAAGAGCTGATGATGAACTCGTTCAAGACCATCGACGGCAGAGGAGCCAGCGTCCACATTGCCGGTGGGCCCTGCATAACCATACAGTATGTGACCAACATTATAATTCATGGACTGAACATTCATGACTGCAAGCAAGGAGGAAATGCCTATGTGAGAGATTCACCAAGCCATTACGGCTGGAGGACTCTGTCTGATGGAGATGGAGTTTCAATTTTTGGTGGAAGCCATGTTTGGGTGGATCATTGCTCTCTGTCGAATTGCCGGGATGGGCTCATCGATGCCATCCATGGATCCACATCCATCACCATCTCCAACAATTACATGACTCACCATGACAAGGTCATGCTCTTGGGCCACAGTGATTCCTACACACAGGACAAGAACATGCAAGTCACCATTGCCTTCAACCACTTTGGAGAAGGGCTTGTTCAGAGGATGCCAAGGTAACTAATTAACAAGCTATTAATTAATTAATCACTTTTCTGCTGACGTGGGTTAGACCAGTTGGCTAGGGAAGTTCGATATTGAAAATGGCAAGGTAATTAACAAGCTAATGATTAATTACTTGTTGTTGCAGATGTAGACATGGGAATTTTCATGTGGTGAATAATGACTATACTCATTGGGAAATGTATGCCATTGGTGGCAGTGCCTCTCCAACCATCAACAGCCAGGGCAATAGGTTTCTGGCACCAAATGATAGATTCAACAAAGAGGTGAGTTTCAATTAATTATTGCTCAGTAAAATTCTGAAATTACTGTTTTGTTAACTTAAAAAATCAAAATGGGATTGGTTTTCAGGTCACCAAACATGAAGATGCACCACAGAAAGAGTGGAGCAAATGGAACTGGAGGTCTTCAGGAGATATGCTGTTAAATGGAGCTTTCTTCACAGCATCTGGGGCTGGAGCTTCTTCTAGTTATGCCAGGGCATCGAGTTTGGGTGCAAGACCATCCTCACTAGTGAGTTCTCTAACAGCTGGGGCAGGTTCACTCGAGTGCAGGAAGGGCTCGCGTTGCTGATCATCAATGGGCCCCAACTTGGCCACAGAGACTAAAGGAGGACCAAAAAAAACGGGAAAATGAAGGACTAAATTAAAGAACCAAAAATAAAAGACCAACTGTAATTACAAGCAGCTAGCCTAGGGCTCTTCATTTTCTTGTATACCAGTGTTTCACTTTAACCTTGATGTTTTTTTTTTCTTCTTTTTTTGTCTCTGAAGATCTCTTGGTGATCATTGTGTGAAAGGAACAAGGCCAAAGTGTTGATACAATTAAATATTAAGTGAAAGCAGAACTTAATCTTTTTGGCATTTGATTTGAGGTCCCAAATGGGGTTTTGCTCACATTGGTTGGTGCTGTGGTTATGGAATGAATTGGATTGAGCTAAAATTGTGAGCAAATAAATGCTGACTCTACCCCATTTATGGGGCCATCTTTATGCAGACCAAAAGTGGATGATTTTTCAACAGGATATGTACGATTTTGACAAACTTTGCAGAAGCAGACCATCCAGGCCTTGATTTGATCACGTTGCCTCCCTCCCTCCAATTCAATTCAACCATCACAAACAACCCAATTGCCTGCAATTAATTTTTATGCCCCCCATAAAATTCCAGTTTGCCATAAATGTTGGTCACCAAAGCTCATAATGACCAGTGTTATCGACTGTGCCATTCTGAATTGGAACCTGTATGGTCGGCAAGAGATTTGGTTTTTCTTTTCGAAAAAGAAAATGGGCACTTCGCAGATTTTGATTCTGATTCCGAAACTTTAAAAATTCCAAATTTTTTAAAATTCTATAGTAGCAAGCAACCACAAGAGATTGGATCTTTTATTATCTTAAGAGTAAAAAATTCCTATGAAGATAAAACCTCAAGTTTCAAGTTCAACACATGGCATGATTCAGAGCAGACACTGAGAGCAACTTCCACATTGGAAAACTGACAAATCATGAGCAGGATGGGATCTTAGTCTCTCAGGACTGACATTGAGGTAGATCTAGAAAATGTGTGAAACAAAAGGCTTTCAAGCCGACCTAGTTCTCCTTCATAACTTGCTCTCGTCTAGGAGTAAAATTTCTATGTAACATATTTCATACTCATTTCTCTATCTCTATCATCACATGATAATCATGTGATGAAAGAGATAGAGCGAAACGTGTATGAAACATGGAATAGGCAAATTTTTTCTTGTCTCCAAGGAGCAAGACTCGAGAAGGGTCCATTTTTTTTTATCAGGAGGTACTGCCAGTACCACACCATCCATTTTGTAAGAAGTAGGGCATTCAAGATTCAACCTTGGCAGCCCAATACTTTCAAAACTTGTTCATTTTGATGCCAACAAAGCCATTAACCAAATGGACTTGTTCAGTTTCCTTGCCAATTCACTTGGCCTATCTCACCAATAACAGCAAACCACAAGACCGTATTCCGTGGTCAGGACATGCAACTTACGTACTAAATTATTGCTGCTATGCTAGTGGCAACGTCAATGTCATCATGTGTCTCGTCTATTTTCTTCCTCATTTGGGTAGGTACTTGTCGAAGGCCCATATGCTTCATTTGAATTTAGATAAATAAAACTTAAAACAGAGTTTTTTTTGGTTTTTTGGTTTCTTTTTGTAGGGGCTTTTTCGTTCCAGCAGCTTGACGAATGAGTCTGGGCTGCTGTAAAGTGCAAATGGTTGGAATCACCCTTTGTGTCTGAGTTCGAGAATCAAACCCCAAGTGTGCTTCAAAAGGGTAGCGGAGCCTTAGGAAACACCCTGGTTATCTTCACCAACAAAAAAGACAATTGTTTGCAGATAAATATTTAGGCTTGGCATGAGAAGCTTGTGGCATGGGAGCTAAGCATTCGTGAGTTTAGCATGAGAGAGAGAAGGCTTGGGTTTCCTATGAGAAACATAGGCTCGAAGTAAGGGGAAGAGAGAGTTTTTTTGGGAGGATTTGTTGAGGAGAGAGTGGAAGAGATGAGGAAGAAGAACGAGTGGCTCGAGCAAGTTTCCGGGCGCTTGACGAAAGTTCTGTCAAGTACTAGAACAGTTCTGCCATGAGGGAAAATAGGGAATAATGATGAATAGATTGCTAGGTTTTGAAGATGAGAGGGAAGCTTGCTCTCTGGATATGTGTTATGAGAGAGAGAGCGAGGAAGAAGATGAAAGCATAGGTGGCTTTAGCATATTTCCAGCTTGACGAAAGCTTCGTCAAGCTCCTGAGCGATTTGACAGAAGAGAAAATGGGAAGCAATAGAAGAACAAGGCTTGAAATCGGAGGGTTCCAGAGATGAGAGATGATGCTTGCTCTCTCTGGATGTGGGTTTTGAGAGAGAGAAAGGAGGAAGATGGAAGAACAAAGCATGAAATTGAAGGATTCCAAGGGGGATGCTTGCCTTCAATCGGTTTGTTGTTGTGTGTTTTGTTGGGAAGAAAGTGGCTCCTTTTATAGGCATTAAAAACCTTAATTTTGTCAAGCCACCCTCTCCCTTTTCCTCACTTTCTTCCATTTACTATTGTTTGGTGAAATTTCCCTAGCCTGAACCTATAGGCACGCGGCTTTTTGGGGTTCCAAGGTCCTCAGGCAGCAGGACTTCTCTATGTGGGTGAAGAGCCACCCACTTTTCCTTCTTGTTTTCTCACTAAAGCTTGTAGAGGAAAGAATGGGTAAGGGTGCTTGTCAAAAGGTGATTCCATCAGCACATGGTTTTGCTTGGTTTTGGTGGTTTGGCTTTAATTTGGTTTTAAGAAAGATGCTGGATATTTCCACGATGTTGGATATAAGACGCAAGCCCGTTTTGTTTCTAGCAGCTGGAAGTTTTGGCTGATGTGAGATTTTTCAAGTGTTGTGGGCCTTTTCTTAAGGTGATGGGCTATTGGGTTTTCTCTCTCATGCTTACCCATATGTTTGGGCTCAAGGAATGGGCTTGAGTTTTGGTGCTCCCAAGCAGCCCAAAACTTCCACTCCTTGGACCATCAATGGGCCTCGTGAATACTCGTAACCATCCATACCAGAACCCGCTCAGCAAGCCCCAGGCGTTCGCGTGGCTTGGGCCCACTTAAGCTTGTAGCGTGGCGTGTTGCTTATTTGCTTGGCGTGGCATGTGTGCAAGCACCTATGACGAACTTTCCCGTGCCCAAGTTGGGCTTCTTCTCGATAAGGTATAGCATTGGGCCGAGATTATATTTGGGCCTAACCTTGGATTTTTGGGGCCTCAACATTAGCCCCCTTGATTATTGGGGCCATGAATGTGTGTTGAAATGGTCCAAATAATCAATTTTCAGCCCCAAATAAATCGGAGTAGTGGCATGGCATGGCATGGTTTGGCATTGGGTTTAGGAGCAACTCAAGGATAACTAGTTAAGGGTCTCTGAAATTACAGCTAGGTTTTTTCCGGGAAGGTTGGAGGGGTCGCAATGGTCCCGCTTAAAACCCAATCCTTCTTAAACACCGAGGGTGTTGCCTTGAAGAACTTTCCTAGACACTGTAATTTTGGAGGTCACTTACTAGAGTTACCAAGAGTTGTCCTATTTTGTGGCATGACAGAGAAGAAAATGCTTGGTGGATTAGCTTATCTTGCGTGCCTTATTTGCTTGAGTGACTAGAGAGGCTTGATTTTGCATGATTGTGTGCTTGGCTCGGGCTTGTATGCTTGGATGCTTGGCATTGGCATGTACGTTTGGCTCGGGCTTGTATGCTTGGATGTTTGGTATTGGCATGTACGCTTGTGCTTGTGCTTGTATGCTTGGATGCTTAGATGCTTGACATTGGCATGTACACTTGGCTTGTGCTTGTATGCTTGGAAGCTTGGCATTGGCATGTACGCTTGGCTTGGGCTCGTATGCTTAGATGCTTGGCATTGACATGTGCTAGAAAGATGTTTGAAATAGGGCAGGTGCTGGAAAATGTTTTGTTTGGCATGGAATAGGTGTTGGAAATTCTCTGCTTATGGAATAGGTGTTGGAAGAACGTGACTTGGCTTGGCATGATTAGCTTGGATTTGCTATGAGGACATGGATAATCTAATGGCTGAATCTTGGTCATTGGGGTTTTGGAATTGCTGGTGGTGGTGATTGCAATGAATTCCTTCCTCAGTCCCCCAAGTGTACCATAATCATCATAAAAGATTTGATTAGCATGAGCTGCAAAAACTCTTGCAGCGTGGCCTTCTGAATATATGTTTGGGACATTGCATGGCATGATGAACTTAGGATATCCCTTTGTTGCAATGGTGAAAATTTGACATGATAGCATGGCTTCCTCCCTGTGCTTCCAGGCAACTAGAACTGCCACGTTCTAACATTGTCATTTTTATGATGACTGTATTGCTTGAAAAGTTTGATATTGTGATATCTGGTTTGGATTGCTTGAAATGTTTGTACCAAGTGAAATTCTTGAGTTGCATGGCTTGTGTGGATTGATTCACAAATGCTTGTATTGATGCATGGTGGGTTGAAGAAGAGATACGGGCTTGAGAGAGCATAAGAAAGCTGGGTGCATTATCTCCTTGACTGGCTTGGCCTTCACGTGGGCAAAATTGTGTTGCCCCTTACTTTTGAATTTTTTTATTTGCAAGTGGCTGCTCTCCTTTCCTTTCATTTGGCATGGCATGTTTTATTTTCTAATTTTCTCTCACTCTTCTTTCTTCTTCCTCTTCTCCAAGACCCAAACCCGTGGGTATTGTTCATCGGTACATAAGTTAGATTTTTGAAGCTCGGATCAGAAAACTTCCTAGATGAAAGTTGTTCCTCTGCTCGAGTACTATAGCCTGTAAAGTTTGTAGAATTTTTTGAATTTTTCTAATGCCTCAAAGCTGGTCTGAAACTTCTACATTCATCCATGGCTGGTGAGTTTCTGCAGATTCTGCTTCTTTATGTATCTTTAATTTCTGATGCTCGGATGACTGCGCTTGCCCCACAAAAGTTGCTCGAAATTATGTTGTTTATAACATATCCAAAATTGAAGATCATCCAACCATTGTAGTGTTCCATGCCTTCATTTTTCTGAAGCGTGTTCTTGGACTAATGTTGATGCCTTTGTTGCATGTTTATTTTCTATGCTTGAATGCTTGAGTTCTTCTGTATTTCCCAGCATTTGTGAACTAGAAATCGAATTCGGAGGTTGAGCTTCTGGTTTAGGATTCTAGCTTGGTGGTAAACAAGAGTACGAGCTCACTTGGGTAATGCATGCCAAGTGTTTGTGAAAATGTTCCACGGAGCTTGTGGGCTGTTCTTTGAACTTTCAAAATGTTTCTCTTGGAATCTGAGTTGGAGGTTTTGACACATGGAAACAGACTTCTCAATGGTTGTGTTGGAACTATTCTTGTGCCATTTGAAGGAAAAATGAATTTTTGGTACAATTTCAAATGGCTAAGCTGCTGAAATTGTGCAGTTTCTGCTGCATGGCATGTTTTGGGAATCTGTTTGACATGCTTCCCTAGCTCTAAATGCAACGAAATTTTGGGAAAATGAAGCTTGATTTGTCTAGTTCTAATCTGGAAAGTTTGGGATTTGTTGGTTGTAAACTTGATTTCTAGTGATTTTCCAAAGGTGGGATGTTCCAGCTAGAATGGTTGGAAAGCTTGTGTATAGGTTTCGCTTGGCATGTTGCTTTTGTTTGAGAATTTAGCATCTCCTTTCTCTTGGCATTGAGTGCTAATCTGGGCATTGCTAGAGCATGATCTTGAGCAATATTGTTGTGAGAGCATGATGTTGAATGGCATTGTCTCATGAGCATGAGTTCTTCAATTTGCTTGAGCTTGCATGAATTGCTTGGAATACCTTAATGAAATGTAGTTGCTTGGCATATGGATTGGTATTACACCTTGTGAATGTGTCAAATGCTTGATAGCTAAGTTTGCTTGCACCCTGAGAAAATTATGCTTCCAGCGCCTCCCCCTTTTTTTATAGTTACAAGTACGGCCCCTGATTTTGGCTAACGTATTTTCTTGTTTCTTTTTCAGGCTTGATTGAGAGGCTTTAAAGCATGAGAAGTGTCATCTTCTTACTAATTTGCTAAGAATTTGGCAGCATGAAGGTGAGTTTTGGTTGCTTGCACCATGGCTTGCGATATGAAGGCTTCTGGAGAATTTGAACTGCTTAACCAGGGAGACTTTGGATAAGGCAAAGAACAAGCTAGTTGTTGAGGCTGCTTTGAGTTTTCTTTCACATATGTAATGAGTTTGTTGAATTGTTGCAAGGATAAGTTGAGCTTTGGGGGTTAAGGAGCATATACACTAGCATGATGTTTGAAATATGGCAGGGGCTAAGAAGATTTGAAAATAAGGCAAGTGGTGGAAACAGCGATGAATGAATGTATATAGCTTGGACTTGGTTGAAGATGTGAATAATGTTGAATCACATCTCTCAGAACCGAGGCATAGCTTGGTTTAGCATGAGAAACTTTGAAGTGCTTGTGTTTGACTTTTTTTCTTCAATTGGCAGAAAGCCCCCAAGTCATTTGGAAATGAATTTTGACTCATCTTTTTTTTTTTTATACAGATTTTCTTGGCATGAAGCCCCCAAGTATTTTGGAGTTTGCATGTGCAGTTCGTTTCAATGGCATGAATGATGAATTTCCTAAGCCCCGCCCTTGTCAGATTTTTTGCTTGGAATGGAGATCTAGATACAGAAAAGCACATGTTGATTGCTTGTTCTGCAAAGTAGATAGCCAACAAAAGGAAAAGGAAAAGAAATAAGGAATGTTCTTATCTCTTTATTCTCTTTTCTACCTTCTTCTTTAGAAGCGTTGGTGAAATAACGGCTGCCACATTTTGTAGGGCTTTTTCTCCGCGATGGGTCTAGCTAAAGTGCAAATGGTTGGAATCGCCCCTTGTGTCGAGTTCGAGATCAAACCCCAAGTGTCTTCGAGGGTGCGCGCCTTAGGCACCATGGTTATCTTCACCAACAAAAGCAATTGCTTGAAAATATTTAGGCTTGGCATGAGAAGCTTGTGGCATGAGAGCTGAGCATTCGTGAGTTTAGCATGAGAGAGAGAATGCTTGGGTTTCCTATGAGAAACATAGGCTCGAAGTAAGGGGAAGAGAGAGTTTTTTTGGGAGGATTTGTTGAGGAGAGAGTGGAAGAGATGAGGAAGAGGAACGAGTGGCTCGAGCAAGTTTCCGGGCAGCTTGACGAAAGTTCTGTCAAGTATTAGAAAGTTCTGCCAAGAGGGAAAATGGGGAATAATGATGAATAGATTGCTAGGTTTTGAAGATGAGAGGGAAGCTTGCTCTCTGGATATGTGTTATGAGAGAGAGAGCGAGGAAGAAGATGAAAGCATAGGTGGCTTTAGCATATTTCCAGGCTTGACAAAAGCTTCGTCAAGCTCCTGAGCGATTTGACAGAAGAGAAAATGGGAAGCAATGGAAGAACAAGGCTTGAAATCGGAGGGTTCCAGAGATGAGAGATGATGCTTGCTCTCTCTGGATTTGGGTTGAGAGAGAGAAAAGAGGAAGATGGAAGAACAAAGCATGAAATTGAAGGATTCCAGAGGGGATGCTTGCCTTCGATCGGATTGTTGTTGTGTGTTTTGCCTGGAAAGAAAGTGGCTCCTTTTATAGGCATTAAAAACCTTAATTTTGTCAAGTCACCCTCTCCTATTTTCCTCACTTTCTTCCCTTTACTCTTGTTTGGTGAAATTTCCCTAGCATGAACCTATAGGCACGCAACTTTTTGGGGTTCCAAGGTCCTCAGGCAGCAGGACTTCTCTATGTGGGTGAGGAGCCACCCACTTTTCCTTATTGTTTTCTCACTAAAGCTTGTAGATGAAAGAATGGGTAAGGGTGCTTGTCAAAAGGTGATTCCATTAGCACATGGTTTTGCTTAGTTTTGGTGCTTTGGCTTCAATCTGGTTTTAAGAAAGATGCTGGATATTTCCACGATGTTGGATATAAGAAGCTGGGCTGTTTTGTTTCTAGCAGCTGGAAGTTTTGGCTGATGTGAGATTTTTCAAGTGTTGTGGGCCTTTTCTTAAGGTGATGGGCTATTGAGTTTTCTCTCTCATGCTTACTCATATGTTTGGGCTCAAGGAATGGGCTTGAGTTTTGGTGCTCGCAAGCAGCCCAAAACTTCCACTCTTTGGACCATCAATGGGCCTCGTGAATACCTCGTAACCATCCATACCACAACCCGCTCAGGCAATCCCCAGACGTTCGCGTGGCTTGAGCCCACTTAGGGCTCGTTTGGGAATGTTTCTCCATGAAGTACTTCTGTTCATAAGCACTTATAACAAAAGCGCTTTTATTATAAAAATCTTGAATTTTCATAAAAAATTAAAGTGATTCGTGAAAAAGCACTTGGGAGTGCTTCATGAAGAAGCACATAGCGTTGCTTCTTCAGGAAGCGCTTCTATGACCAGAAGCGCTTCTAAATTTTTCTACCAAACGCGTCAGGAAGCGCTTTTAGCTCTTTCAGAAGCACTCTTAAAGGCTCTTAAGCTTGTAGCGTGGCGTGTTGCTTATTTGCTTGGCGTGGCATGTGTGCAAGAGCCTATGACGAACTTTTGCGTGCCCAAGTTAGGTTTCTTCTCAATAAGGTATAGCATTGAGCCGATATTATATTTGAGCCTGGCCTTGAATTTTTTGAGCCTCAACACTTTTATAAAAAAAAAAAAAGATCAGAATGTCCATATGCTTCATTTGAATTTAGAGAAATAAAACTTAAAACAGAGTTTTTATATTAGAAAAAAAGATCAGAATGATTCGAGTATTTTTGCCATCAAAATAAAACTTAAAAGCAGACCAATACAGCAACGCATTAAGACCGGATGTCAAATTGATGCAGTAATAAGTTAGCCCAAAAATTCAGACCTTGAACAACAAAAACAGCGATGCATTAAGGCAGAGGAGCGATCATGCTACAACCAGTGAAAACCACTCCAGATTCTACAAACAAGTTTACTCAAGGGAGAATATCATATGTTCCAAGTCAGTCAAAATACCGAATCAAGCCACAAAAATTACATAAAATTCATTCGCAGGTAAAGCAAAGCATGAGCCGCAGAGACTATCAGAAATCTGAGGGAGAAATAACATCATCTATTTTCAGTATCATCTTGACAACTTGTGTTGCCAGTAAGAGTTGCTGCTGCTTCCCAATTAAAGTCTCAAACACGTTCTGCTCGCGCATATCATTAGTGCCAACATCATTGCAGTCTATTCCGCAGTGGGGATTGTTCTCCTGCATACCAAATTCAAAACGATGACCAATATTAAAATGCTATTATACATGGCTGAAATTACTAGCTTCCAACAGAAAGAGGGAGAGAGTGAAACCACCCAATCAAGAATACAATGGCTGGCTATCATGCTTCATTTACCTTAATCTGCTGGGATTTCACTGCAGATAGCGTTTCAATGGGTTGAAGGCCACTGTTCTCTGCAAGTGCCATGGGGACAGAATCCAAAGCATCTGCAAATGCTCTAATGGCATACTGTGGATGAAAGAAAGATCTGATTATAACAATATACTTAATACTGTTACAAAAATGCAAAGAGGGGAAAAGTATCTTCATACTTGTTCAACTCCTGGGTATTTATCTGCAGCTGCCTCTACAGCAACAGAGCAAGATATCTCTGCTGAGCCACCACCATAGACTATCGAGTTGTTGCGGATCAGATTCCTAGCAACGCACAGTGCATCATGGATGCTGCGTTTAGTCTCCTCTATCATCATTTTGTTACCTAATGGGTGAAGAAAAAAAAACATCAAAACCTCTTAAAAGAACATTAAATTTTCTTTAAAGAATAACCGTAATCACAGAATAGTTAACAAAAAGGCAGACTAGTTGAAAGGTTGCAAAATCTGCTAACCATATATACTATTTGTTTCATATGCTGATGCTACTAAAAAGGGTTCATCTTATTGACATCATTTTCACTTCATTGAGATGCTCAATAAAGTTGAAGGTAACAAGAACTAGACAAGTAAAGAAACCTACCTCCACGGATGAATATGGTCACAGCCCTTGAATTTGCACAGTGTTCAATATACAGCATTCGATCTTTTGTTGTGCCAAATGATTTTTCACGAACTATACCGGCCTAATAAAAAGTTAAAAAGAACTTTGAATCAGGGTTTATCAACTTTTCAAGAATGGAAAGTAAATAGATTAACTGATATCAATCAAGAAAAACTAATAAATATGTTCAAAATGATGAGTACTTGTTACACGATATTGCTTTTAATAAGCATAAAATAACGAACAATAATATTCTTACAGAAATATACCTTTCCTAGCTTATCGGGTGTCAATTCTTGAAACCTGGGCACAATTCTTCCGCCTACAAAACATAAATACATCATTTTGTTGGTGGACAAAGATGAAAAAATAGTGAAAAAGCAACACACTGCTGAAATTATCTACCACGTTTCAAGTGCTAAATAGGCTTCTATATAAGGCATACCTGTAGCTATTGCAATTAGTTCCAACTCTACACCACCAACCCATCTGACAGCAGGCAAGTTCCTGTGCATCAATAGGTGATTTGCTTCATCATCAAATCCCCATTGACAGATGACCAAGGTAGCACCCACATCCTGCATATCCGGTGATTATCCGTAAGTAAAACTCGATGGCATAGTGACAACAATGAAGAAAAAGTTGCAACAGCCCTTTTATAGAAAGGAAAAACAGAGAGAGAGAGAGAGAGAGAGAGAGAGAGGAGAGAGTTCACAAAAGACAACAGAAAAGTATCCTTAGTACCGAAATAATCAAATTGCAGCCAATTTCGACCAAAAAAATCAAATTGCAGCCACGCATTATAGATTTTTATTTTTATTATAGCAATAAAATTATGGAACTGCAGGATGAAATCTGACCTTGCATTGTTGGACCATGTCATCAAAGTACTTCTGTTCTTGCAGACGCAGAGTCTGAAACTTTTCCACTGTATCAATATCAACCTTATGTTTTGTCTTTGGCTTCGGTGGCTCAAATGGGCAAGTCAAGATAGCAATTTTTGCATCTTCAATTCGCTTTGGCATTTGTGGATGGCTCATATCCTTGTCGATAAGAATACCATATACCAGCTCAGTATCTTCCAACTTACCCCCTACTTTCCCCTCTACTTTTATCAGATCTAGATTCACATCCTTCCTCTCTAAATCTGCAACAGCAAGAACTGCTTTCACAGCAATCTCAGCAAGGTCGCGCTTGCACCGATTCACACTACAGCATGAAATTTTACATTCAAGTCAATAATAAAATGACAATAGAAAACGTATTCATGCAACAATCCATTAAAAAAAAAAAAGCAATGGTAAGGGGTGCCAATAACAGCATACTATTACAAAAGCCATGAAAAAGCCAATTTTCCAACAAGAAACCATGAACTTTAACCAGTGTATACAATAATGCTAACTTTTATGATGAAAAAACCATCATTTACAAAATTGGTGAGGTAAACATGCTTTAGTAAATTATGTGTGAACCACAACATGGCATATAAGTGGAAACAAAACCTAAAAAGTGTGCTTACATCTTGGATGATAAAGTAGTCATGCAAGTTCGAACTAGAGGCTCTATGTTATCCAGCCCAAATTCAAATTTCTGTGATATATGCTGCAAATGATCGAAAGCTATTCTAGATGCCATTTCATATCCCTCTGCAACTCGTATGGGGTGAATACCACGCTCCAATAGCCGCTCAGCATGCTCTAAAAGTGAACCAGCCAACACAACGACTCCAGTTGTCCCATCACCAATTTCATAGTCCTGGCTCTGGGATAGTTCAACCATCAACTTTGCAATTTGATTGTCGACATCCATCTGCTCCAGAATTGTTGCGCCATCATTTGCTGAAAAGACAATGCGAAGGGTAAGGTTATTTCAAAGCCAATGGTAAAACTAAAACCAAGCAGATCCCAAAGCATGTATTGCAATTAAGTGGATGCTTCACCCCACACAGCCATGTCCACACGACAGGGCAGGTATAGTTATGACCACGAGGACACTAAAAAGTGTTAATAACAAGTGGACTGGGATTATCTAACAATCAAAGACATACCAAAACCAACCCAGAGCTCAGAAAAACATATAAATTTCAAAGCTGACAATTGCAGAGTAAAATAACCATGACATACTCTAAAAAATGAAGCAGTAGTTTATCCTATAAAATGAACCCCGATAACAATGAACAGACAAGACAAACGCATAGATCCACATACTAAAAAAAATGAACTAGAAATGGCAAAGCAAACAGGAACAAACTTCATATCGAGTATGAGTTAGAGCTAAAGAGAGAGAGAGGGAGAGATGAAGTTACTTACTGACGGTGACTTCACCATCGGGGCTCTGGAGCATCTTGTCCATGCCCTTGGGTCCGAGAGAAGTCCGGAGGATCCGAGCGACGGCTTTGCCAGCGGAAATGTTGGCTTTCTGAGCATCGAGGCCTCTCAATCGGGTCTTCTGCTCCTGCTCCCTCAGTATTATGAATGGCCGCCCATACTCATCGAATGCGAGCGCCATTTCCACCAACGCACTCTCAACGTCACAATCGCACTTCGCTTCTCTTCTCCTCTACTTCCCACTCTCTGCTTCCTCTTAGGTCTAGGACCTTCTTCTCTCTGTTTAAAGCATTTGCTTTAGGGTTTGGGTTTTGAGATTTTGACTGCTCGAAAGTTCAAGCCTTTGAGTTGAGGAGAGGAGGAAATGTTTTTATTTATGGGCTTTTCTTGGGCCAAACCTCAAACACCATATGGTCTTGGGCCAATATTGAAAGTTGTTGGGCCCAGATTGATTTGTTTGAAAATCCAAACTTCCAGTTGACCAAGGTCAATGGAGGTAAAAAAAAAACTCTCAAATTTTTTTTAAACTGAAATAACGGAATTTTCAACTGAAATTAGCTTCATAACAAACTAGTGCCACCGGTGGCTTCGGTAGCACAACTCCGCAACGCCCTCCACGCCCACCAATCTTCTCCTCCCAACCCTGGAAATGGGGCATATATACCCATTTCTCACCCAGTACCATTCACCACCATCGCCGATTTCCGTAAGCCTGCAGTGTTTCTCAAACCCGGCAGAGAAAGAGAACCAGCAGCGCGCACGTGTGTTAAATTACCAGTTTACCCTTTTTTACGTAAACATGGCACCCCAAATTGTTGTTGTTGCTCTTGTTCTGATGGCCACCGTGGGCTTGGCTTTCGGCGTCGATGCCCCCAGCCCCATCGCCGGTGCCGCCACCACCACAACCCCCAAACCCGGTCTCCCAACATTTAGTGGTGTGCCTGTTTCCGGACCCGTCGCCGCCGCCGCCGATAACCAAGTGGGAACCATGGGCGGTGACGGTGGTGACGGCGCTGCTGCTCCTTCTCCCAGTGGCAGTGCTTCTAGCGATGGTGTCACCGCCGGCTCTGTTGGTGGACCTGTCTCCGAGTCAACTTTTGGCTCCATTGATGGTGGCAACGCCGAGGGTCCTAAGGCTAGCGCTGCCACTGCCGAACAGCTCTCAGCTGGAGCAGTTGTTGCCGCTGGCGTCGCCGCCTCATTGTTCTTCTAAGCTCAAGCAGCACCGTGTAGCATATCAATAATGCTAGGCTCACTACATTTGTTCAAGAAAGAGAAGTGATACGTTTGTATTGATGTATCATTAAAGTGTGCCTAGAATTGAATAAATGAAGCATTGGTACATCATCATCGGGCGTATAAAAAAATTTCGACAAATTTGGTGAGTGTAGAAGTACTCATAAACCGTTGAGACGGGGCACTTGAAAAATTCTTTAGAAGTGTTGTGTAATTGTAATTTTCCTTTGGGATTTGAATTGACTTAAAAAGAAGGCATTATACATAGAAAAGAAAAGAAAGGAAAATAATGCAATTAATTAAAATCCGACAAGAAGAACCTTTCTTAATCCTTCCTATCCTATCCTAGGCAAAGGCAACCCAGTTCTACTTCTTCTACCCAGTCAAGTCAAATTGAAGCAGAAAAGAAAATTATTCAGAATGGAATATCAGAAAACAAACAATAATTCTCGGGGCAGTGGAGGGAGGGGAGCTGTAATAAAAGAGAAACAAAATATGCAGCCAAAGCTACTAGTCTATCGACGTGACACGCGTACACAGAGACTCTAGTTCACAACTCCAATCCAATCCCCCATTAATTACAAACCACAAGCAGAAACGAAAACCAGGTCAAACAGAAGGAAGAGGCACTCATAGTTTCAAATATACACAACAAAGCAATTGCCAGCTATATGCAGCAGGTTAACAACTACAGTGAATGAAACCAGGTCTCAACTTGAGTGCTGTATTGAGAACCAAAGCTTAGAGCCACCTATTGCTCAAAAAACTAAATCATATACATGTGGCGGCTATTTACAGTCGAAAGACTACTAATTTGAATAACCAACTTGCGCTTTCATTGCAAAGTTATTCCATCAACTGTGAATTCACATCTAGAGTTTTACAACTTCAAATTGAATAACCAACTATGAAATTTACAACAAAAATTATAATGGCACAGCTCAAACAACAGCAGGACTAGATATACTAACTAATAGAGAAATTGAATACAACAACAAAACAGAAAGAAGAAAAGAATTCAAATACAGCAAAAGACAATATGATGGTCATTCCAGCAAAGCACAATCCTTCAAGGCTTCATCAAGCAAGTAGTGCCATCAGGAAGACATGTAAAGCAAGTGGCTTCCATTGGGTGCCTCCTTCAAGAATGATGCAGCTTCTCATACACTAAACAACACGACTAAACACCAAATCTCCAATATACATTGTCGAGAAACAATACAATTTGACTCAAAATTAAATAAAAGAAGAAGAAACAGACAATTTGATATCCATGAAGAAATGTACAAGACTACATCCAAGTGAAAATTGTACATCAGCAGCACAGCATAGGCCTCCATGAAGAGAGAAACAAACCCTAAACAATCGTTTCAGTCCCAGCTAATTTACAGTGCAGCATTGATTTACAACTCACAACTCCTAAACCCAAGTACACCTTGCGGTTACATTATACCCAAAAAAAAAAGAGTAAGATTCTTTACAGGAAGTTGCTTCAACAGAAACTGTGTTGTATAAATCTATGACTAATTACAATTTAGCACAGTGGCTTCCTGTTACAATGTCTTAATGGATCAATCCCGACTCCCTAGTGCATAGAGCAGACAATGGAAGTTACAACACACTGAATATCTACAACTAAGCACATCCAATTCCGTACAAGACTATTACAACAAAAGAGGGCATTACATGTGGACCTAATACAAAAAACCTACAATTACACAAGGACATTCAGTTCTTTACATGCACACTGACAAGTCTGCACTTAATATCTCACTAGTTGGAGAACACTCTTTCTAGATATTTTGTTGCAGGCGCACTAATACATATTTTTAAGTGGTGCTTCAAGAAAATAAGGTGAAACTCAAAATAGTCAAAAGCTTCTTTTGCACACTTGGAAACGCATCCATGTAACACATCTTCCATCATGTGACCAGCACAGGCTGATTCAATTATGAAAAGGAGTTGCCCACTCTACTCCCTGGATATGATGATTAAAAGAAAACCCGCATGTCAATAGACATCAAATAAAATAACTTTCCAAGACACCACCTCATAATCTATTGCTGCCACTTAAATAGAACAATAAGAAGAGCCAAGAGAAAAAATGAAACATTGCAAACCAACGTTGACAGTCTCCAAGCCATGGGGTAACTAAGTTCCCTATAGGTATGAGACACATCACACAACAATGACATCAAGCCCCTCCCCAAATATTTTGCAGTTTTCAGTCAAAGCTATTCATGCCAACATAACAATCAAAACTTCCAAGAGACAGACAATCAAAGTCCAAACTATATAAACATTATCATTCATTCCAACATACGTATAAATACCAGCATCAGTTAAATGTCAAGGGAAAGGAACAGAAACAATCACTTCTCCTTGTTCTTTTTGGGTGCTACCCCACATCTTTCTTAACCTTTCAGCTAAGATCAAGGATAGGCTCCACTCAAAGATAAAATAAATCAGGAAAAAGAACTTCCACAATCACATAGAACACAAGAAGTTTTCAAACTATAAGTATCACAAACCCAATAAAGCAATTGTCTTGAAGAAAGATTGGGTAGCATAGTTATTAAACCTGTAAGATAACAGCTGCAGGAAATGAGTAGCCGAATCCCCACAGCTATATCTTTGTTGGTATGCTACTAAAAGTTACTAATTGTTTTTAAGCACACAAATATTAATTGTCACAGCTAAATGTTTTGTAGAAAGCAGTATAAAAGCAAGGGGGAAATGATCGTTCCCTCCTATGCTCACTGGTAGAACTTACTTCTCCCTCAAGAAGCCACGTTTGCAGGAAGAATGCAGATTCACCATAGGTACCCAAGGCTAGATATACTAACGGTCAGAACTTATATTCTGCAGTCTCAAAGGCATGCTAGAGAAGGTCAATAGTCTATTTGTGTCACTCAGATGGCAACCGTCTCCTCTTCCCGTAATCAACATCCCTTGATCGAGACCGATGATCATCTTCCGGCATTGCTTTGGACCGGCTCCGAGGTCTTGAAGAAGACTGACCTCTGTCCCAGTCATCCTCATAACCCACATCACGCTCTCTCTGTCGATGGTCTCGGTAACTATCTTTTTCTTCCTTGTACCGATGCTCCCTGTGCTCCCCTCTTTCAGACCTGTCCCAGTCTTGTTCCCTCTCATCACGATGCCTCCTCTCAGAGTTTCCTGACCAGTCACGCTCAGATCCCCGTTCTCTTTCCCTCGAGGGAGCATTTGACCTTCCTCCTTTTTCATGATTTGCCTCTCCATACCCATACTCAGAAGCACCATCATCACCACCATAACTTGACTCCCTAGTTCTTCGACCATGTTCTTCTCCTCCCCACCCACCCATGCTTGGGTCATTCCACATCCCCGCATGATGCCCATCCATTCCAGAAGAACCCATCATTCCCATTCCATTAGTTGCCATTCCCCTGCCAAAGAAAGCTGGGTTTACATGAGGAGCCACCCCAGCAAGTCCCATTGTATTAACAGCAGGAAATGAAGAAAGCATTCCAGGAAAAGCAGGACCTGGAAATCCTCCATAACCGCCTCCTCGGCCCATATATGTTGGATCAAATCCAGCACCCATCATACCCTGTGGATTCATCATACCCCCTACAGGACCTCCAAACCCAGGACCTGCAAGGCCCTGTCCATAGCCTCCATTAGCACCAGTTCCAACACCAGCGGGGTTCCCAGCCATGTTCTTTGCGCCCATGGCCCCTCCTCTTCCTCTCATTGGTCCTCCACCTCCAGGACCTCTGTTGGCTACTCCCTGTCCACCTCGTCCCCATCCACCCCTTCCAAAATTCCTCCCTCCGGTGTCTCCAGTTTGATAGTTCACACCTCCCCCCCTCCCAACACCATCATTCATGGGCCTTCTTCCTGGTTGCTGAGACTGAGTCTGGCCTTGGGATTTGCTTAAATAAGAAGCTCCCATCTGCTTCAAAGTCTGTGGAGAAGCAAAAGCCACAACACAAGCTCTCCCATTGAAAAGATAACCATCCATTCCCTCTTTGCATGCAGTGGCAGCAGCTGGATCATGAAACTCAACCTGACAATATCCTTTGGATTTACCACTGGCTCTCTCATCAAAAAACTTAATTTCCTTGACCCTCCCATACTGAGATAAAACACTTTCAAGCTCAGAATCAGTTGTCCACCAATGTAGTTCTCCCACAAACAGCATGGTTGAACCATTTTCAACTGGTGGCCGGATTTGATTTTCATTAAACATTGGACGATTAGCATTTACCTTGATACTGATTTGATTAGTCGGCATCTGTGTAACTCCTGTAGGACCAGCAGTGCCAGAATTCATAGACGGAACAGACTCAAGAGCAGTTTTCCCAGTAATGTCAGAAGAATCACCACCGATATTTGGGGGCATAGTTGTCGACCCCTGAAACCCCATATGTCTGACTTGAGTATCATGACTCATCTCCATAGCCCTCCCCTTTTGAGATCCAGAAGCTCCACCCACATAACCTGTGGATCCCAGTTCTGGCTCCTTAGCCACTGGTGGCTGATCCTGTTGTTCTGGAAACTGGGCCACAGCACTAGAATACTTCCCTTGAACTGAAACCCCAGGAATTTTCGATTCCTGAGAGACACCAGCTTGAACTCTTGTTTCAGTAACATCAGTTTTCTGTGCTTGGAGACCTCCATTGCCAACACCACCAGGTGGGAGTGGTGCCTCAGACCGGTGCATCTGCAAGAAACCCTCTCCAACATTAACATCATTATAGAGATCATCATACTCATCATCTTCTACCATGGGTTCTTCATCTGCAAGCGCAGAGATGGCTCCACTTCCCTGATACTGAAGCTTCTGAGCCCCTCCATATTCCTCATCTTCATAATCTATTTGCTCTTCAGCCATTGGATCCATTTAGAACAACCAATCTATATCCAAATGAAGTTGAACAATCTATATCTCTACCTACATGATTACAGAAGCAAGAAACAGAACCGTTCTTAGACCCAATACAGAGTTGAATACATACAAAACTTAAGCACAGAGAGTAAGAAACAGAACCGTTCTTAGACCCAATACAGATTTGAATACATACATAACTTAAGCACAGAGAGTAAGAAAGAGGACCCCAAGATCCAAAAAGTTGTATCACAGACATACAGCCTGAAAAGGAGGTATGAAATATGAAACTATGAGGATACTAAAAAGAGTAGTAGAAAGCTGTGATGCTTGCTGAAAAGGGAATTAAAAAGAGATGTTTTAGCAACCAATCAATCAAATACAAAACAGTATAATTTCTACCATCAACCATGAGAAATCAATAACATCATCAAAAGAAAACAACAGCAGCAACAAAATGTCCACCATCCACCCAGCACAGCCGTAGAAATCATAACGAATAAATTACCCTTGTCAAAAAATTGCTAAGAAAATATAAATCAAATTCAAAACCCACTTTGGAAATCATATTCCATAACCGAACTTGGTAAATTAGACATCGCAATCATAAATAACAATCAGAGAAAATAAAACCAAACCCCACTTGATAAAATCGCAGGAAGGAAATGAAATTCCAGATAAGCAAGCCCCACAATAAGGAAAAACAGGTAAGTAGACAACACCCACTTGGCAAATCTCACAGAAGAAACAGAAAACTCAAACACCCACCCGAGATTTTAACCTTAAAGCAACATAGAAAAAACAAGTACCAAATCTGTAGCTTAAACGTTTAATAAAGTAATCGAGAGACAATGCACAAAAGAAAAAAGTTACGAAAAGAATCATGGGATGAGATTGGAACATAGATTGCAGAGGTTGTCTTACTGTCGTGTGCTTTGTCTTGAGGTCTCTTAGCTACCACAGCGTCCCCTTTCTCATCAATATCAAGTATCAACTACGGCTATTCTTTTCCTTCTTCCTCCTTTTGTTTTTGGATTTTTCTTTTTCAATTATTTTCTACGCGATTTCTACTGTGAAAACAGAACACCCATTCGGATCAAGTCTAAGCTCTCTCTCTCTCTCCTCTTGGTGGTCTGTAAATTCTAAATTGCAAATTGTAAATACGCGATAATCTTCTTATTATTTCTTTATAACATTAAAAGGGTAAGATTTGAGGCTCTCTAAAACAAAATTGATTGACCCTTCTTCTTTTTTAATAGTCAAACTTCATTCTTTTTGAAATGTTAAAACGCTGTGCTCTGCTCTCCACCACACAAATCGCGTTATCAAAACCGAGTGCTACTCTCATGACTGATGCCTTCAAATATAACAAATAAATATATAAGAGTGTTCTATTTTCACACGTCTCTGTTTCTACTCACTTTATTTTTAAAACTTTAGAGTCAAATTTATCATTTTATAAAATAACTTTTAAAGAATTGAAAAAAAACATTAAAGATTAAAACCAAATAAGAGAACGATTCAGATATGACAAGGGATTTATTACACCACCACCAACTGAAGAAAACCCACAAATGATTCAAGAATCAGACATGTTTTTGGGATCGCAAAGTTAGTTAATCCAGCGCTCGAGCGAGATGAGCCTTTGCCTCCTATTGTTATCATTGAGAGCTCCTTTGTTGCTACAATACCCCATTAATTTCACCAGATGCATGTGTCTTGTCCTCCCAAGTGGCTCCTTGGGGTTTTCATTTTTATTACAAATCTTTTCCTTATTTTTAATTAGTTTTTAAAATGTTTTATTAAGATTGTGTTTTTTTTTTTTTTTTTGATGAACAGGATTGTGTTTTTTCAAATTTACACAGTGGGTGTGTTTTTTCAAATTTACATAGTGGGTGGGAAAATAATACAATAAGATGGAAATAACAACACTCATAAATAATTTTTAATTTGATTAAAGTAGTGTGCTTGCATCTCCGAGCTCGATTTCCCTTTTCGTGTACATTAGATTAGAGTAAGAGTAATTAGGACTATTAAAAGGAAATATCTTTTGCTGGGCTGAGCCAGTTTTAAGGCCCCAAGAACAGCCTGATGACAAATTCATGGGAACAGTCCAATACAAACAAAAGATACAAATGTGTTACTTTTGCTTTCTTAAATTCAATCAATGTCGACTTGTATGAATACAAAATTGATGGGTCATAATTATAAGTTTGCAGTATAAGGATTTTGATGTGCCCTATTCTTTTATTTTTTTTTCTTGTTGGATTGTGGACAAAGATGTTCAGATAATTTCAAGACAACGTAATTGACATTTTATCTGTAATAGCAGATTAGCGATTTAAACTAACAATCGTATTAAACAAAATGAATGTATACACACAATTTGTGACAAATTTCTTGAAATTTTAAAAAGTCAAATTAGAAATTATTGTACTACAACAATCCAATTCAGAAGAATAGGCCTACCTGAAGTGTACTACGGTGTAATTATCAGTCGAGGGAAAAAAAATGAAAGGCTAATAATAATCTTGAGCAAACTCTATTCTAAGCTGAACACCAAAACTGCAATTCAGCCAGGTTCATGTCTTCTTGCCCAAATCAAGATTCTCATCTCATCTCATCTGATCCTTCAGGGCCACTTGCCACTTGGCACTTGGACATGCAACACCGCAGAGACTATTTCCTATTGGTTTCTAAGTGACCTATTGCCCCCTAAATGAAATTATCATTACAAAAAACCCCCACATCCCTAACAAAATTAAGATTAACTGAGTAATTATATTACAAACCGCCTCTAGCAGCACATGCATACATAAATATCAGGAAATGCATTACTGAGCATGTAAGAGACGTATTTTTGATCGGGAATTGCCGGCAAGTGATCCGACCAAAATTGATGTTTTCATCAATACATACCCTTGAAAACAGGATTTGTTCTGCATATGCTCGCACCATATTCCTCGTACTCTTCTTTTGTATGGCAAGCCTGTACAGAAAGAAACTCCTCAATCAACAGTAAAAATTTGGAAAGAGAACAATGATAAAAACTTGGGGCAGTTTTATATTAGCGAAAAAAAAGGTGAAAGCTCAGCATCAAATGCTGTGGCTGCAGAAATATCAAACACTCGTGTATGCATGGTTTCAGAGAGGAGATGGTCTCCTCATCCATGATCAACTAAGTTCCCCTTGATGCCATTCAATCGCTGAATAAAATGGCTCAAGTTATCATAACAAAAGGCACTAGAAGGGACAAATGGGACAAACACCTTGATCTCACAGAGCCCCTAGTTCTGAAATTAGTGTGGCTTTTTGGGGCTCCTCCTGAAGCAACCACCAAATATAGCATACCATTTCCACACAAAAATTAGACCAATCTATTTTCTGATCCCAAGTGTCAAATTATATGGACTTCCGCATCATGCAAATATAATAAGATAATACTTGTTTTTATCTCCGTTTTAACTGGCAGAACTCATGATCGGTAGTGAGTGAACCAATAAAATTATATATTCAATTAGTCAAAAACCCCATCTGTAAAACAATGATCTAAGGGTTTCAAGCCCCATAGCAACATGAAGATTATTTGAGGGTTTCAGGACGTAGGGAGAAAGTAATAGAGGAATAATGAGATTGTCTGCCTACATTAACAGAAATTCTTTAATTTTCTTTTTCATACCGCGTAGAATTCAGGTGTGGATGCAAGTACAGAGCCTCCAAACCAAACTGCAAATCTCTGGATGGGATGACTGACGACATTTACTTCCACTGGCTGTGACTGCATGCCCAAACAAAAATAAAAATCAAACATATTCATTGTAAAAAAAAACAAAAGCACACGCTGACAAGTTTATTGATAAATTATACATTGCACAACATCTGAAATAAAATTGCTTACTTTTAATTCCCCACCAACTCGAGCTTCAGATGCAAGAAGCCGGGCATCAACAATCTTCTTTATATCCCGTTGCAATCTCCTATGGAAGTCCTTGAACATGGTTGAACCTCCAGACAACACTATATTCTGAGAATTACAGTAACAGTAACAATAACAAGAATAAGTTGTATAAAGAAATCTTAAATGTACGAACGAAGATCACTAAATGCATCAGGTGATAATACCATAATCTTTGACGAAATTCACATAAGAAAAAAAAACTTGCATGTGATTGTCTGGACCTTAGAACTAAAAACATTTCAAACACCAGATTATGAACATAGGAAGAAATTAATGCTAAAGTTTAAATAAGAAAACAAATCAGAATCAAATGATTATGCAGTCAAATGAAGTTGCAGAAAATAATATTTCGATAGAAGGGCATAACTGAAGTTAACAAAATTCAACCTATGTCCAAAGACCATTCAGTGATGGTTCCTGAACCCATTACAAGGCTCAGTCACCACATTTGGGCCACACACAATATTACTTCTTATTGCTTCAATTAAATTATCTCATCTATGAACAATTTCCAAAGCCTACTTCACCTTATACAAAGACCTCCTAGTGTCAATTGGCGCGGACTGAATACACTTGTCAATTACAACTGGTAAGGGAGTGGTGAAGTCATTGCTATAAATCTCAGGATTAAAGAAAACCTGTTATAATATAAAAAAGTCGGGACAAATTAGCAGAGCAAATGTTAGTAACAAGCAGTCATTGAGAAGAAATTCAGGAGCAATTTCCCTTCTTAATCTTGCCAAAAAAAATAATCCTTGGGGGAGGAGGAAGAAAGCAAACCTCTGGACCAAGAAATCTTTCATAGCCAATGTCACAAGAGTAAGGTGCGCCTGTCTTTGGTTTAATGCCTCTCCATTGCTTAATATACTTGGATGGTTCTTTATCATGCTTATTGAACTCCTGAAATCATTGGAAAAACAGATTTTCTCATCAATCAATTTCCAAATTGAAAAATAGATTAACGAAAATAGACTAAGTGTAACATAAGAAGTTGTGAAGTTGCAATATAATCAGTCAAGCTCATTACAGCAGGTATAAAGAAAAACTACATCCATTTGTAACAAGGTCTTGCAAAAAAAAGGATGAAAAGGTGACCTTGACAATGTCAGAACTAGTATAGCAATACATTTCCTTCACTTTGCGAGCTACGTCAAAGGAGTCTTCTGGTGGCACATTCTCTCCTCTTTCCTGCACATAATGCAATAATCATTACTACCCACACACTTCATTTGTAAATCTGAGTTACAGTACTCTTAACTAGCCATATAGTGTAATTGCATTAAGAACGAATTTTTGTGAAAGTTCATATACCCCATCTTGTATGGTTTCCAACTAATAACCCTAGCTTATCACTATAATGATGTCAACAGAGGTAATAAGAATGCAACTGACAATAATGGGATTCCGAAGAAGAAAAAAAAAACAATGAACAGTTAGTAGTAGTAAGAGTAGAAGACAGCATACCCGCATAAGCTGCTGGACGAAGAGAGTTACATCTTTCCCAGCAATAGGAACTGACTTGATGCTACTCCCAATAACATAACCTTCTGCAACAGGTACAACATGAGTTGCTCCATCTCCAACATCTACCACAACCCCTGTCATCTCACACTAAGAAAATTGTAGGTCAATCAAAGAGGAAACGATCAAGAGATACCAAAACAATAAAATAATAATAACACACATAAACTAGCACTTCACATAACATACAGGCAACAGATAAAGTAATTTACAATTTAATGAATAGCATAGAACTCGATGAACTTCCTAACACTCTTTAACTTATGATAAACACACACGTAATCTATAACACAAAAAAATTCAATACCAACCTTAGACGTTGTGTAACCAGCTGCAAGAGCAAGTACCGAATTCACGGCAATGTAAAGGCCAGGAACATTGAAAGTCTCGAACATAATTTCGCCGGTATACTCGCGACTCTCAGGAGCAGTAAGCGGACTCTCAGTTAAAAGAAAATAGTGGTCTTCAGGATCACAACGCAAATAGTTGAATATGCATTGCTGCCAAAACCGCTCCATTGAATCCCAATTCTCGACCTGACCCTGGCGAACGGGATAGCTTAGATTGTAAGTTGTACTAGATCGAGATCTTTCCAGGGCCTCATCACCTATAAAGAAATCAAGATCAGCCATTACGCCAGCATTGTGCTGCGCTAGCCAACCAGCCTTGGAGGAGGTTCTGGCCGGGTTCAGAAACGATTCGTTTAAGGCAACTACAGTCGGAACAATGTAACACGGCTCGACATTACCCGCGAACCCCATCTTAGTATACCTACAAAAATGGATGGAAATGCACATATTGAATAAAATTCCTTTTTGGGTAATTCTGACAAACAGGTGGTGCGTAGTGCGTGTAAATCAAAAGTCAATAGAAAAACACAAAGAAAGTCAATTGGGGCATTCCATCGAACAGGTTGTGTGCGTAAATACGTACCCACTGCCATTGTCGATAACTACAGCGGGGCGAGCAGCCGGGTCCATGAGAAAAAGATTGAAAACGGGCTTGGATTTGATTTGAATGGCGGAGGTGGATCTGCAGCTGAGATCCAATAGAGGGCGTAAGGGAAATGATCATGGTCGTGAAGAGCGCTTTATAGAGCGCAAGAACAGATAACCCGAAGAGGAAGCTGGTGCAATTGACGTTGTTGATGGCGACGCACACTTGGATCGGAAGCGAAAGCAGCGACTCAACGCACAGCTTGGTAGCTTGCAGCAGTTGGTGACTGTGATTGATGCTCCACCCATTTCAACGACGACCATGGAAACTGAATTCAACGCCAGCTCTCATCAACTGCATCATCATTGCTCTGTTTCTCTGCGTTTTTCTCCGATTCGATGCTTTTATTGGCAATCAAACAACGGCACACCGACAGTGACCCCCCTTGCTTTCTCTTTTATCAATCTCGCTTCTCTTTTTGGCTAGTTACCTTTTGTCGTTTGGGTTTCTTTTGATATGACGTCGGTTTCTTACCGTTCGATTTGGACACCTGGCAACGGTCAGATTTTGGCTCTGGCGGGAGTCATTATGGGACCCGCGGAATATATATAGTGAAATGGTCCGTCGGTGGTTGTAAGTTGTAACTTGTGCACTTGTACTGTAAACTTTCTCGGTATTGACGATCTTGATTCTTGGTCGAGTTCAAACTAGTGATGTAAAACATAGGGAGTCACGGCATAATTCGATATATTAAATTATTCTAATGCACTTGAATTCAATATCGCTATTCTAAATTACTATAATGTATGGAATGGAATATTCAAACTTGAGCGCAAAGAATGAGCATACTATCTTAACCAACTGGACTAACTTACATTTGATTTTGTAAACATTCCTTGAACTTTGAGAAAGTATCAAGTTTAATTGTCCCTTTTTTTCAACATTGATCATCATCACTTTTGTGCCCTATGTATCAATATACTATACATCTTTTTTTCTTTCTTTTTTTGTGAAAGAAGACCTCATTGATAAAATTAAGAGGATACAACAATGTCATCATTTACAACTGATTCTAGCCAAGAGGGAACCTCTTCAATCCAGGTTACTATAGTATCACAATTAAGAGCATGCCTAGCAAGAAAATGAGTAACTTGGTTACACCCTCTTGGACTAAAAGAGATAGTGACTTCTTCAAAATGTTGTAGACTCCTCTTAATATCATCAATAAGATGCCCGTCTGATGCCCACGACTCTTCCTCATCCTTCTTTACATCATCTACCACCCCTCGTGAATCAGACTCCAAGCAAGAAAGAAGAAAAGCCAGCATCCGAGCAAAATTCATCCCGAAACTGAAGCACCATGATCTCTGCATGTTTAGATGAGGTGGCATTGGCAAGAGGAAGGGTCATAGCCGCCATCACTTCCCCTTTGTCATTCCTAACAACAGCACCAATTCCACTCACACCTATTTCGGGAATAAAAGCAGCATCAACATTCAGTTATATTCTACCAACAGGAGGAGGAGACCATTTGGATGATTTTTCTATCATGAGCTTAGGTTCCCCTTTCACAAGCCTATAACCACTTTTCACAGAATAAGTTCCATTTGTAGTAAAATGCCAAATCCATCTATCTTTGTGAAAATTAACACTCAAAGGAATGGAAGTAATAGCCTTAACATCATCCTCTTGAAAACACAAATTTAGTAAATCAACATTCCAATTCCCAATAGGAAAAATAAAGTCACTTACTTTAGTTTCTTGATCCAACACTTGGGGGGAAATAGGGCGGAAAGAGTTAGGTCTAGGAATCCAAGCATCACCATAGACTAGTGTTTCTTGACCATTTCCAATCCTCTTCCTCAACCCACTCAAGAGTAGCTCACGACCCCAAATCAAAGACCTCCAAATATAAGATGAAGCTCTTCCTTTACCCGCTGCCAAGAAATTACACTTTGGGAAATATCGCGTTTTAACACCTTATGAATCATTGTATGTTCATTGGTAAGAAGTCTCCAGCATTGCTTAGCCACTAGCGCTCTGTTAAAAGATTCCATGTCTCTAAACCCCAATCCACCTTCATCTTTTGCCAAACACAAATGCACCCATTTTGCCCAGCTAATACCTTTACTACCTTCTGAGTTCTTCCACCAAAATCTAGAAATCATTGAGTTTAGATCTGCGCAGAAAGTTACAGGAAGTTTAAATACTCCCATAGCATAATTTGGAATGCACTGAGCCACTGCTTTGATAAGGAGAGCCTTTCCTGCTTTTGAAAGTAGTTTCTCTTTCCAACCATTAAGCTTCTTTCTCAATCTTTCTTTTATTCCATTAAAGCACTCCTTCTTTTTCCTACCAATCACAGTTGGCAATCCCAAGTATTTCTCATGGAACTCAACAATTGGGATCGCTAAAATGCTACTCACCTCATTCTTTAAATCCAGAGGAGTGTTAGGACTGAAAGAAAATCGCAGACTTAGCCAAATTTATTTGTTGCCCTCCTCCATCTCATAAATCTCGAACACCCTCTTAAGGGTTCTACAGGCCTGTGGTGTTGCTTCAAGAAAGAGCAAGCTGTCATTCTGCAAAAAAACAAATGAGAAATTGGAGGGGCCCCCCTTGCAACTTCAATCCCTTTTATATCACCAGAGAGCTCTCCTCTTTTAAGAAGTGTAGAGAAACCCTCTGCACAAATGAGAAAAAGATAGGGAGATAAGGGATCTCCTTGTCTAATCCCCCTTTGTGGGATTATATTGCCCTCCACAACTCCATGCCTTATCAAAGAATAAGAGACGGTTGAAATAAGTTGAAGACCAGCTTAATAAACTCATCAGGGAAACCCAATTTCTCCATCATTTTACAAATGAAATTCCACTCAACTCTATCATACACTTTTGCCATGTCTAACTTCAAAGCAAACCTTGGGACTTTTCTCCCCCTTTTACATTTCATGGCATGGATTGTTTCAAAGGCCAGAATGACGTTATCTGAAATTTGCCTCTTTGGAACGAAAGCACTATGGCTTTCAGATATAATCATTGGGAGCACACACTTTAATCTGTTAGCTATGGACTTCGAAATAATTTTATAAATCACATTACAAAGAGATATTGGCCTGTCCTGAGTCACATATTCCGGTTTTTCAACTTTAGGGATGAGAGCTATCAAAGTCTTGTTCAGACTTCTCACACTTTCCTGCCCATTCAGAATTTTTAAACATGCCTCCGCAACTTCGTCCCCAAGAATGTGCCAATATTTCTGGAAAAAAACAGCAGACATTCCATCAATTCCAGGAGCCTTTGAAGGAGGCATTTGCTTCAAAGCAAGCTCAACTTCATTTTTGTTGTAAGGCTTAATAAGAAAATGCTTCATCTGATCAGGCACTTTTGGACTAACCTTGTCAGTGATCACCTCCATATTATGCCCTCCTGTTTTTGCAAAGAGAGACTGAAAATAACTACAAAAAAATTTTGTTACCAATCTTTTGTCCGTACACCATTTCCCCTTTGAGTTATACACCCCTGCTATTGAATTAGTCTTTGTCCTCTCCTTTGCCTTTTCATGGAAATAACTCGTATTTTTATCCCCTTCTTTCAGCCACTCCACCCTTAACCGCTGCTGCCACATAATTTCTTGTTTTTCCAGCAGATCATCAATCTTCCTTTCAACAAATTCCTTTCTCTTGACTCTCTGCTTTGGAAGGATTAATACATTGCAATAATTCCAGCTCTTCTTTGCACTCCTTCAATTGGGTCTTGACACGCCCAAAAACATCTTTTTCCCATTTTTTAAATGAAGAAGCACACTTTTTAATCTTTTCTTTCACGGAAATGCAATCAGCTCCACTATGATCCTAGGCATTCCTCACAACATCTTCAAATCCCTCCTCTTTCAACCACATCTTTTCAAACTGAAATATGCGCTTCATTGCTGAACTCCCATCATCATTACTATTTTGGGTAATAAGAGTTAAAAGAACTGGCCTGTGATCAGAAACAGTACTATTCAGGTGATAAACCTTTGTCTGGTGCCACAGGAGCCTAAACTCTGCATTTGCAACAACTCGATCAAGTTTTTCCCAAAGAACATTCCCATTACCATTCTTCCGACACCAAGTGAAAGGAAAACCTTCAAAACCGATATCACTCAAGCCACTATCCTCTAAAGACTTTTGGAAATTTTCCATTTGGTACATTGGTCTCCTTCTAACACCATTTGAATCTCTTTCTGAAAGCAGCTCATTAAAATCACCCAAGCAAACCCAAGGGCTTCTACAAGAACCCGCCAATCTTCTTAGCAACTCCCAAGAGAAAATTCTTAAAGATGTTTCAGGGTTACCATAAAATCCAGTCACTCGGAATGGTTGTATGAGATGATTATTCACCCAACAGTCTATATGGCCAGCTGATGCAGACAACACGCTCACTTGAACTTCTTTCCTCCACAGCATTGCAAGACCCCCGCCCTTTCCGATTCTTTCTACATCATAATAATTATAACTTCCCCATTTCAACACCTTCTCTTTCAACTGCATACTGGTACACTTAGTCTCTATAAGGAAAATTAAATGAGGATTTTTCTCTCTCAACAAATCATTGAGAGCTCTATATGTCCAGAGGATTCCCCAAACCTCGGACATTCCAACTTAAGATATTCATTTCTCGTGGTGGGCCATCATCTCCTGGGCCCACCACGGATTCATACATGGCAATCTCATCGCTTGTTCCCTTATCCACTTTCTTGTGCTTTGATGCTTCCTCTTCCATAATTGGTTCCCCACTCATTTTCTCACCAATCTGCACCCGTGGAGTTGTCTGATCATGGGAGGAATTATTTGAACCACTCTCTCTTGCTAATCTTTTCCAATTCCGCCCTATTTTGGTCTGCACGCCCTTTGGCTCTTTGCCAGCTAGAAAGCCACTCTGTGAATCAAGATCAACCCCTGACTGAATTACCACCTCAAAATCCCCAAATAAAGCTTTATCAGCTTCAGAATGGGATATGGCACAAATCTTTTGTTCTTTCATTTCCCCTTGAAAATTCGGTTCAACACTTCTGGTGGAAACAGAGGAGGCTGAGCAGCCCCCTTCACTAACCTTCTTTGTCTCTGTGTGCTTAGCTTTTCCATTTTCCTCCTTGCTTTTCCCATTTTCATCCCTTTGCTCAGACCCTCTAAAAAATTCGTTGAGAACTCAATGAATTTGAAGTCGAGTGTCCCAATTCTTTTCCTTTAGAATCTTCTGTCGACAATTCTTTCATCTGTAAATTTCTTGCATTCAAAGCATGTGATTGTGAAGAAGCGGTTTGCATCTTGTTACCTGACTTCAAGACTACCCATTTGTTTTTTCTTTGTTGGAGAGCTGACAGCATTTGAAAATTCTCGTGAAACATTTTGCTGTTTTCCTTCACCAAGACTTTTCCTGTTTCCTCTATTTTCTTCCTCCTCCTTCTGAGCTTGAATCATAAGACTGGCTATTTGATGATTGGATCTGACCATAGCCTCTTGGGGTAAGAAATCTTCCATATGGCTGATTTTTAGCTCTTTTTCTATTGCTCTTGCACATGATTGCAATCCTGGAGTATATGCCCAATTCTTCCACATCCAAAACAGAATTTGGGTAATTTTTCATACACAAATTCAACCAGCTCTGTACTACCTCCAGGAAAGGTTATCCTCAGTCCCCTCCATATAGGTTTAGTAATATCTAATCGAACTCTGATCCTCATGAACCCTCCCACCAGCTCACCCCCTTCACATCGAGAAATGTCTATACATTTACCAATTCTATCTCCAATTGATCTAGCAAGCTTCTCAGTCATTTTTAAGAGGGGAACATTCCGGATTTGAACCCAGAAATCAGCAAATTTTAAGTTCATCTTAGAGGGTGCCACTTGACCATCAGGTTCTTCTAACACAACAAGCTTTCTATCAAATTTCCAAGGGGCAAACTTTAAAACCTTTTGTTTATCCTCCCTACGTTCAAAAGTGAATAAGAAATGATTACCTGGGAGTTCTTTGATATTAACTTCACCCACCGGATCCCAGATCTCCAACATTCTGAGCTTGAAAGACTTCTTATGAACTGGTTTTGGTGAGTAGATCTTTGCCACTAAACTTCTCTCAAGGATATCTTGAGCTACAACATCATCTTCTTCTTCAATCACCAACGGATCAGCCTCATCAGCTGTCAAAGTCAGGATTTTGTCAAAGCTTGTTTGCACTTCCTCCATTTGAAATTGCTCCAGAAACTTAAGCTTTGAATTTCCACCGTGGAGGAGCAAGACTGAATCAGCACCTTAGATTCTCCCTAGTAAAAGGACTAGGATTAAATCTTGTGAAAAACCACAAGAGATTAACAGATCTTGTGAAGACCCAAACCTAGCAGCCACCAGGTCCTGTTGCTCTCACTTCGAAAGGGGGGAGAGAAAGCCTCGACACAAAGCAGTTACTTGTATGTCTTATATTTCCCTTTGCTTTGCCTGATCGATTATAAATTTTATAGTTAGAAAGAGCATTCTAAGCTATAATTTAATCTGGGTCTAGCTAGAAAGAGCATTTCTAGTATGCTTTTCAAAAGTCCCCTCCATGTATGGCAAGAGTTGGAAATATACTATACATCTTCAGCTACTTGAGTAGCTATAAAAATAAAAGATGAGGCCTTGTTTGATGAAGACTTGGAGAGGACAAGTTCAATGGTAATCCTATCTATAAACGACACTTGTCAATTGTGATTTGGGGGGGGTGGTGTTGGTTAGAGAGTTTCAGGCGTCTGCCCCTTGCCATGGCAAAGGGGGGCTAGGGCAGCCACTATTCACATGAATAATGGCTACCCTTGCAAAAAGCAATGTTTGGTTTCCAGCAGTTGCCCTGGCAAAGGGCAAACACTATTCATTTTTTTGTTTTTTTCACAAAATTGTTTACTTAAATAATTAATTTGGACAATATTTTCGGATAAGATTTTTGGGTTCCTACGTGTCAATACTATTCATATCTCATAATCGGATAAAATTTTCAGATTAGATTATCGGTTTTAAATTTCAGATAAATTTCAAATTTCAAATTTAAGATACATTTCAAAATTCAAATTTCAATGAAATTTCATTCTGAATTTCAAATTTCAGATAAAATTTTCACCCTCTAAAATTGCGCCACGTGTCATCTTTATCGGCCAAAATTTTTCTATAAAACCAGAGCCTCAACTCATACATCTCACACCATATCTTCTCTTTATTTTCATTTATCATATTTTAGAATTCATACTCCAATGGTAGACATGAATGAGGTCTTGGAGAGGCAAATGAGAGAATTTAGAGAAAGAAGGCGTAAACGAGCTGGAGGCAAAAGGGCGAGGCGCAGAAACTGGATATGCAAATTGTCACAGCAGTGGCTATGCATGATGAAGAAAACCAGAGTCGTCGTGGTTCACGAGAAGGTCGTGGCCCGAATGTGGACAGACATAGACATTCTCGCGATAAGAATCTTCTGGAAGATTATTTTATCCCAACTTCTCTGGACTCTGATGTTGATTTTCGAAGGAGATATAGAATGCAACCCTATTTGTTCAATAAAGTCATGCATGATATTGGCAATTATGATGAATATTTTGTTCAAAAGACAAATGCTGCTGGAAATTTGGGGCTGCTTCCAGAGCAAAAGTTCACAGCTTGTTATACGAATGTTGGCGTATGGCTCATCTGCGATCAAGTTGATGAGATTGACTGATGGGGAAGTCCACTGTTTTGGAGAGCTTAGTGAGATTTTGTGATGCAGTCAAAACCCTGTACACTAGGGACTACCTACGAGAGCTACGCTCAGGGACCTCCAACGGCTTCTACAAAAAGTTGAAACTCGAAAATTTCCAGGAATGATTGGTAGCATCAACTCATGCACTGGCAATGGAAGAATTTCCTGACTTGCGTGGGAAGGAGATTATGGGAATCGGAAAGGCCAAAAAAGCATCACCCTTGAAGCCGTTGTAGGTTTTGACACGTGGGTTTGGCATACTTTCTTCGGAGTTGCCAGATCTCAAGATGACTTGAACGTCCTAGGTCAATCTCCGGTGTTCAATGATGTTTTGAGAGGTGAAACCTCAAATATCACATATCAAATCAACAATACCATCTACCAAAATGGGTATTATCTAGCTGACGACATCTATCCGATGTGGACCACATTTGTCAAGTCAATTCCGCATCTCCGATCCCAAAAGCAAAAATTATTTGCTACCTATCAAGAGGGGTACATAAAAGATGTGGAGAGGTGCTTTAGTATCCTCCAAGCCCAATGGGCTATTATTAGGGGTGCAACACGTCTGTTTGATGAGGAGGTGCTGAGGAGCATAATGATGACATGCATCATCCTCCATAACATGATTGTGGAAGATGAGTATGATTATCTAGCTGAAGACGTGTACGAACCGGATCCAATGAACACGGCCTTGATACGAATTTATGAAAAACTCATGGGGCCAAATGGAGAACCAGTGCAGCATGAACCATTGGTTAGGGACGGTCGTGTAATGACCCGTATGATTGATCGATATACAGAGTGCAATCGTCTTATATTCATGAACGATGTTAAGTTGACTTGATGGAGCATTTATGGGCAGTGAAGGGAAATGACGGTGAATGAAGTGAAGTGAAAAAGTTTGTTTTATTTATTATGTTTATGTTTTATTTTTTGTTATGTTTTATTTTTTGTTATGCTTTCTTTGTTTAATGCTTTGGTTGTGATTTGTTTATTTTTAATGCTTTGGATGTAGTTTGTTTTTTTATGTATGAAATGTTTTAAATAAAAATGTATTTTATTGAATGCATGAATTACAACTAATTTTCAAAATAAAACATTAAAATACAATGAAAATAAAAGGCAACCAAACTAACTTAATGGTTTTGATCATTTAACCAATCTGTGTTGCTAGGTCCATCGTCACGAAAAAGTCTTCGTTTCATAACATCCCTTCGTTCTAACTTCCAAAATTGTTTTGTTTCTGTTGGGGTCTTTTTTCCGTTGGAAGGCTCGTTCGGGCTTGTTGATTCTCGGACCGCCATAGAGTGGTGGATCAAGCTTTCGTTGCCCTTTTTCTGAGTTAGCGAGGACTAGGCCCAAAGCATCCCGAGGGAAAAGCATGTCCAGGGGAGTACTATGTTCTTCTTCCAGCGGCTGTGTGTTTGATGTTGACGTTTCCGGCAGCTTGACGAAAAGTTGAAGATGACTTACTGATGTAGATCTGAGATTATATTAGCTTGGCATGAGAGCTTGGAGTGTGGGAGCTGAAAATTCACAAGTTTAGCAAATGAGAATGAATGTGCTTGGCTTGGTGTTGGATATGCTTGAGTTTGGGGTGTTGATGATTTGTTATTTGTGGTTATGGCTATGGGGATTTAAGAGTTTCAAGAGGAGGATGGGAGGAAAAGCTTGAGGCTTGAAGACTATGGTATTTATAGCTTGGAAGGGTATGAGGAGGAAGGAAAATCTTGGTTGTGATGGTTGAGGAATGGTTAGGATGGTTGCTGGAATGCTTGCAGCAACCAAAGGGAGAAATGAAAGTGGTTCAATGGTTGCTAGAGTGCTAGAGCAACCAAGAGATGTTGGTTGACAACTGCCGAGATGCTTGCAGCAGCCAAAAGATGGAGATTGATGGCTGGGATGGTTGTTGGAATGCTTGCAACGGCCAAAAAGAGAAAAAAAGATGAGTTCTCATGGTTGTTCAGAGGCTTACAACAATCAAGAGAGGTTGGTTTTGGCTGGGCAAATGCTTCCCATTTTATAGAGGGGGAATGTTCTCTTTAGTTTCCAATAGGTAAAAAGAAGTGTTGGAGCTAGTTTATTTCCTATGGGTAAATAGGAGCATTGGGACATTCTTATTTCCAATGAGTAAAGCTAAGCATTGGAAAATGACTATTTCCAACAGGTAAAGGGAAGTGTCGGAATTGACTTGTTTCCAATGGGTAATAGGGAGTGCCTGGAAAAGGCTTATTTCCAACGGGTAAAGCTAGGCATTTGGAAAATGACTATTTCCTATGGATAAAAGGAAATGCTTGGAAAATATCTCATTTGCTTATCCACATTGGAGAACTCTAAGTAATGGGTTTGGACTTTGGTGCTCCCAAGTAGCTAGCCCAAAGTCTCCATTATCCAAGAACTTCCGTGGGCCTTGTGGACCTCCGTAACCTTTCACACCACAATCCCTCATGCAAGCCCCGTAAACCACACTACTTGGGTTCATGTGAGCTTGGTAGGTGATTGACATATGAAAAATGTATTATTGGCATCGCATGGCATGGACACTATTATTTATTTAATGATTTAATTCCCAAAATACATCTTGAATTAATGCATGACCAAAATTATATGTTATATCGGGCCTTAAACGTGTTTGGGCTTCCCGTGACTTTTTGGGCCTCAACAGTTTCAGGGGACATATGGCTTGTATCCATGGCCATGGTTTCCCAATTGTTGTCACCAAAAGCGGTGTCTTTTAAAATTTATAAACTCGCAAGCGCACGAATCGAATATAGCATAAGCGTGTAAGAGCGAGATCGTACCCAAGGGATTGCGTGTAAAGATAGAAAACCAATTACACCCAAGTTAATTTCATTTCCAACCTAGTTGATTCAAATGGTGATTTGTTTGTTGATAAAGAAAATTTAATAAAGCATGAAACGAATATGGAAATGACAATAAACTGAAATTAAGATTTAAATTTATGAGAAAAATAACTAAGGTATTAGAATCCACACCATTATTCCATAAGATCCTAATTATTTATCTTTCAATTCCCATGGAGTAGCAATCTAGAAATCAATCTAATGCTTTCTCAAGATTTATCAATTAAGTTTGTAATTTAGATCATAAGTAAATTTTCCTTCCCTTCATAAGTACAAATTCTAAGCATAAAATGTAAACAAAATTATTTAACTACAAAGGATCAAAGTTTCCTAAGCATCCTATGTGAAAAAGTTTATTTGAATAACAAAATATCAAAGAAATTTGTAAACTAGAAATATAAACCAAGGATGAATTAATAGATTAATCCCAACTCTTAATTACCACAAATACATGTTATAGTCACAATACACGATAGAAGTGGTGAAAAGAAAGGTTAATCTATTAATCATGTGAAGTGAAAATTATAATCATTGAACACCACAATATTTGAGAATTGAAAATAAAAACTAGAACTCTATTTAATAATGGTGTTTCATCCAACCTTAGTTAAGTATTTTAGCTAGACATAATTAAGAATTAAAACAAAACAAAGAAACTAAAATACATGAATTAAATGAGAACTAAGAAAGGTGAAGAACAATTGTAAGAGAGTTATTAGCTCTCGGTTCTTTCTTTTCCATCCTTGTTCTCTTTCTTTCTCACTTTCTCTCTCTCTTTCTTTCTTTCCTTTCTTTCTTTCCTTCCTTCTGCCGTGTATCACTCTTGAATCCTCCTCTCTATTCTTTGAGTTGCTGCCTATTTATAGAAGCATGAAGTCCCTTTCATTCCAGCTGTATGTGCAATCTGTCCTCTCATGAACCTGTCTTGGTGTTTGACAGCCTGTGGATTGAGTTTTTATCCAATTGCTCCAATATTTTGATATGTTTTAGTCGACATCTTATTGAACAAGTGTCATGAAGGATATTTATTCATTTGAGCATGGGAAAATTCGTTTTTCAGGTCTGCAAATGGACTGTACAGCATGAGCTGTAAAATGCAAAGTCATCAAATCCAAATTGAGTTCTTTCTCTCTTTTTGCAACACATTGTTTATTCTTCCTCCTCCTCATGCCATTGGGAAAGACACTTAAAATCTATAAACAACCACTCATTAAATACAAAAGCAAAGATTAAAGAAAAACAATACAAATACTCTAATAGATTTACATAATACAAAAGAAAATACTAACAAATATAAATTTAAGGATAAAACTTGTATTAATTTTGTGCTCATCAAATACCCCCAAACCTATATTTTGCTAGTCCTCGAGCAAAAGAAAATAAAAACTAAGTATGAGAGAAAACTAAGCCATTTTCGCAGGGATCTCGATTGCATTTAGCATATGCAACAAGCCTTTAAACCCCTAGGTTACCCTAGTGGACAAGTATAGTCTCGTGAGGGCTTTCATGATGATACCCACAAACATCAAAATGAGAGATTAAAAAAATTATGCTACAACAAAATTGAAAATTTAAACAAATGCTTAACCATCATCAAAGCTATCTTGATTGAAAATTCATGAACAATTTTTAAAAGAGCAAACACGCTTCAAATTAATCCCCACATAAAGTCTTGATCACTTATAATCATTTAGTAAATTTTTCATTTGTTTCCTTTGGTGTTTAAGTGAACCAACACATTTTAGAGACAAAAGTCAATTTCAATCACAGTAACCTCATTATTTTAATCATTATCAAAATTCAGTGCAAATAACTAACCAAGGCATATATATACTTCTTCTTTCTTTTCTTTTTTTTTTTTTTTTTTTGGAATGTGACTGTGCAATGTTTAGTTCCATTAAGCTTTCTAATTAACCCATGTAGCGAGATTTAGGCCAACGACTCTCAAACCAAAGGTTTTAAGGCATTAGGTGTAGAAACACCCCTAAGGGCTTATTAACTCGAGTTAAAAAGGCTACAGAACTAAACTAGTCACAAAATGTATTTACCCTAAAACTTTACCGTTTGACGCGAACACTCGCTGCTGTTTAGGCAAGAGGCCCGGTTACTAAGTAAAACTCTGGATAAATTAACATTATTATTATTATTATTTTATTTATTTATTTTTTTACGCCAAGGTCAATCAAGAGCAATGTCATCTAACTCTGCTAAAAACAACAAAGTTAACTATAATTGATCTTTTCTTTCATTCTCACTAAAGTGTTGATGTGCATGTGAGAGTTCAAAGTATAACTCATGAATTATCCACTAAATAGAAATAAGTGAAAAAAAAACTAAAATTATGGGTTTAAAATTTAATCATATGTTTCCAATCGTAAAAATCATTCATGAGTGTTAAATCTGATTTGATGATAGTAAGCATAAAAATTTAGAGATAACACCATTTTTTTTTTTTTGAAAAACTATAATAATAAAAACAAAACTACCCTAAAAATAAAACTTCTAAACCTTACCCCCAAACCTAAACCAAACATTGTCCTCAATGTTGAAGAATTGAGGCATCAACAATTAAATAAAACAAAATCAAACGAAACAAAACCAATTAAAACTACAATTTAGTTGCAAAAACAAAACAAAATCAAACGGAACAAACCAAAACCAAATACAACAGTAAGCCCTAACAACAGTTCTACGCCCGCATAAATCCAGCCCATGAGAACGTTCAAATCAATTGAAAACTCAACCCAAACGAAAGCCCAAACACTTCTTTTATTATGATTATTATTTATTATTATTAAAAATTAAAGAAAACAAAGAAGTGTTGTCAGAAGCGCAAGGAACAAGATTTCTGAAAAGAGAGAAGGGGGGTTGGATGTCTCGTTCCTGATAGGTCACGGGCCAAAAGAGGTGAGAGACGTGTCAGCGTGCAGAGGCCGCTTCCCCAAGCCAGAATTATTGGCTTCGTAGGAAGGCGCGACGACTTTTTGTTTCTTGAAAGCGCTGAAAGGCAGAAATACAATTAAAAGGGTTAGGGGACGGGTACGGCAGATGGAGATAAGCCATAGGGGAGCGCGAAACTCAGAAGCGCAGCGGCTAGGGTTTAGAAAAAATTAAGTCTATAAAAGGCAGAGGGAAAAGAGAGTGAAAAATCAAAATGGCTTCTTCCTATCCATTTTCGTTGGATCTTAACTTAGCTCCACCGACGCAGACTCGGGGCCAAGCAGGTGGCACCAATATGGATGCCCTATTTTGCCTCCGCACGGGGCCTGTAACAGGTAAATGACTCATACTCCTGGACAACGATGTTTCCAGGTGGAGTTGCGAGAAATCTAGTGACTTCTAAAGCTATACGTGTGCTGGGCACAAGGGAGGACAATCGTGTCGTGAGCGACGCCATGGCACTAAGCGTGCAGAGTACAACATGTGTCGCAAGTTTGGGTCATCGCCTACTTGCGAAGTCCCATGAGATAAAGGTGCTGAAAGGTCTGTTGGCGGCGGAGCGAAGTATGGTTGAAGATTGTCAGAGTGTTATAAAAAGCCTGAAAAAGGAGAGGTCAAGGATAGTGGAGGTGAATCGACACAGCTAGAAGTATTGCGGGACGAGAATAAAAATCTATCAAAGATACTAGAGTTGTACTCTCGAGACATGCGAAAGCAACTGGAGGACCTAGACCGACCGAGGAAACGCAAGCAACCAGATCGCGAGAGTAGTTATGCTGAAGCGAAGATTCAGATCTTTGGGAGCTCAAGTGATGAGCCCCAAGAGGTTGTGCGTGATGACCCTGGAGAGGAAATCCAGAGGGCCAAACTCAAAGCTCCTATGGTCGAGACACCAAGCACTGTGAAAAAATAATTTCTAATGTATTATTGGTGTGCCTGCTTGTTTCGCCATTTCCCTTGTATTTTTCATTTTCATTTTGTTTCACTTTTTTTTCGGAAATAAAAGAAATTAAGTTGCAAAAGAAAAAGTAAGCACACTTCCCAAACTTTGAAATAAAACAAAGATGACAGCCGAAAGGGAAAACACACTTTCCAAACTTAAAATAAAACAAAGCAAAACACAAAGCACCAGAAAATGAAAGTAACGGGCAAAAACATAAAACACCAGAAAAACACGGAGGTAAAAAGAAAAGTAAAGTGAAAGTAGAAATGCTCCCTTCTAAGTGCATGCGTCCGCAAAATCCTCGTGAAGCATAGGGATCCGAGAAAAAAAGGCAACGGCTGGATAGCAATCTGGAGATCCGAAGTGGATGTCGGCTCCCTCATCAGGAGATGTCTATTTAAACCGTGCATTGGTTAAGTGTTGGAGTACCCTTCATTTCTTCCTGCAAACTCAAGAAAAACCATCAAATAATTCAGAAACAAAGCAATGGCATCCTCATGCGCTCACCTTGATGATCTCAACCTTGAATTGTCCCTTGCACCTCCGAATGCGCAGATAAGGGCTCCTCCAAACCTTGTCTTCCCAAACTCTACATATCATCACGGCACGGCCTCAAACTTTGCTGAGGCAATACCAAACTTTGCTGAGGCAAGGCCGAGAAGAGGGCGGTGATGCCTGGGAGGCATGATTGGCAGCAAGCTCACACCGGGCAGATCATTGGCATATAGCACGCAGGTCTGACAAGGTGGCAGTGGATGAGTCCCACACTTATACCGCGCTCCAAGCGGTCTCGGCCACAAATCTGGGCTTGCGCTTCCTGGCGAGAACACGGGAGTGTTCAGGATTGAGTGAGGAGGTGACCTCCTTGAAAGCTCTGGTGGCGGACTCCAGAAACGGTTATACTTGGCCAACCAGAATGTAGAAGCACTGCAGAAGAGAAATAATGATCATGTAAAATTTTTGCAGGTTCTACAAGTAAGAGCAAGTAGAGGCAATTAGCATGATGCCTCAGGTTGCTCAGAATCTGGAAACAAGCATGTGATTGAGAATTTTATGTATGCATTTTCACATTTGTGTATGTAATCACATGTTTATGAAATGAATAAGTATTTTGAGCCAAATTTCCGTGTGTGCAATCATGAAGCAATCTACTTCCCAAACTTTAACAACAAATTAAATACATAAACAAGTAAAAGAAAGAAAGAATTACAGTAATAAAAGCAAAGCGAAACAAGAAATTCCGAATAAAAGCATAGCAAATGTATGAAATAAGAGGGTAAATGAAATAGAAAGATAATACCTGGAAAATATGCGTGCCAATCCCTTTGGTATTTATCCATTGCAGAATAAAAGACAATAAATATATAAAAAAAAATCCAAGCAAAAAAATAAATAAAGACCAAAATGAATTAAAACACACAAAAAGAAAACTAAAATCTATACAGAACACGCAAATAATAATCAGTTCGTGATAAACAGGTTTGTCAAGAAATATCCCCTCTACTTCTGGGGATTTCAACTCAAAAAATGGTTTCAGTCTTTGACCATTCACTTTGAATATGTCTCCATTTTTGGGATTTTCAATCTCAATAGCTCCATGAGGGTAAACAGGACGAATAATGAAAGGGCCCGAACCAATGAGATTTTAGTTTACCAAGGAAAAGATGCAAACGAGAATTATACAGAAGGACTTTCTGACCATTCTCAAACATTTTTCGCAAAATTTGTTTGTCATGAAACACCTTCATTCGGGCTTTATATGATTTAGCACAATCATATGCATCATTTCGAATTTCTTCTAATTCATTGAGTTGGAGTTTTCTTTGAATTCCTGCTTTATCTAGAGAAAAATTAAGTTGCTTCACAGCCCAGGAGGCTCGATGCTCTAACTCAACAGGTAAATGACATGCCTTTCCATACACAAGTCTGTACGGGGACATTCCTATGGGAGTTTTGAATGATGTACGGTAAGCCCACAAAGCATCAGTGAGTCTTAAAGACCAATCTTTCCTACTAGGATTAACTGTCTTTTTCTAAAATATGCTTGATCTCCCTATTTGACACTTCAACTTGACCACTCGTTTGGGGGTGATAGGGAGTTGCAACTCGATGTGTAATGCCATATTGTTTCATTAATTGCTCAAATGGCCTATTACAAAAATGTTTACCTCCATCACTAATAATAGCACGAGGTGAACCAAAACGAGAAAATATATTCTCTTTCAAGAAACGGACCACAACCTTATGATCATTTGTTTTGCATGCAACCGCCTCAATCCATTTAGACACATAATCAACTCCAACAAGAATGTACAAATTACCGAAAGAGTTAGGAAATGGTCCCATAAAGTCAATACCCCAAACATCAAATACATCGACAATGAGGATAGGGTTTAATGGCATCATGTTTCTTTTAGAGAGACTCTCTAATTGTTGACAACGGCTGACAAGCTTTGCAATATGAGTAAGCATCACAAAAAAGAGAAGGCCAGTAAAATCCACATTGTAGGATCTTAGCGGCAGTTTTCTTGGCACTAAAGTGACCACCACAAGCTTGGTCATGCAAAAGGATAGGATATTGGTCTTATCATATTCTGGAATGCATCTCCTTATGATTTGATCGGGGCAATACTTAAATAAATAAGGATCATCCCAAAAGAAATGTTTGACCATGGCTAAAAACTTTGATTTATCTTGCTTTGACCAATGAGAGGGCATCTCACTAGTAACAAGATAATTTACGATATCAGCAAACCAAGGAATGGATGAGACATGCATAAGCTACTCGTCAGGAAATGTTTCAGTGATTGGAATGGAATCCTCACTAGACTCAACAATTAGTCTAGACAAATGGTCTGCTACAACATTCTCGGAACCCTTTTTATCCCAAATTTCAATGTCAAATTCTTGAAGCAAAAGTACCCAACGGATAAGACGAGGTTTAGCATCCTTTTTAGACAAAAGGTACTTCAACGCTGCATGGTCTAGTAGATAATGACCTTAGATCCTAAAAGATAAGATCTAAACTTGTCTAAGGCAAAGACAACTGCTAGCAGTTCTTTCTAAGTGGTAGAATAATTGAGTTGTGCATCAGAAAGAGTTCTACTAGAGTAGTAAATGACATGGGGAAGCTTGGCAATCCGCTGTCCCAAGACAGCACCAATCGCATAATCAGAAGCATCACACATGATTTCGAAAGGAACACTCCAATCTGGAGGACGAATGATGGGTGCAGAAGTCAAAAGTGCCTTGAGTTTTTCAAAAGCATGGTTGCAATCATCATTGAAGACAAAAGCAGAATCTTTGGCAAGCAAGCTACACAAAGGACGAGAGATTTTGCTAAAATCCTTGATGAACCTCCGGTAAAATCCAGCATGGCCTAGGAATGATATAATTTCTCTCACTGTTCGTGGAGGTGGAAGATTTGAAATTAAATCTACCTTGGCTTTGTCAACTTCTATACCATCAGAAGAAATTACATGTCCTAGCACTATCCCTTTTTTCACCATAAAATGACATTTCTCCCAGTTAAGCACAAGATTCTTCTCTTTGCAACGAATTAATACCAGAGAAAGGTGGTGCAAACATTCATCAAACGATGATCCATATACTGAAAAGTCATCCATGAAAACCTCTAAGAATCGTTCTACCATATCAGAGAATTTAGAGACCATACACCGCTGAAATGTAGCAGGTGCATTGCACAACCCAAAGGGCATGCGTCTCTAGGCAAATGTTCCAAAAGGGCATGTGAATGTGGTTTTTTCTTGATCCTCGGGTGCAATAGGAATTTGGTTATAACCAGAATAACCATCCAAGAAAAAGTAATATGCATGACCAGCTAATCTCTCCAACATCTGGTCAATGAAAGGTAGAGGAAAATGGTCTTTCCTCGTGACAGAATTCAACTTTCGATAGTCGATGCATACACGCCATCCAGTTCGGACTCGTGTAGGAATGAGCTCATTTTTCTCATTTTTGACAACTGTGATACCAGACTTTTTTGGCACCACTTGCACAGGACTCACCCACTTACTGCGAGAAATTGGGTATATCACCCCAACATCTAAAAGCTTTAATATTTCATCTTGGCAACAACATCCTTCATGGAAGGATTTAGCCGCCTTTGTGGTTCTCGGGAATTCTTGGCATTGTATTCAAAGTGAATCCTATGCATGACAACAGAAGGAGCAATACCCTTAATGTCAGCTATAGACCACCATATGGCTTCCTTATGTTCTTTAAGCATTTTGACAAGTTTACCTTCCTGTTTGTTATTAAGATCCGAAGCTATGATTACAGGCAAGGTTTCAGAAGACTCTAAGAACACATACTTGAGAGTATCAGGTAATGGCTTTAAGTCCAGCTTAGGGGGCTCTATGATGGAAGGAAGTGGGGGTGACGTGGAAAGAGGAAGAGGTTCAACCTTAAGTTTCCAAGTGGGCGTTTAAATATACGGAACAGAATCTAACAATGCATTGACTTCATCAAAAGATTTTTCAAGTCAAAGTTAGCCCCAAAGTGAGCTAAACATGCCTCTAATGGGTCCTTAATGCTAGAGTAATGAAAAGAATCTTCCACCATAGTAACAATCAAGCTGATCTCACTAATCCCTTCATCATCTGGTGGTTGCTTGCTGATGTTCAAAATATTAAACTCAACAGTCATGTTGCCAAATGAGATATTCATGAGTCCATTCCTACAATTAATATTTGCATTACATGTGGCAAGGAATGGACGACCTAAGATGACTGGAATTTGTTTTTGTCCTGAAGGAACAGGTTGTGTATCTAGGACAATGAAATCTACAGGAAAGTAGAATTTATCAACTTTGATCAAAACATCTTCAACAATGCCTCTAGGGATTTTCAGAGATCTCAGCTGAAAAGAGAGATACCCGAGTTGGTTTAATCTCTCCTAAGCCTAATTGCTTATAAATTGAGTATGGCAATAAATTCACACTTGCCCCTAAGTCTAACAAAGCCGTTTCAATATGGTGATCACCTATCATGCAAGCAATGGTAGGACAACCGGGGGTCCTTGTACTTGATAGGAATCCTATTCTCTATGATGGAACTGATATGCTCAGTTAGAAAGGCTTTCTTTGAAACATTTGTCTTCCTCTTGAATGTACAAAGATCTTTTAAGAACTTAGCATAGGAAGGAATTTGTTTGATTGCATCTAGGAATGGGATGTTGATTTGAACTTGCTTAAACACCTCTAGGATATCACCAAATTGTGCACTCTTCTTTGAATTTGCTAACCGGTGAGGAAATGGAGCTTTTGGAGTGAAATTCCTAGGATGATCAGATGGAGTTGATGATAATGCATGAGGATGACTCTCATTAGACTTTTGTGTTTCTACATCTTTTAACTCATTCTTATCCCTCAAGTGTGGCTCTAAATCCTGATTACCAATCTGTTTCCAGATCTAAGAGTGGTGATGGATTGAACATGTTCATTAGAATTTGGAGAACTTGATGGGTTATTAATCACAAACTGACCCTTCGGACTCGGCATAGGCTGGCTAGGAAACTTACCTTCTCTCTCTCTCCCACAACAGTTGCTAACTGGCCTATTTGTTGTTCTAACTTCGAAATGGCTTGAGTATTTTGTTGGGTGGAAGCTTTGACATCATTAATAGCCTGACCAGTTAATTGCATGAACTTTTGGATTGAATCCTCCAACGAGGATGATTGTTGTTGCTGTGTTGCAACAAACTGTGGAGTGGGACTGAGGGGCAGGAGGTTGACGAAACTGATTATTTTGAGATGGGTTTCCTCCAGAATTTTGAGGTTGATTTAACCTCCAAGAGAAATTTAGGTGATTCCTCCAATTTGGGTTGTATGTTTCAGAAAATGGACTAGGAAGCTGGTTCCTATAATAATTGAGTGCATTTGCCTGTTCATTGTTCTCAGCATAACCATGACTAGAAGGACATGTTTGTTCTGAATGCGTTGGGCTACAACACAAAGAGCAAATCTCAGTGTGGACTTTGTTGACAGGGTTCATGTTTTGGCTCAATGCTATAGCCTCAACTTTACGGGTCAAACTCTCTATTTTAATCTCGAGATCAGAATCGCTTCTGACTTCATACATCCCTCCTTTCCTAGGTTCCCTAATTTCCTTATCAGGGGTGTTGGAAAAATCTCATTGTTGAGAATTCACGGATAAGTTCTCAAGGAATTCATAAGCTGCAACTTCCTTAAGTTGTGAGAAAGCTCCTTTATTCATAGATTCAATCATATTGCGACTAGTCTGAGTTAGCCCATTGTAGAAGGATTGAACCAAACGCCATGTTTCAAAACCATGGTGGGGACATTTAAGAATAAGGTCTTTGAACCTTTCCCAACTTTCGTAAAATTGTTCGCTTTCCTTTTGTCTAAACTCAGAAATTTCTCTCCTAAGCCCATTGGTTTTAGACATGGGGAAAAATTTTGCCAATAATTTTTGTACAAGTTGGTCCCAAGAAGTTATGGAACCAGAAGGAAGGGAATTGAGCCATGACTTGGCCTTATCTTTCAAAGAGAATGGGAAGAGACGAAGTTGGACACTTTCATCAGAAAAGTTCTGAAATTTAAATGTTGAACAAATTTCAAGAAATTCTTTGACATGCAGGTAAGGATCCTCTCGGTCTAACCCATGAAAATTGGGCAAGAGTTGAATGACTTGAGTTCTCAACTCAAAGCTGGTTGCATTGGTGTTAGGCAACACTATGCAAGATGGGGAATTAGTGGTGACAGGAGCAAAGCACTCCAAGAGAGTTTTTTCTGGCTCAGCTTCTGCCATCTCAAACAGAGGGTTGGTTATCACAATCCTAGGTTTTCGTTCTTCCCTAAGCGTCCTTTCAATTTCTGGGTCGAAAGGCTCTAAGTTTAAATTTTGAGAACGACGACCAAACATAAAATAAACAAGAAAATACAAAAATAACCACACAAAAAAAAAATAAAGGTTTATTTATTTATTTATTTAAAAGCTCTAAACAAATCCTCATCTTAAGAGCAAACTTAAGGATGACCAGTTAAAGGCTTCCAAAAATTACAGCCAGGTCTTTTCCGGGAAGGGTGGAGGGGTCACAATGGTCCCACTTAAAACCCAGTCCTTCTTAAACATTGAAGGTGCCTCCTTAAAGAACTTTCCTAGACACTGTAATGTTTAGAAGTTATTCACTGGAGTTACCACAAGTTAACATCTTTCAAGAAGGGGCCTATAAGTTTTAAATTTACTAATTACTTATATGCGAGAAAAACAATATAAAAATAAAACAAAAAGAAGATTCAAGCAAGAATTTAAAAGAAGAATTAGAATTTTCTTACCAGGTGTCCAAGACGCACCTTTAATTTCACTCCTCCAATAAAATCTTTATGATACCTGTAAAAACAAGCACACAAATCAATTCAAGTAATAGAAACAAGCACACAGATTGACATAAAGACAAAGAAATTAACTTTCTTAAAATAAAATAAAATAAAATATGAAACTTCTTCCAAGTCCAAAGCTGCACCAAAAGAAGCTTTGATGATACAACTGAAACAAAGAAATGAAGTATTAATACACAATGATATTACAATATAAACAAGAGAATGGACAAAATCGGAATTTTTTTTTAATTTTTATAATTTCGTTTTTATATATATATATATATTACAAAACTAAATTATAACTAGTGGAAGAATTTAATTAACCAAAATTTGATTAGTTTTCCGTTGCAATCCCCGGCAACGGCGCCAAAAACATGTTGTCACCAAAAGCGGTGTCTTTTAAAATTTATAAACTCGCAAGCACACGAATCGAATATAGCATAAGCGTGTAAGAGCGAGATCGTACCCAAGGGATTGCGTGTAAAGATAGAAAACCAATTACACCCAAGTTAATTTCATTTCCAACCTAGTTGATTCAAATGGTGATTTGTTTGTTGATAAAGAAAATTTAATAAAGCATGAAACGAATATGGAAATGACAATAAACTGAAATTAAGATTTAAATTTATGAGAAAAATAACTAAGGTATTAGAATCCACACCATTATTCCATAAGATCCTAATTATTTATCTTTCAATTCCCATGGAGTAGCAATCTAGAAATCAATCTAATGCTTTCTCAAGATTTATCAATTAAGTTTGTAATTTAGATCATAAGTAATTTTTCCTTCCCTTCATAAGTACAAATTCTAAGCATAAAATGTAAACAAAATTATTTAACTACAAAGGATCAAAGTTTCCTAAGCATCCTATGTGAAAAAGTTTATTTGAATAACAAAATATCAAAGAAATTTGTAAACTAAAAATATAAACCAAGGATGAATTAATAGATTAATCTCAACTCTTAATTACCACAAATACATGTTATAGTCACAATACACGATAGAAGTGGTGAAAAGAAAATTAATCTATTAATCATGTGAAGTAAAAATTATAATCATTGAACACCACAATATTTGAGAATTGAAAATAAAAACTAGAACTCTATTTAATAATGGTGTTTCATCCAACCTTAGTTAAGTATTTTAGCTAGACATAATTAAGAATTAAAACAAAACAAAGAAACTAAAATACATGAATTAAATGAGAACTAAGAAAGGTGAAGAACAATTTTAAGAGAGTTATTAGCTCTTGGTTCTTTCCTTTCCATCCTTGTTCTCTTTCTTTCTCACTTTCTCTCTCTCTTTCTTTCTTTCCTTTCTTTCTTTCCTTCCTTCTGCCGTGTATCACTCTTGAATCCTCCTCTCTATTCTTTGAGTTGCTGCCTATTTATAGAAGCATGAAGTCCCTTTCATTCCAGCTGTATGTGCAATCTGTCCTCTCATGAACCTGTCTTGGTGTTTGACAGCCCGTGGATTGAGTTTTTATCCAATTGCTCCAATGTTTTGATATGTTTTAGTTGACATCTTATTAAACAAGTTTCATGAAGGATATTTATTCATTTGAGCATGGAAAAATTCGTTTTTCAGGTCTGCAAATGGACTGTACAGCATGAGCTGTAAAAGGCAAAGTCATCAAATCCAAATTGAGTTCTTTCTCTCTTTTTGCAACACATTGCTTATTCTTCCTCCTCCTCATGCCATTGGGAAAGACACTTAAAATCTACAAACAACCACTCATTAAATACAAAAGCAAAGATTAAAGAAAAACAATACAAATACTCTAATAGATTTACATAATACAAAAGAAAATACTAACAAATATAAATTTAAGGATAAAACTTGTATTAATTTTGTGCTCATCACCAATCTTGCTTCATAATGTTTTACTTGCGTACATACTCCCTTTCTATTACGCATTCCACTTGAAATATCCTCTCATCTTCTTGGTTTCTCTTCTCAATTTCAAGTCTCATGGCGCTTTGCCTTGCAATTTCCTCCAAAAATTTAGATGAATTACTAGTAGAATTACTCACTCTCTTTGCCTTCGCCGCCTTTCTCCTAATAGGCCTTGGCTCCTTTCGGATGGGTGAGTCTTTGCTCATCAGGGATTCGAGATGCGAATCTGATGCCATTAGATTATAGAGTGGCGTCTCGTTCAACACAACGGTTAGAACCCGTGTGAATAATTCTGAAACGTTTGTAATTTTTGACTACCTCCCAACATTCATGATGGTTAAAAGATTTTTTTCCTTGCCCAGTAGCACCAAACCACATTTGTGCTTGCAGAATCTAATTATAAAAAAATATTGGAAATACAAGAAACATTAAAAAATATTGACAATGCAAGAAAGATTAAAAAATATTGGAAATGCAAGAACTATGAACAAAATATTGGGTATTTATGAAATATTAACAAAATATTGACAATGCAAGAAACATTTATAAAAAAAATATTAGGACATTAAAATTAATAAAACAAAAATTACAAATAATTTACCTCATCGTTAAGATTTTCCCCGCTTCTATGTTTGTCCATCGCTTTTGTCAAGGCATCTCTCCATTTCCCTAACTCTTTATTGAGAATTTTCCACCTACTAGACAATGTCATTTCCGTATGGTTCGAACTCAATCTTCCACAAAATTCGGAATGAATTTTTTTCCACAAACCCGAGAATTTTATCTCATTGCCTGTGACGGGACAATGAGAAATTTGGACCCAACACTCACACAACAAAACATCTTCCATGATGCTCTATGCCCCAACACCGTCGAAAGAAGAAGCCATAAAGATGATATGGAAAAATAAAACTTGAAAGTGAATAAAATGTTAAGTAAAAAATGAATAATAGTAGAAGTAGAAGAAAATGTATGAGGATTTGGTGTTGAAAGTGAAGAGTATTGGTAGGTATTTATAGAAAAAAAATTCCAGTATTTTTTGGTTTTTTTTTAAAAAAAATTCAGAATTTTTTTTTTATATTTTTATTGCAAAAATATTGACTGCCGTTGGATTGGAGAGAAAATCACGATCGGAGCGCCCAAACGACGACACCAAGCAGGCTGAGGCTGACGCTGCGAGAGGTAAAAAATTTAAGCTCTCTCACTGACGTCAGCCCGCCCTCGTTTTGGAACTGGGTCTGACTTGCCCTCCTGGTCAGCCCAGCCGCCTGGGTCCCGCCTCCTGCCTGGGTTTCATTTTGTTGCTAGAAGGGGTTTTTGGCCCAGCCCCCACCCTTCTCCTTTGCTCTTAGAGCACTTCTAGCAAGCAGGCTAGGCGGGGTGTAAATGTCTTTGTCCTTTTACTTTTATTTATTTTTATATTACTCTATTTACTTAAGTTTACAATGTAAATAAGAAAGTACCCCCCATTTGGATTCAAATAAAAATACTAAAAAATTAAATTCCCACCAAATCAAAATATGAAAAATCAGTTTTAGCCCAAAATACGATTTAGGCTAAAAATGATGGCTCATTAAGTCAATATATACTTCATACTAAAATCCCATAAAATCAAGTTTTCTTATTTGATGTGTAAGGAATAAAAGCCACCAAAAATTATGTTGAAAAAATAATTATTCCGAAAAATCATTTTTCATACTTAGTCAATATTGCACCTCCGCTAAAAAATTTATGGGTCCGTCAATGCACGTAGGAACCCAAAAATCTTATCCAAATTAATTATTTAGGTAAACAAATTTATGAAAAAAATAAAATAAATAAATAGTATTTGTCATTTATTATGGCAACTGTTGTTGAAAGCTAACATTGTTTTATGTAAGGGCAGCCACTATTCACGTCCCTCCTTACCATAGTAAAAGGCAACTGCTGGAACTGCTGTGGAATTGAATATGGGGATCTTAATATTGATTGTTATGGTGGCAAAGGGCGCAATAGATCCCTGCAAGCCTCTCACCTAGGACGACGACTATACATAATTATTATTATTTTATTTTCACTGCTTTTCTTCGTCCTAGGTTTTTACCTCTCGCATCAGCATAACCAATAAATAAAATAAATAAAAATTGCAAAAGACCGGGTCCCACTAGCCATATAGCCCCGACCTCAAAGGCCCAAACCAAACTCTCCATCCCTACCGTCGAAATTCGGCCCCTTATTTCTAACAACAAACAAAGTGCATGTTTGAGGTCCAATCGTGCCTTATGAAAATCATTACCTATGTTCTCAGTGGGTCCCACCCAACTATTCAATCAAATCAAACCAAGTATATTTTCCGTTTACATTTTTGTTATAAAATAAAAAGGCAATGCAAATTGTGTTTAATTTGATCCGCACTTACACGTCTGTCTATAAATACTTTTTTTTACTCTTTTTTTCTCTAATTTTTTTTTTGTTTGAATATAAACTCTATTTTGTTTTTAATTATTTATTTGTATTTATTTTGTAAACTTCTATTAAATAAGGGCAAATTTTGGTTTTTCAAATAATTTAACCATAAATGTTTTTTGCTTTATAAATATAGAGGAAATTTGCATTCAATTTAATAAACATAACATTCCCATGCAAATAAGAAGAAGAAATCATTTTGATGTCACTAATGCAAGTTTGGGATTGCTTTTTAAAAAAAGAAAAGCAATTTTTGGGGTGCTTTGAAAATAATCATCTGTCATGTATGGTAAACAATATTTTTGAAGTGTTGTTAGTATAAAAAGTTGTGTCAAAACCGTTTGGTAAATTTTAATGTAAAATTATTGTAACTATGAATAATGACTAAAATAGACATAATGTTGAAAGTGTTATGTGCTAATCATGTGATGGTGGTGGTGATGATGAAGACGGAGGTGAAGATGGAGGTGGAGATGGAGGAGTTGATGGTGGTGGTGGTAGACGATGTCATATTAAAAAATTAATAATGATATTATGAGAATTGAATATTTTTATTAAAGGCTTATCGCTTATTCCTTTTAAAGTTGATGTCAAAAGTCAATTGAGGCTTATCGCTTATCAAATACATTAAACTCATTAACTTTAAAGTGAAACAAATTTTTGATGAAAAAAACAATCCAAACGGAACCTTAATATACACATAAAAAATGTATAACAAATATAGTTTGTTGAATAGCTAAGTGATGGAGATAAAATTACACTCATAATTTTTTTTTTTAATACATTAGGATTGATGATTTTTGGGTATGCGACAACAACGAGGTTCTATTCTATCAGTCTGTTTCATTTTTTATATATACTTTTTATAATAAAATAGGCCAATGTTTTTCTAAAAACATCGATCACGGTAGGTCCTCGTAATTACTATAGTCGTAACTTTCTCTGTTTCCCTCTGGAAATAACGTATTTAACATTCAACCTTAAACATGATGAGATAACATTTTGTCTCATACTAATCCAAATCACCTGCGTACACGTAATCATTGTAATTATTGAACACAACCTTTGCACTTTTGGAATCCCAGACAAAACTACCTCCGCCAGGTGGCACCTCACCCAGCCAATCACTTCCAACATACTGATGACAAGTCAACAAAAACCACTCGATAAGCACAACACAGCCAGTGCCCAAGCGCCCCGAAGCTCCACCGCCCACAATCACTCTCCCACACACGCAATCAAACCCTCCCTTTCCTCCCCTTCGTTCCTCCACTTTCACCAATCGCTTTCAAATTATCCCAAAACGCGGCCGTTCCGAACCCCGCAATGGTCATCAGCCCGCGTAACGATTGCGCCAATCGGAGAAGGGCAGTAACGTCATTTCAGACGGAGCTTCATAGCTCCCACCGGTCGAATGGTTCCCCACCCAATCACTACCTGTGCACAAATGCGCACGTTAGCTGTCGCCTGTCTGCCTCCCCCACAATTATGCCCCCAAAAACCCAAAAACCAACCTCCATGCATTTATAATTAAATTGCATCGCGCCTTTAATTATTATTAATTGACACAAATTAAGCTTTTAAAGTGTGTTTAAACTTTAACCTACGCTCGCACAGAAAAAAAAGGTTTAATTACTGAGCAGCAGCGCAGCAGAGGTGTCTTAAATGGATCTGCGTGCGCAGCAGAGCTCTTGATAAGTCTCTCTCTGAGATTTGTACAAGGCTACAAAGGCTACGAAGGCTACAAGCAGAGGCTTCGTTTCGAGGCCCAGCTTTATGTCATTTACGAAACGTTTCGTGGGCGATCGGTTTCTGCATTTCCATAAATCGGAGCCGTTTGATCAGCATCGGTGGATGGGATTTGCATTTCAGCGATTTGTTTGATTGAATGGTCTGGTAGTGCTCACTATGAACCCGCTGTGCTGCATTGCGCCGGTTTCAATCGATCGGGACCGGGCCAGTCCGGTCGCGGAGAAGCAGTCTAGTCAGTGCCAGTTGGGGCCCGAGGCTCCGATCCGAAACGTGAGTTACGGCTCGAAGCCGAGCTACTCGGCTCAGGTCTCGTCAGCCGGTACCGAATCTGACAGGGCTTCAGTTACTGCGGGACACGAGGTTGAAGATACGATCAGCGAAGCTAGGGATTCGAAGGTGTTTGGTATCAATGGAGGCGTCAGTGGCAGCGTGGCTGGGATTTTGTACAAGTGGGTGAACTACGGGAAGGGATGGAGGTCGAGGTGGTTTGTGCTCGAAGACGGTGTGCTTTCGTACTACAAGGTTCACGGACCGGACAAGATTTTGATGAGTCCGGTCCGGGAGAAAGGCTTGAGGGTGATCGGAGAAGACTCGTTGAGGTATATGAAGAAGGCTAATTGGAGTAATAGTCGGCTTGGCGCGCCGGTGAGGCGGTGCAAGCCTTTCGGCGAAGTCCATTTGAAGGTTTGGCTTTTGTTAATCGCAGACTGTGATGCTTGCTAGTATTGCGTTTTATTTGCAAATTGGTGATTTATATTAGTAATGCTATTATTGTTACTGATATATTTACCAACTGAGAAAGCATCGAGTTAACTTTGGCTTATCTGCGTCGTCTGGTTGAGTTTGTGTACTTGTTGCCGCAATGTGAATGGTGGCTCTGGAAAGCTACAAAAATTGTTTAATATTCCAGCACTTTTCATGGGTAAGTTTAAATATATATATATATATATATATAAGGACCGGAAATGAGTAAGATTCATATAAGTATATTAGATTCATGGACAATGACCAGATTGGTAGTAAATTTTATTTTGTGATAACCCAATGGAAAATGCCACATATTTGTGCGAGCCCAATAATGTTAGCCTTCTGATACCCAATCCTCTCTCAATATTGAATAACCCAACAAGAACTCAAATATGTTTGCACGACGTTTTTTGAGTTGTGATGTAAGTACCGTACATACTTGTGTTTTGCATGATGATGTACAAAAATATGTGCTCATGATCTATACTTTTGAGTTATTGGTTACTGAATTTGAAGTGGTCTGGTCTACAGGTCTCTTCAATTCGTGCCAGCAAATCAGATGATAAAAGGCTTTCCATATTCACAGGAACTAAAACTCTCCACTTGCGTTGTGTATCTAGAGAGGGCAGAGCTGCATGGATTGAGGCACTGCTGGGTGCTAAAGATCTTTTCCCTAGAGTGTTGACAAGCCATGATTTAGTACCTTCAGAAGATATAGTTGTTTCAACAGAGAAGCTAAGATTAAGATTAGCACAGGAGGGTGTTGGTGAGCCGGTGATCAAAGACTGCGAGTCAATTATGCTCTTAGAAGTCTCCGAGCTGCAAAATCAGTTGAAGACTCTTCAGAGTAAACATGTGATGTTGTTAGACACTTTGAGACAATTGGAGGTATTTCTTCCATCCTGTTCAGCTTAATAATTTGAATATGCGCAGGCAGTGTTGCGTTTTACCAGATTTCCATGCATCTGGTTACTCAGTTTCTGTTTTATACATGTGCTGCCATATGTGGTGGTGCAACGCTTCCTAGTTTGGAAAGTAAAACCCTATCTAAATTTTCTTTTGCAGACAGAGAAAATAGAGTTGGAAACTACAGTAGTAGATGAAACAAAGGAGCGTGAGTCCTACTGCGGACAGGGGAATAGGAGATTTAGTGGTTAGTCATGTTTGGAATTTCGATTATTTTAGTTTTTTTGCTACTCAAAAGGTTTCACGCACCACACTCAGTTCCTGATATAATATGCAACGATATTTCATGCCACAGATTTCTACTCCGTCTTATCAGAGGGCAGTGCAAGTGACTCTGACGCAGATAATGAAAGTCAAGATGGAGCAGATGTTGAAACAGATGAAGATGAAGGAACGTATTTTGATACGCATGATATGTTGTCTTCAGATGCTTTAAGGAGTGCCTCCTATCGGAGTAGGGAAGGTATGAGAAGTGGTTGTGTAAATGATGAGATTTTTCTTTTTTGATTTTAAAGGAACATATTTTGATACACATGATTTTGTCTTCAGATACTCTAAGAAGTGCTTCTTATCGGAGTAGGGAAGGTTTGGGCAATGGTTGTTTATATGATAGAGATTCCTTCTTTTCTGATCGATTGCATGGAGTTGAGGAGATCCGGACAGTTAAATATCCATATGTGAAAAGGAGGGATAATTTTCCAGAACCAAAGGAGAGAGAGAAACCTGTTGGCTTGTGGTCAATTATCAAGGATAATATTGGGAAGGACTTGTCTGGAGTCTGTCTTCCTGTTTATTTTAATGAACCCCTCTCTTCGTTACAAAAGTGCTTTGAAGATCTGGAGTATTCGAACTTGGTTGATCAAGCATTGGAATGGGGAAAGCAGGTTATTTCTTCACCAGTTCCTGTATTTTTTCGAGGAGAGATGAGAATAACTGGATCAACCAAGTTTCCATTGTAAAAGTTCCAGATTTTTCTGTATCTAAACGTTGGCTTCATGTGGTGCAGGGGAATGATTTAATGAGAATTCTAAACGTTGCAGCTTTTGCTGTTTCTGGCTATGCATCAACAGAAGGTCGGCAGTGCAAACCCTTTAATCCTCTTCTTGGGGAGACCTATGAAGCTGACTATCCAGATAAAGGACTTCGTTTTTTCTCTGAAAAGGTAATGCATGTTGACAATTTTAGTGTTGATGTCTAATAGGTCCTTTTACTAGATTTATATTCCTTAAGTATGAAAAATGATAAAAGATAAAAGCAGCCCTTTGTTGCTTCTTCTTGTTTGGACTCATCGAATTGGAAGTATCTCAGCAAATTGTCAAATGTTTAATGACTTACTGATTGTTGTCTAACGAAGGTGAGATTGCACTCAGGTGAGTCACCACCCAATGGTTGTTGCTTGTCACTGTGAAGGCAGAGGTTGGAAATTCTGGGCGGACTCCAATCTCAAGGGCAAGTTTTGGGGGCGTTCTATTCAGCTTGATCCTGTGGGTGTCCTTTCCTTGCAGTTTGAGGACGGGGAGACTTTTCAGTGGAGCAAGGTCACTACTTCTATATACAATATCATACTAGGAAAAATTTATTGTGATCACTATGGCACCATGCGCATCAAGGGAAGTGGCAATTACTCCTGCAAGCTAAAGTTCAAGGAGCAGTCTATCATAGACCGAAATCCACATCAGGTTAGTTTAGTGATTGCAAAAGGAAGGATAACTGGCACAATATATTACAGCAAACATTTCATCATTTTTCCTCCCATTGGTGTGTTGCATGAGTCTATTTTTCTTTCTGCTTTACATGGGAAGAAGTATATGTTTGAAGTCTCAAGTCTTAAGAGTTTACTACTTCTGAATGTCAGGGAGGTCACAGTAATTTTTGAAAAATACAGGGGGGAGGTATTTGTATTTTCACTATAGTAGAGACTGTTGGATTACTCTATGCTTAAGTTATACTATTGTTTAGGCCTGATTTATGCGCAAACAAAGAAATTATAAATGGTGCTAAATTTGCCCTTGTTGGGGGTAAAACGGGTATTACATATATATGACCTTGTTCATAAAATTCCAGGTTCATGGATTTGTTCAAGACAACAGAACTGGAGAGAAAGTAGCAATGTTGGTGGGCAAGTGGGACGAGGCAATGTACTATGTGCTGGGAGATCCAACTACAAAACCAAAGGGTTATGATCCAATGACAGAGGCCGTGCTGCTCTGGGAAAGAGATAACTATGATACCAAGACAAGATACAATCTCTCTCCTTTTGCAATATCTCTGAATGAATTAACACCTGGCTTATTGGAGAAATTACCTCCAACAGACTCAAGGCTAAGGCCAGATCAAAGACATTTGGAGAACGGTGAATATGAATTGGCAAATGCAGAGAAACTAAGACTAGAACAGCTACAAAGACAGGTATCCCCCTCCTGTTTTATGCATCCTTGTATCTAATTCTGAGCCAAAAGTAAAGTGTTTTATAACCTTGAAACTCCGAGATTTAGAACTCTGGTTCTATTTCTTCCATTTCTTACATGAAGTAATAATGTATTGAGCAACTGTTGATAATTTCGTGATGCAGGCGAGGAAGTTGCAAGAGAGAGGTTGGCAGCCAAGATGGTTTCGAAAAGACGAGGATGGTTGTTATAGTTATGCAGGTGGGTATTGGGAAACTAGGGAGAAGAAGAATTGGGAAGGAATTCCTGATATTTTTGGCCAGACTAGTGATTTGCCCTCATGTTCTGGGGAAGAGTAAGGCGTCTCTTGGCCAAGCTTGTTCTGTTAAATCCTGGGTCCTTTGATTTATTCCCTTCCCATTTTTCTTTACTTTTCCCCTTTGATCCCCCCTTGCCCTAAATCTGATTTGTAGGCTGTATTATAGAAAACAACTCCTTGATGCCGTAATGATAGTTTTCTTATGGTTTCTATCGTCTCTACACTTTCACTTGGGACATTACATCGTCCATGGAGCAGCTCCTGGGCAGTGTTTCATTTTCAATTAACTGATTATGATATTGAAAATACAATTTTGAATACATTATAACAAGTAACATTTTTTTAATCAAAATTATAGATAGAAACAGAACTTACCAAAATGAGCGTTGGAAGTTGGGTCTGAATCCGTAGGAATTTTGTTTCCTACAATAGGTTAAATAAAAGTTGAAGAAAATTTATGGCCGAACATATTCTTGCCTTGAAAGCGTCATCAAAATCTTTCACAAGTTTTTGAATACAGAACCCTATAAACGTCTCTTTTGAGAATTGAGGCAGCCACAACTACAAACGGGCATCCCCATTAAGGAAAAACAGTGGCATCTTGTTCATAAATAACAAACTCTTACAATTTACTTGCAAGTAAAAAGTACGGGAGAAAAAGAAAAAGATAAACTGATGAGGTTCCTCATTTCCATGCTTTCTTCCCTCGGAATTGTTTGCCAGCTCGCTGCTGCTTTTTCTTTTTATCTATACGAGATTTAGCTACCTTTGCCCTCTTTGCAGCAAGAGGCATGGGTTTCTTGTGTTCCTTCTGCCGATTGCTCATACCACCCGTCTGTTGGCATTCATGAAAATACATGTTAAAGAAGTTCAATGTCACAGCATGACCTTAATGGAACTTACTATTCACTTATTTTTTTCTCCTTATTTTTCTGAAGATATGATCCCCTACTAGTTGTATCATAGAAGGAACCAGAAAGGTTTAAAAGCAAAAGTAAGAATGGTGAAGATCTATGCTATGCCAGATACTGGATTACACAGCATATTAAAGAGGCTTTAAAAACACTAAACATGATAAATAAAATTTGACCAAAAAATAAACATGACAAGTAAAATGGATATAAATAGACATCTTCTGCCAGATATAGTCTTTTTTAGTCAGAGCTAGCGATTGTTAGGAAAAAGGGAGATGACATGGATTCTAAGCATTTGATCTAACAACCAATGCAGAAGCAATGATCTTTCAGTTAAACATGGACAAGTACAAATAGTCAATTACTAAGGTGAACTGAGTACTAAATACATTAACAGTATTCTGGCAATTAGTGAGATCCAATTAACATACCTTCTTCTGCTTTATAGCAGCTCGAGCCTGGTACTTCCCTCTGTCCTCCCTCCCTGCTCTCACTAATGCCAATCTCTCCTCCTTGCTCATCCTTTTCTTCACGTAGACCTACATAGTAGAGACTCAATTGGGTCAATGAAAATAAAGAAAGGTACAATATGGCGTTTTTTAAGCTTTAAAGTTTTCTTTTCCCTTGGATTTATAAGACGCCAAGGCCAGTAGAACAACTACAGGGATTTTTGAAGCAAATAATGCAGGTATAGGACTTATCAAGAATTCCAACGTTTCTAAAAACTTTCTGTCAATCTATTTATCTCTACTTAGGATGCATTATTTCTTATATGCAGTGACAGACTCCTCCGAAGAAGCATACTGAGAGTAGCGTCACCAGTAAAATGATTTAAAACTTACTTCAAGCTTTGCAGGATCTACTCGCTTAATGCTCAGTTCATCAGAATTGGGAATCTTGAATGCTGGAGATTTGGAATCTGCACCCTTTTTCAACAATCCATGCTGAGTCAAAGCAAATCTGGCATCCTTCTTTGCCTGGCAAAATGAAGAATCAAATAATGGACACGGTCTTATGACATCTACAAGAGGTCAGAATGTAAAGATTAAGAGAGATTAAAAACATTAATTTTATTCATGTCCCAAGGTTACAGGATTACAACATGTTTCACCTTTGGCATCAACTTAAGTTTGGGTCCAACTGAACAAATAAAACAAACCTTTAATTCCTTAATCCTCTGGAAGTCCTCATTAGAAAGAAAACCATCTGTTGTGTCCAACGAAGTGTGCTCCATGTTCTCTTTGGCCAATCTTTTTAAAGCACGAAGACTTGCATCAGCATCAGTAAGTTGTTTATCAAAATCTGCAACCTTCCTCTTTTTTGCTTTGTTATCTTTTACTCCAGTTCCCCTATCTTTGGCATCATTGTTGCTGGATTTATTCTCCTCATCCTCTTCGTCTTCGTCATCCTCATCCTCTTCATCTTTGTCATCCTCATCCTCTTCATCATCCTCATCACCACTGACATCACTGTCATTGTCATCTATACTACCATCACTATCTACATCTTCAGCTACTACAGAATCCTCTTCACTTCCACTGACACTGTAAGCTATCTGGTTGTCTTCATCATCACTGGAAGCAACCATCTCATCGTGATCAAGATCATCATCAGTGCCGCTTAATGAAGCTTCATCAGCATCATCACCATCCTCATTGCCATCATCCTCTTCTAGCAGTTCAACACCAGGAACATTGCTGAGTACGTTGACTTCTCCATACGCTTTTGGTCTTGCCTTTGGGTTAGTAGGGCGCCCACGATCCTTCTTAATCAGCAGTGAGGGGCAAATCTGCACGTACACTAAATAGTCAGCCTTCTGCTGCAACATGGTTCATGGAAATCCATGCATGAGAATTAAATAAATAAATATATATATATATATATATATATATAAGAGAGAGAGAGAGAGAGAGAGAGAGAGAGAGAGAGAACCTCTCTGAATAAACCAATAAGTGAACGGGCTGCTATTGAAACTGCTTTCTCATGTGATTTCTTATATAATGCAAGATCTTGCAGCAAATCTTCGGTCATCAACTAGATGCACAAAACAAAAAATAATTATGGAAGCCTTCAAATGAAATACCCATAATATTAGCAAGGCCAGAAACCAAATGGTATAAATAGGTTGTTACCAAAGGAATTCGTAAACACAGTTCCCTCGTTACATTCAGTCCAACAGCTATGGCCTGGAAAAAGCAAATGATCAGAGATATACACAAGGCATTCAAAAAATATACTAAAACAGAGCAGCTAATGAAGCAACACCTCTGGACGTGAGTGATCATGTACAAATTGATTCACTAGTTGTTTGAATAGTGGTTGAATTGCATCAGGAGGAACCTGCTCATAAGAAAGTAAATCAAAGTTAACTTTAAGAAAGGTTAATTCATCACTAGTAAATGAACAATGGTTCACTTGAATTAGCAGTAGGACTTTAAGAAAGTTAATAAAAGATAGGACAGGAAAGAAAAAGTGATTCTGTCTAGGTCCAATCAGATAATACAGAAAATCCAACTAACCATATCATGGCAGGCCTGAACTGCTGCAGCAAGTAAACTTGTGACATCGCGTTGGTGAGGCTGTGATACCAATATAGTCACAATTCAACTCTCAAGAGAATAATACATTACATTCAGTGAATGGGTCAAATAATGTACCTGAATATATTTCTGAAGGAAAGGATAAAAATTCAGCAAAATCAAGCGGTGAAGCCCAATCGTGCGAGCAATTACTTTCAACATCATCATCTTGACCTTAAGTTAACACAGGGTAATATAATCAATACAAATGAAAATGCAATGTCCAGCATCAATTCATTAACAATGTAAACTAATTAGATAGAAACAAGACACAAAATTCTTGCGTACATAAGTGTTTGGCTCTACTCGTTGTTATGACATAATTGAGAGCCGAATGAATAAAAAATCCAAAATTAAAAGATCCAACACAGTTAGTATTCATTTGCTATGATAGTATTCCAATAATTGGGCGAGCAATATACAACTTTCTCCAAAAGACAAGTGTACATGTATGCTGTTCTTTGTTAATTCTACAAATGTAACTATTTACCTCAAATCGTTCATTGCAGGTTTGAAGGCGGGAGAATAGCTTCTCAGCAAATCCCTTCAGGAAGAATGAACGGTCAAGCATCCTTCTTAATAAAGAGAAAGATTGACAAATATGAGCTAGATGATAAAATCAGACAAACCTGTGGATCTTTCAAATGATTAAGTGGCGTATGATAATTTGAATTACTTTTTTCTGATGACAGGCGTTGCTGTTTTTTCATACTACGCATGGCACGCTGTAGTTTTGCTTTCTTTTTCTTCTTGCTAGCAATTGTACCTTGATGGTGTGCCTAAAAGACAATGAAAAGAACACGGTTGATTGTACTTATGCGAGTTCTCGTTAGAATTCAATCAAATGCCCCAAAGAAGTGTAACTCAATCCTAGTGCCATCAACTAAACTGGTTGGAAATAACATTAAAGTAATAGTGCAAAACTGACCTTATAAATCGACTCTCTATTAAGGACTAATTGAGGTGTGTGAGGAGCTTCATCTTCGCTACTTGATGCATCACTATCATCATCTTCAAACTTCTCGTAATCCAGCAGAAATGAGAGGCAAGCAATCATTATCCTGACAAATTCAAACACAAATTGTAAGCTTTCGCACACAATATTACAAATGACACAGAAACCACCAAAAAGAACAATGCATACCTTGACGATGGATGAAAGCATGCGGTACAAATTGCATTGGCTGTTCTTTCATCAAACCACACCTTTCTCTGGTGAAGCTCTCGTAGCGTGATAAGCGCCCTCTTCGCTTTTGTTTCATCCTCTTGCTACAAAAGCACAAAAAGGAAAATACAAGTTCAAGCACTAGACTAACAAAGCCCTGAAATTTTGACAAGAAAGAAAACGCATTAACAAACCCGAAGCATCTCAAACAAGACATTCTGAAGCGCCCGATTCTTCACTTCATTCTTATGTTTCTGATTCATTCTCTTAATGCTATGAACCACATGAGAATATGCCAGCTTTCTCAATGCCTTATCGCCATAAGTCTGTAGCTCCATGAACAAAGCTAGATTGTCTCCCATATCCACCATCTACAAACACAACCAAAAAGGAAAAACTGGAATTAAGCAAGATAATTTTAGTATTTTGCACACTTTCTCAGCAACCAAACACAGCTCAACGCTAAAGTCCCAATATTTTCAACAAATTCTACAATTCACATCCGTTATATGTACCTTTCGATTCATGAGAAGAATGAGAGCTTGGGCGACGTGCAAGCGGAGCCCCGACGGAAGTGTTCGGGCGGAGGAGCGGAGAAATTCGGCGAGCTGAGCGGGGAAATGGGCCAGATGGGTCGGGTAAAAAGGGGTGACGTGAGCCAAGAACATGGCCCGATCGCCGAGGTCCTTCGGCACGGCCGGGTCATTCCCAATGCCGCTAACCGACTTGAACCCAAGATCCGCTTGTTGCTTGAAGAGCTCCAGCGACGACTTGAATTGATTATAAATGAGGTGAAGCTCCGACTCGTACCCCTCCGGGTCGCACTTCATCTTCGACTGAAGCGAAGGCAAGCTCAGCTTCTCGGAGCCCCGACCCGAGGCTGAGAATGGCTCCGGGGACATGCCGGTGATGGTGCGGTGAGAATTCATTGTCGGGGTTTGGTGTTTAGAGACTAAACTGATAAACCTTAAACCCTATAAACTTTCGGGAATTTAGGCCGTGGTGAGTCGGATTGGACAAGATAGGATTGGGGTTGGAATGTTGGATTGGGCTGACTAGGATTGGACCAGAATATTTGAGTCTGTTGTTTGGTGCTATACAAGATAAAACCTTGGACTTAACTCCTTAATTTGGGTAGCAATTGCAGAGTTTTGCCCTGCTTCTTCTAACAAACCTGCAAATTCCCCAATAGGAATACATGCACATATTAGTTAAATCATCACTTCCTTGACCAACCTTCATTTAAAAAGCTATTTATGCAGCAATGAAACATGCACATATTAGTTATTTTTACAGCAATGAATCAGAGGAATGATAGCAATTTGAAAGTGATTTTTGCAGCGATGAAACAAGCGCTAGACAGCTTTTGGTTTATGGGTTTTATGATTTGCTTTAAAAACTTCAAAGTAAACAAATAAATTCAGATGAAGCCTCAAATACTCAAATTCAGTGTAAGTCTGAATCTGATATCTATCTACAAAGCAAAAGAGAGACATCTATGGAGTGTAGCAGAAGACCTTTGAATAATGAGAAGAAACACCCTTCCAAACCAGGGAGAAATAAATAAAGAAAAAAAACCATGTTCACCTTAAAACTAACCTTAATGTTGTTGCAATACAACCAGCAAACTAAGTTAGACGATTGCACCACACACAACTCCCAAATAGGAAGAGAGCACGCTTCCACCCCAATTACCAGGAAGAAAGAAGTTGAAGAAAAAAATATAGTGGGAAGACTCGCTGGAGAAGTATGCTCGCAGGGGAGAGAAAAAACGCACTGTAACCCTTAACTTGTGTTTAAATAGGTTTTGGAAATAAAAATAAATAAAATATGACTTGTCATGTTTTAAGCGGTCAGATCGTTTGAGTGGCTTAGATTAGTCTAAATGCAGACCTTGGGCTATTAGGGCTATTGGGTAAGTTCAGTACTCGAAGCAGACATGGTGGATAATTCGTCATGCCCAGTATCGTTGGATTTGGTTCTGGCTGGGACTTCTTCAAGGAATCAAGTGATGCAATGTTATTGCTTATCTTCAACATATGGAAGCTCTGGTTCGCAAAATAGCGCTCTCGCTGAATAGAACAAACGAGTCAGCGCAAACCAGTTTCTTCTTCTTCTTCACCTGCGTCGTGATATCTCGGTGCAGCGTGTATCGACTCTGCCACACAATTCTGCCATTGACCTTCACGACGGATTTGATTGCAGGAGTGAGAAGCACTTGAAATATTTATCCATTCTGAGGGCGCCATCCATGTGGGTCTTGATTGCAAGAGTGAATTTCTTGTTTCTGATGATGCTTTCAGGCCACCTGAAATTACAGAGCCTATGAATGTTGTGAACAACATGGTCATCAACCAATTGAACGACTCTGTTTGTACTTAAAGTGGGCTTTGAGGGGTTTTCAATCGTGGATATCAACGACATCACAGATTCCTGAACCCAAATGCACGAAGGTTTGCTTGTTTCTTTGTCTTATTTTATTGCCATTATTGCTGGGTCAGAGTCCATTGGTTTTGTTCATAAGATTAATAGGTTTCAGTCTTTGAAGAATTGGGTTTGGAGGCTTAATGCTTCTGGTGTTGTGCAAGAGTCCATAGCACAACATGCACTCCAACTGTTTGCTAAAATGTGGCACTCAGTTGGGTTATGCAATGGGGTGGTAATGCAATTCTTGATTTTGATCTTGGCTACCACATGGGCATTCGAGACAAAGGTAGTGGTGAGTTTCTCAAGAGTTGCTTCATTGGAGGACTAATGGCATGCTTAGTCATTGGTTTGGCACCAAAACATGCCAAATTTTAGTCTTTTTTGCGGTTGTGTTGAGTAGTCTAGCTTATCTATTAGATAACATGTCCCCTGTTTTGTAATAAATAGATGCAAGACCAAATTTCTGAATTTTTCATGTATCTCATGGTGCCAAATTTTATTTCATGGTCCAAATTTAATTTAATTTAATTTTTCCAACCATTGGATGTTTGAAGAATATATGCATTATTTTTGTCATCTCTAATGGAAAGAAAAACATATTATATTATTCGTTTAAGTGCAAAGTTCTATTTTATGAGACTTGAGATGTTTATGTGTACTTGCAGTCTTGAGAGATTTTCCCTTGTTTGGAGGTCAAAACAACTTGGGTAGGCAGCCATGCATAATTTCAGACTTTAAGCTGATGGTGTAATCATAGTTGGTTAGCTTAGCTGCTTGCTTCAGTGTAAATGCCCTTTTTTGTTGGATGCTGGAAGTGCCTCTTATAATTGGCTAAGTAGCAAGATGTGGTGTCATCAAACGCTCTGCAAATGCTCTGTACGGTCATCATTGACTAGGTTTCTAATTTATATTGTTAGCTTTGCCTGATGAAATGTAATCACATACTTAAGATAGATTTTTTTTTTTTCACTTTGGTAGGTGGCTTTTTGTGATTGAAAAAGGCATCAAGGGCATACATTGCTTGCACTTATATTTTCACAATGAATGAAACTTTTGGATCATGACTTCTGAAGAGAACTAGCAAAATACTAGACTTATGCTAGTTACAATTAGGCCCAAGAATTAGTGGTTTGTAAGGACAAATGAGAGTAAATATGTATTCCACTTATATTGTGAACTGAAATTTTCCTACATGGGTATTGATTTTTATTATTTATTCTTGAATGGGTATTGAAATTTACATATATAGTGGCATTCACAAATTGCTATGAATGGGCTTGATGGCATTTTTGGAATGCTGTCTTTGTTGATTTGTTATCACTTTTTGGAGAAATTCTGACTTTGACATCTACATGTAAATTTGGTATCTAGAAAGTATGTTCATAGTTTTAAGATCTTATTAAATTACATTTAATTATCTAATAATTATTTTTTAGTCCGACACAACACCAAACATAGGTCTTCCAAAGTCTGGTTCAGTCCCAGCCAGCTCAGTCCAACAATCCAACCCCAATTCAGTCTTGTCCAATCCGGCTCACCAAACAGGGCCTAAGGAGTATGAAAGTTGAAGGCTTTCCCAGTAAAAGCACCATTTCAGCAATCAAACGCGGCTTTCAGAGTCAGGTTCTCTCTCTATCTCATACAACCATAGTCACACAGAGGCACAATTGGAGCTAGTTTTCTCTTGCAAGTAATGGGTTGTATTGTTTTTTGGATTTAATGGTTAGTTAAATATTGCTGTTCAGTTTTCATTCACATGATAATTGATTAATGTTTTGCCCCTCATGTCAGTGTGTTTCTAATGTCAAATTGGATGGTGAAGATTTTGTGTCAAAATTGCTTGATAGAAGATGGACATTGCCCCACCCAGATGCCAAAATTCACCAAGTAATGCTCTCCACTAGCAAAGTATCACAACCAGGCAGAGCCTTCTCTGATGTTTCCTTCTTCAACAAAATTAACCCTTCTTTTAGTCACGGTTTGATGGACAAGGACGATCAAGAACCTTCTTTCTTTATTGTGAGGGATGACCTGTTGCATCCGTTGATAAATGGTAATAAAGCTAGAAAATTGGATGGATTGATTCCCCTTGTTGAAGATCACTCAGTGACTCATGTGGTGAGATTATTATGATCATTATTAGATTTAAATTGCATCTCAGAAATGCTTGTTACTTAACTAGAATGTAACCCCTTCATTTGGTCTCCATATTCTGGTGCTTTGTTATTGGATTCTAGATGCGTTTAATAGCAAATTTCCTATTCTTTATTTGGCGAATTGCATTGCATATGCAAACTTGTGTTCCACTTTCAGGATTGTTAGTCGTTAAAACTGAGTTCCTTTGAAGACCAAATAACATTCAACTGATTTTTTTTTGTAGGTCACTTGTGGAGGTTGTCAAAGTGCACATGCGGCAGCTGTTGGTATGTAATTTCTCGCCGAAATTACTATATGATACTCTCCGATATGCTCTCTCTCTCTCTCTCTCTCTCTCTCTCTTCTTTTGGTGTAATAGTTCCTATGTGGTGACTTGTGTGTTTTGCAGCTGTTTCATGTTCAGAGAGAGGATTAAAATCACATTTACTTCTACGAGGAGAGCAACCTGAAATACTGACAGGCTATAACTTGATTTCAACAATATATGGAAATGTCACATATGTTCCAAGATCTCTTTATGCCAATAGGGAAATGATGTTAAAGAGCCATGCTGATTATTTGGCAGGCAGCATTGGTAGTGTCATATGGTTTGATGATATTTTGGAGGCTTCTTTGAGTGAAAATGATGGTGCTCTGAGCTTTTTGCAAACGAATGCTCATAGAAGTGACCAACCTCGGAAAATCGTAATTGTTAACGAAGGTGCAGGAGATGTTGTAGCATTACTAGGTAACTTTACTGAATTTAGAATAAAGAATCATCTTTTTTGTTTTACTTCCATGTATACATGTCTGCATCTCATGTGTGTTCTTGTTTTCCATTGGGGGAGGGGGTTGTTATATTGTGGTTACATGTCAAGTAAGCACAATCTAGTTTTTGCACCCAATCCCCCAACATTCTTTCTTATGCTCCATATCTGTAATTCCGCACATCTTTGAGGGCTTGGTGTTACTTTCTCCTAATTTTTTGGTGTTATTGATAGTGAAGTTCATATTGTCTTATTCGTAGGCCTGATTCGCCTAGTGCAGTACTTATCCCAGAATCACATACTTGGGAAAGAAAGGCCCTTGAAGCTTGTTGTAGATGCTGGAACTGGGACAACAGCTGTTGGTTTAGGACTTGGAGCCATATGTTTGGGGTGTGTTCCCATATCTATTATTTTTCATGCGTGTTAAGATGATCATCTAAATGACTGCAGTGATGCAGACTATTTTCTGTTGCAGCATTTTAAATATTGTTATTGCCTCCTGTCAGGCTCCCATGGGAGGTAACTGCAGTGATGCTGGCTGATACAATTGATGGGTATAGACATCAAGAGAAGCGTTTGATTTCCGATTTCAAGAGGCATTTTGGTCTTCAAATTTACCACTGCTTTGATGAAATAGATAGAGGACTTGTGCACTGGGTAGAACGTTGCCATCCAAGAAAGTGAGTTGGCTGTCATCATCTTCACAACTTCTGCAATGTTTCAATTGTATATTTATCTTTATAAAATATAAAATCAGAAACGATTTGTATTAATTCATGCAAGCAAATGCCAGATTTTATGTATACAACTCTTCATATGTAGTTCACTATTATTTAAAATATATATAATTCAAACCCGCCCCTAATTTCTCAGGTTTGGCAATGTTTTAGAAGGGGAGGTAGAGGCATGTCAACACATTGCACAACAAACTGGTATATTAGTGGATCCAGTGTATACACTTGCTGCGTGGGAGATGTCAACGGTCCTTCGTGAACAGGAAGCAGGAGGTGCAACAGTGGTAATGCTTCACACTGGAGGCACTCTAGGCATGTTTGGATTAGCACAGAGATATAAATCTTATTTCTCTAACCTCAAAGCTGGGCTTTCCAACTAAAAAGGTAGCTGAGTTCACTGGATTCATTTGAACAGTTCAAATTCATACATTTGTATCTCCATTCAATTTTCAATTGGTTTTGAGAAATTATAGTGAAATATTCTTTAAGGTTACTTGTCAAGTTGTTTTGAGCAGTGACTTGAGTGTTAACTTTGGTCTCAAGGGATGATTGTGTATGGGCCGGGCTAGAGATCATACTGCATATAAAATCGGGCACCGGACCGATCCCCTTATAAAACCTGTTTAACAAACTACAGAAATACAAACCCAGACCATGGCCCAAAAGCATGAATTGGGTTTCTGAAATTCTTGGTAGATCCTACCTCTTGGCTCATGCTTATTTTGCTTGTTGCACTTGCATGTGCCATTCCATGACAAGGCACAAAGTCATGGCGCTCTGTCTTCCTCTCTGGGACTGTAAATCTGGGAAGTAGAAAAGTACTTCTTCTTTCCACATTGGGCTGCTTACCGGGATTAATTTTATCAATGAACATTCTTGATCATGGTGTTAATGTTATAATAAACTAAATTAACATATAAAAAGCTACCTAGAATCTCTTACCCAAATAAGAAAAACACAAGGAAAGGAACCCTCCTCCCAACGCATGTACGTATAATTATAATTATAACGTGTGTATGTATGAATATGTATATTTGCCTACGTGGCAGTTGCAAAACGATTCGCCACAGTTGCAGGACACGACATTGTCCGCAATGCGCACACGCTCTCCAAGATTCTACTTGGTTTTTTTGGTCTTTGAATAATTGTATAGTTTATATTTAGTATTTTTACACACCAACCAGAAAGAAACCACTAGCACTAAAGTTTGTGTGTTTTGTGGCGGGCTGGTGGCAAACCAAAGCCACAAACAAGAGCAGGCAACATTCCTGGTACCAAGGGGAAAGCAAAACTTGATGGTCTCCTGGACTTCTTGTCTCTCCCAAAATTCTCCACCCACTCACAAATGTAGAGCCCGACTGTGTGAAATTCCAACTTGGCCAATCAAAGTGGGGATGCTTTCTAAGAGTTATAGTTACTCATGTTAGTAGGCGACTACCAACCCCGTTGATGAATAATGAGAATGTTCGTACTATTTCTATAGGGTTTTATTGCATTCAACCTTATCCATAGTGATGACCTTTCTTTATATTTTCACTGCTTTTGTTATGGACTAAAGAATTGAGTTACAAACAAGCATAGCAGAGCAGCATAGGGAATGTCTCCATGTGTGTTGCCTGCTGGCTTGGAAACTTTTTCATCATACTTTGATAGAGAGTAGACCTCCTTAAACAAAAACATAAAAAATTAAAAAGGGGAAACATCCCTTTCACTTACTTTTTGTGGGCATGGAAAAGGGTTCTTGATATGATGCAAGAGAGAGTATGGTGACCCACGAATTATGTGAAGCAAATGGGGGACACAGTAACATAACTAGTTAGCTACTATTTATAAAATAATTAGGAACTAAACGTGACCAATATAGAGCATGTTCTTAAACATATTCGAGCACTAGTTGTAACAAAGATGGTGGATTTATCTTTAAGTAATTTTATGACATTTGCTTTAGAAAGATCGATATTTTATAATTGTCACGTTCGTGTCAAATATGTGTGGGAATTATTCACTTATATAGAAGACCGTTGCACTAATTACTGTTAATAATATAATCTAACCTTAATTACATTGGAAACCCTCCTTCCACATTGTTATTTAAAAAAATGGTAAATAAAATGTCCATTTCATTTGTGCGGGACAGTAATATATGTAACATATTGTAATTTAACACACTCAAAAACATTGGGGAGGAGTGAGTAAATAATGTAGATGGATCATAACGAGGAGGGGCATGATAAATAAATAAAGGGAGATTCACTATTATATCCAATATGTGACTCAAATTATAAAAAAATAAAAAATAAAAAATATATATATAATGAACTTTAAAAACACACATAAAGTCTAGTTACAATATAACAAAGAAGCTTCGAACTTCCAATAAATTACAAAACTGCCATCGATTTCTTAAAACAAACCTAACCAAAAATCTCATAAATTAAAAAAAAAAATTCAAAACACTCAATAAGGCATCAAAGTAATTTAATAATAAAAATTAAATTCAATATGGTCAACTATCATTTTTGTGAATTTTTTTAAAATTTATTTATAAAAATTAAATGGTATATAATTTATTTATATCACTCATACTTAAAAATAAGTATATAACTAAATATCTCGTAAATAAATTAATAAGAGACCACGTATATATCGAAATGTTTGAATTGTGCCACGCAAGCTATAGTAGCTTTATGACCCAAAAAAAAAAATCATTATTATACCCAATATAGAACTCCAAATTATTAAAAAAAAATCATATATGAAATGAATTCTAGAAACACACTCAAAATATTTACAACATAACAAAAAAACTTTTAACTTCTTTTAAATTACAAAATTGCTATTGATTTCTTAAAACAAACTCAACCTCAAAAACTCATAAAAAGGCCTCAAATACTCAATAGGACATCAAAGTAATTTAATAATTAAAATTAAATTAAATAGGACCAGTTATCATTTTTTGGATGGTTTTTGGTTTTGTTTATAGAAATTAAATAGTGTAGTTATTTATAATTTTAATGACAAGAATGAGTATATGGCTAAATATCTAAAAAAAATATATATATATAGTAGCTGGGATGCAATATGCATGTCTTATATTTAAGAAAAATATAACAATAGGACAGCAGAGATAGTGGAAAACATGGATGGAGGGAGACGAGACAAGAGCATGCAAAGTATCGAAGACAAGACATATATGCATATATTAATTTGTATGTTGTTTGGTTTGGCTAATAATAATGTGGTCGTGACGGCATTGGAAGAAGTCTCATGTTGTTGGAGTTGGACCCCTATACTGGAAACTCCGGCGCACGTGTGCCACTCTTCACTGATGCTGCATTTGCAGATTTTGGTTTTTCATTTTTAAATTTGGTCGTATTAGATTCATGTCTCGAAAGTAAAGAAAGCAATTTTGGTGGAAGTAATTCGAAATTTGAGCTCATGCGGGTGGATTAATTAAGAATGGGTGAATGATATTATACCTTCATTGATTTAAACAACATATATAATTAAGATAAGTTTTAGACGTGAGTTATGAAAGTTGGTTATATAATGACAGGAAATTCGCATGTTTATTGTAACTTAATTCAAATAATTTGGAATTTACCGAGCTACCGATGATGTGTTTTGATAAATATTGAAACTTAATTAAACTCCCAAAACAGGTGGTTAAATTGAGTTGTGTTATGGATTATCGCAAGCACCTTCCTTGCAGCCCTGAACCAACCATGATTAAACTCCTTTTAAATCTTTCGACCAAAAAAAAAAAAACTCCTTTTAAATCTACAAATTAATAATTAGATTGGCAATGCCAACAAGAAGAAGCAGCGGACATTCTCGGAGGAAGCAAGCAAAGCTTTCCCTGTTTCCCATATTGCATGGATGCACTTGCAGTGGAGGACCATATGCTTTTATTCTCTCTCATTGTTTGACTCACAAAATCAAATCAATTCCTTTGTTTAAAAAAAGAAAAAAATAAAAAAAATAAACCCAACATAAATCCCTGTAAAAATGTAGATATGTGACATGTGAATAATAAGAAAAGCTATGTACAAAACTTTTTCAGATAGTCCTACCATTGCCTTTATTGATTGCTAACCCATGAAGGATAATAATGTGTAGAATGAAAACCCCAAATCTGCATATGATATGAAGACATTTTATTATTTTCTTCTCTAAATATATAATATACAAAAATAAATAAATAAAGCAAAGCATTGTGATTACGTTAAAAAGTACCATGCAGCAGAGCAATAATTATGGTCCGGTTTAGGCAAAATGTCCTTTTTGTGCACAACTTATTAACTTGTACCTTTCCCTCCCTCCCTTGTCTTAGGCTCCCTCCCCATCCCCCTCAATCGCGCATCATCACACACTACATTCATCCAATCAGCCACGTGTACGGCCCGCATCCATTCTCATACTTACCCAACGTAAATTAACCCATTACCCTCACAATAGTGGTAATTCTTTGAATTGAGGAGAATTAAATTCTGAATTTCTATTGAAGTTGTTTACTAAACTATATAGATCGATGATAGTTAGATTTGTATTCCTATTGAAGTTGTTTACTAAATCATATGGAATTGGGGAATGAGTGGTACTAATTACTAAAATGTTATTGTTGTTGGGTTAAAGTAGATGATGAATTTGAAAATTTTAAAATTGTGTGAGGATATAATGGGTAAAAAAAAAAGAATTCCTAATAGATTAGTTTTCTATAAATTAGAATTTCACTTCCCACTCAAGAATTGAATTTCTCCAAAATCAAGAATTCAATTTCTAATTTTATGTAATTTTTGGGTCGCTCTCTCGTTTACGTGAGGAGAGCCTTGACGACTAAGGCTAAGGTATCTATAGTTTTCTTTACTCATTCTTTGCGTCGTCTCTCTCAATCTTCTCTGATTGTCTATTTGGGTTTTTCTTGGTGAATTGGGTATGACTTTTTTTTTTGTTCTTTTGTTCTCCGTGTGGTGACTCCATTGGCTTCCTTTATGGGTTCCCAAGGAGCCAGTCACTGGTGAGGGTTCTCCATCTTAACGTTATGGAGATGGTCATCGCCTTTTTTGCTCAATGAGGTGACAAGTTTGCAGCACCAAGCAAGAATCGAGAAGCGTGCAAAAACTGGTGTTGGGCATTTGATTGTTAGTGGCATAGATTTTTCTAGTAAGTATAGTTGTTGACAAGGCAGAGGAGACCAGCCTCGAGAGGTCTCCAAGATCTTCCTAATAATTCTCCTATGGAACGTTCGTGGGCTTGGCAACCAATGAATGATCCTACTATGAAGATCTTTCTCAATCTTGATCACCCTTGCTTGTCAGACTGGGGTTATAGATCAAGAAATTTGGAAGTGGCGGTTGGTGTTTGGCTGGATCTGTTATGATGCTCACAATACGTTTTTGATTCTGGATGAAGAATTATGATGCTTTTTCTAGATCACAGGGGATTTCTTTGACAATACCTACATAGTGATGAGATGTTGTTTTAAGGGTTTTATGGTTGGGTTTTAAGTTGGTTTGTTTCATATAAGTTTTTTGACTCTTCTGTTTAGTCAATAGCATGAGTGATACTCTTTCTTATCTTGATATTTTGTTTCTTTGAGAAGGTTTTAACGAGGTCATCGTTAACATGCTAGTTCTTACCATGTAATATTTCTTTCGGTTTAATGAAATACCATCTTTTTTATTTAAAAAAAAATTCTAATTTTGTCTGGGCTCCAAATACTTTTTAATTTCTTAATGTGAAGTAAACACATAAATTATCCGTACGTGGAATTCAATTTCCGATGAGAATTCCAATTCCTTATAATTAAACACACCATTAATAATACTGGGGTAGTATTGTAATTTCGCCGACTTGTTTTGATGGCAAAATTACATTTTTAGCAACTTCGGTTTGAAAAAGAAAGTAGTGGAAAAGGAAAAAAGCCAAGCGAAAACCCATCTGTGCTGTTGTGCCTGCTTTTTCTACTACGCGTAGCTACAATTAAAATCACAGTAGAAGCCAGGCCATTTTCCACACAGAAGACTCAAAACAGAGAGACAGAAAGACAGAGAGAGAAAGCTGGAGAGAGAGAGATAGAGGGAGAGGTGTACTGTATTACTCGGGAAGATGAGCCATGAATTTGACCAGTGCCTGAAAACCAACTAATCCTCTCACTCTTCACTTCACCGGAAAACCACTTGTTTCCTTATTTACACTTCCCCAAGTGGTTTACCGACTAGCGAAATCTCCCCAACATGGCAGAAACCGGTGGTCTTGTCCGGTTTCAGGGAAGCCTGGACCCGGGAGCCCAAGAGTTCATACCCAGAAACCCGAACCAACTGACCCTCTTCGGCCCTCCTCCACCGCAACCTCTACCACCGCCTCCGCACCAGGTTTTCTATCCGTACCCTCCAATCAGCGAAGTCGTACCGTACGCGCAGTACGCTGCGCCCCCGGCGTATGCTAGTGCCGCGCCAACCGTTTGCGCGCCGGTTCCACCTCCATCTGCGGCCGCGACGCGGGCTGTGCTGTTGAGCTCGGTGCCGAGTGACGTGAGCGAGGGGACGGTGAGGAGGGAGGTGGAGGGGTTCGGGGAGGTGAGGTGGGTGCAGATGGAGAGGGTGTGCGAAGGGATCGTGACCGTCCATCTCTACGATCTGCGGCATGCAGAGCGGGCCTTGAGGGAGTTTCGGGAGCAGAACATGCAACAGCAGCAGGCCAGGCTTCGCAACAACTACGCCTCCTATACTTTCATCCCCAACACTCCGCCTCCGCTGCCGCCCAATAATTTGTCTAGCCAGCTTCTTCCGGCTACTCCGGGTCGTGGGCTCATCGCTGGTCAACCCGTGTGGGCCCAGTTCGTGATTCCGGCCTTGAAAGCCGTCCCGGACGGCCATAACCAAGGCACCATCGTGATTTTCAATTTGGACTCGGCGGTCACCACCTCCGCTCTCAAAGACAGCTTCCAAGCTTTTGGTAATATTAACAGCCGCTAGTCTCTTTCATCTTCTGTTTGTTTTGCTTTCAGCTTTTTTTTTTATGGTGTGTTTATATTCATGTGGGGAAGCTTGCTTTTAATTCTCATGGGTCTCTTTCTCCCACTTTCCATGCCCAATAGGCACATGGTGCCCTAGATTCTTTTCTTTTTGTTTCAATTTTTCATAATTGGCTTTGTGTTTACATATTCCTCAGGGCCTGTAAAGGAATTGAGAGAGACGCCTTCGAAAAAGCACCAAAGGTTCATCGAGTTCTTCGACGTGAGAGATGCTGCGAAAGCTCTCAAGGAAATGAACGGAAAAGAAATCAACGGCAAACCGGTTGTCATCGAATTCAGTCGACCCGGAGGCCACAGCAGGAAGTACTTGAATGCGGTGGGCAACACCACCCCAACGCTTGTCTCGCCTACCAATATAATTGCACCCCTTCATTCGAACAACGCTCTAGTTAGTTACCCGCCTTCTCCGCCGCGGGAACTGGTCGGAAAATTCTCAAGGCGGCCCAACAGTTTGAACTTGGCGCCGCCGCCCCCCCGTTTGTACGCTAGCCTCTCGCCACAAATCCAATTTCCATCGAGTAGGAACAAATCAACGAATATTTGTAGCAGCAAGGGAAATGTGGGGGCTAATGGGAGCTTGAGGAGGTCGAATTCGTCGAGCGTTGAAGCTCAAATGGGAGGTTTGAATTTGGGCGGTGCAGTTGATGAGAGCCATTTGGTTCCGGGGCAGCCGAAAAGGTCTTGTTCGTCTTCAAAGAAGAGCTGCCAAAACAGCCAGAACCAGGTTGTTATGAGTCCACCGCGGCCGCAGCAAGCGAAGAGCAGTAGGGGAAGGAAAGGAAGGCAAGGGAAGAAGATGGATTCTAAATTTCTAATAAAAGAAGAAGCGATGGCGGAATCCAGCAGCGCAGATACGAGGACTACGGTCATGATCAAGAACATTCCCAATAAGTACAGGTAACATAGTTTTGGGTGATTTATAATTATTTATGTATTGTTTGAATAATGAAATTGTAATTTTGTGTTGGTTGGGGGGGTGTGGCAGTCAGAAGCTACTATTGAACATGCTGGACAACCACTGTATTCACTGCAACGAGCAGATTGTTGCCCACGGCGGCGGTGATGATGGTGATGATGATGAGCAGCAGAAGCAGCCTTTCTCCTCCTACGATTTCGTTTATCTTCCCATTGATTTCAAGTATGATTTCTTTTTAAATTTTTAATGAAGTTTGATTTGATTTTAAATTTCTGTTACAAATTATATGTGGGTGTTGGTTTGTTTGGGGAAATGAACAGTAACAAGTGCAATGTGGGATATGGGTTTGTGAACATGACGTCGCCGGAGGCAACGTGGAGGCTGTACAAGGCCTTCCACCTTCAGCATTGGGAGGTCTTCAATTCCAGAAAAATCTGCGAAGTCACCTACGCTAGAGTTCAGGTACTTTTTTTTTAATTTTGTTCATTTTCATTACAATGCATTAAGTAAAAAGAGAGAGAGAGAGAGAGAGTAATCAAATGAATAGATATTTAGTCAAATACCCAACCCAATCCTACTATTTAAACATAGAAACATACCGAAACCAATTTTGGGTATGTTTGTAATGATGAGTTTTGTTTATGTTTATAAATGGGTTTTGAGTGTGCGTAATGATGGATTTTGGGTATATTTATAAAGTATTTTGTGTGTTGGGTATTTTTATAATTTCAGCCCTATTTTGGGTATTTTAGTGAAACTCCTCAAATGAAATGGAAATTAAATGAAGTGGAATTATTTATTATAATTGAAGGGATTGGAAGCGTTGAAAGAGCATTTCAAGAACTCGAAGTTCCCGTGCGAGATGGAGCATTACCTGCCAGTGGTGTTTTCACCGCCTCGGGACGGGCGGCAACTCACCCACCCACTTCCCATTGTTGGCGCCCAAACCCTTAATAACAATATTAATATTAATATCTCCTCCTCTTCCTCCTCCCCCGTTTCTCTCTTGCTCCCGTCAGGGCCACCTCATATTCACGATCAACACGACCATGATATGGACGGGCCGGTGTCTACCTGCGACTCTGAATACGACGAAGGCAGCAGTCGAAGCGGCGGCGTTTTCATGCCTGACGACGATGATGACGATGATGACGATGATGACGACGATGACGACGAGACAGACAGACAGCTAGCGCCTCCCTAGGAATAAAAGGCTATACCTATAATACCCTCAAATAATATTAATATAAAAACCTCCACCCTGCCCTCCATGTATATCTCTGTCTGTCTCATCAGTTTCAGTCTGCAAATCTCACATTGATCTGATCTGATCTTATAGCTACCTGCCTCCCTCCCTCTATATTAGCTTCCGCTTAATTTCTGCACCAGAACCAGCCTCCATCATTACCATTTATTACTGCTCTCTCTCTCTCTCTCTTGTTCTTGTTTTTCTTTTTCAAATTTGACTAGTTGTGTCAACTTTGTGCTGTGTTTGTATTTTAGGAAAAATGTAATCCTAGTGTTTAATTAGAGTTTCTTCTTTTGCTAATTACATTTTGTAGTTTTCTAGTATAATTTTTCCTCTTCTTTCTTTTTATTTTAAGCTAATTTAAATTCTTGGATGATGGGTGGGATAAACATATTTTTAACGTATGAAAATGTATGTACATTGAACATTAATATTCAACTGTAAAAATTCAATTGTTTTTAATTTTCACCGTTAAAATTCAAAGATCCACGGAACACAAGAGACCGAGAAATGCCCGTTGAATTGTCCTTGCCGTGTCAGATGCATCACAGAAATGCTAAGTTGTTTGTTGAACGGACACGTACACTAATTTTTTCTATTTACAAAATTATTTGTACAGATATTGTGGATCCATCAACAACGTATATTTGACGTGGTGTTTCCCCGTTGTTCAAAATCAAATGGTTGTTCAATATCATTTATTTCTGTTAATTGGAATCATATAGGTGGCAGATTTATAGGTAATTGCTATAATTCAATGTTGGAATGAAGGGGTCCTAACTTGGAGAAATACTTAGTTGTTTCTATCTCCGGCCCGGTCCGGTCAATAAAGATATGCCACGGAAAAGGATTATCACATGTGTTGTAAAATAGTGTTATTCCTATTTTATACAAGTCTTTCTCGCAACCGCCGACCTTGGCTGGTATGAACAATAATTAACAAGCATAACTCAATAAAGTACAGGAATTTACGATCTGCAAAATGTGTAGCATTAGAATTTCATACGAGGTATATGCTTAGATTTTGGTGTAACTTTATTACATCAAGTTTAAGAACTGAATGTGTGTACATATATATATGTTGTTATGGTTTTTATTTCTATTTATTTGTTAGTTTTGGTATAAAAAAAGGAAAGGAGATTGATTGAGTAAAAGGGAATAGTACTCTTTATGGCTTCAATATACTGTTGAGGGAGGCAACATGACTCATGAGAATGTTTATATATGCCCTCGTAACGAGCATCACAAAGCCTAAAAGCCTGCCCTTTCTTTCTTTTTAAAACACATCACTTTCGCTGCAATTGGCCATCTTTTTTAGCCTTGAGTTTTGCTCTGGCTCGGTTATCTTATCTGCATAAAATAACACTACGACAGATATTCGTAGAGATAAATATAGAAAGACAGAGGCTTTGCTTCTCTTCCTCCTCCTCCTCCTCAAGTTGCTGACAGGTAAGAATCCGGTGCCACGTGGGAAAGTGCGGGAGATGAGCTGGCTGTAGATGTGGCTGTAGAGCCTTTGACCTTGATCCGTACAGCAGGAGGGGCTGTGCTAGTAGGGTTGCAATTGCAGAGTGGCAGGTCACTTTAAATTTCTCACCCCTCCACGTCATCAGATATACTGAATGAAAAGCTTTATTGTCCATGTCCCCATTCCTATCCCGTTCGAGGCTACATCCCACAGTGCCAGAGCCAGTGAGAGCCACACCCATCGGACCATTAGTCTTGACTCTTGAGAGAGAGAGAGAGAGAGCATGTTTGTCCTCCACTATATATCCTTTGAACAGTTCACAGTTGAAACAGTGGTCTCCACTTATATATATAGATAGAGCTAGGAGATGGGCGAAAGAGAGAGCGCCCATTTAATGCTGCTGCCCATGTCTTGTTGTTGTTGTGGGCCTCCTCCCTCCGTCCCCTCCTTCCTCCTCTTCCTGTTTGTCAGGCTCAGGCTTTGCCCGTCTCTTTATGCTTTTTCTCTGATGCTCTGGGGATTTGACACATGGACCACCTGATGCCCCCCACGTAGTACCCTCTCTGGGTGCCATATGTGGTGCTGTATTGTGTGTGCGCATCTCGCTGTCTTTGCCCCAACTTATTTACCTCGTATTGTTTGTGTTGTGTGTAAACTCTGCGTTTTGACCAATTCATGCATATGATATGCGTGCATGCATGCAAGACAAACTTTCACAACCCACAACAAAAAAATATAAACCTAACTCTCATTAGGAGAGACTACGAATCCGTACAGCAAAATCATATTGAAGTGCTACAACTTAATTCGAATTAAAAACTTAATTACTTACTTGGATATTCAAATATCAACAAACACAATCTAAGATCGCAAAGTGCGAGATACGTTGATTGTACAAATTTGGTTGAGATTTGAGACAAACGAGAATCATATAGAGGAAGAGCTCGCCGAGACGGGGAGGATGACCAAGTCAACAAAGATTCAATGGAAATTCCCGTCACCGGACCATGGTGCTTTAAAGAGAGAGGCCTTTGTGAGACGGGTAATTATGTTGCTGTCCTCGTAATTCTTTCGTATTATAATTGTAATAATGAGATAATGTAGCCCATACTGGTATAAGCATAGAATTACAGGTCTTCATCACAATTAAAGGCCGACAAAAATCCAGTTGAAGCACACAAAATTTATAATTAACAGCAAAAGTAGTGAGCCTAGAGCTACAAGTTACGACTACAAAAGGTTGCATGAAGGGTATTCTCTGTCCTTTCCCAAGTATATATGATTTGCGGCAACCGAGACTGTTTTTCTGAGATATTTTGTAGTAATTGTTTAGACCTTAGTTTAGGGATTTTGTTGACCGGGAACAGGGAAATGCCGGTAGCAGAGATGGTCAAAGATTTGGCAGCCCACCATGGTCCGATGGAAACTGTGGCATGCGTGTGGCCCTGTGAGTCTTTTTGAGCTGATCAAGGCCACAGGGTTGGCCACTTCAACACCGATCTTCTTAATTTAATCGAATCTGTTTTGGAACCCAATAACCCATCTTTTGTTTCCTTCATTTGTAAGATTAACACACTTGATACGATGCACAACTTCAGAAAAACACTTGTACGGCAGTTTGTCTTTTCTAGGATCTAGGATGATGAATGTCTTTATATAAGCTTAAACAGAGTCCAATTTTTTATTTTATCACATGGTAATTAAGATTTGCATTTCAATTCTTAATTGACCGTAAATTAGTGACCTTTTGTTTAGTGGTATTTGTGTTCTCATATTCGACTCGTATGGATAGCTAAAATGACTTGCGATGAATTTGATATATTTGTGATGAGTTTCAATGCATAATTAGCTGTGTCTAGTTTTATTGCAGCGATATAAGTTTGTCGACCGGTAGACTCATTTTAAGTCAGTTGGAAGAGTGGACCTAATTTGTTGCAGTAGTTGTCCTTTTATGGATGGATTGGATCAAACAATACTTGCTACATGATTTGGAACTCCACAAAAACATGAACCGGCTAAATTAGCTAGTTGGGCCCATAAAAATAAATAAATAAAATTCAGAGCGAAGCCTGTGTGCTAATTCTTTGATCACATAACCATGTACATGTTCATCAAACTCTCAACCTTTTATTTCATATTTCAGCATCAAACAAACATTTATTTTCATCCCAAACGAAAGCGTAAATTCAGTACACCACACACACTATATATAAACACCTAAGATTCATATGCCTCTTTTAGGACAAAGCTTGATCACTGATAACTAAATTGGCAAACGAAATCCACTAAACTAAACTATATCATGCGTAGCAGCAGATAGCATAGAGCTTTAGAGTTCATCCTTGAAGGAGGAGGAGCTTCTTCTTTTTGTGTTGCTTGGGGAAGACTTCATGGGGTAAGAGGGATCTTTAGCAATTCCACACAGCCCTTCTTCTGCATCAACTCCACGTTGGATCCTTATGTATCCCTTCTCTCCCCACTCTTCTCCCCAAGAGTTCTTCACAATCCAGTACTTGGTCCCATCCAGAGTTGCTCCATACCCCACAACTGCCACGCCATGGTTTAGTTCTGTTCCACAGTCCCCATTAAACACACCCTGCAAAATTAATTAACCCATGATTTAGCTCTCATCCTTGTGTTTAGTTAACTAATTTGAAAGCAGTTGTATTTTTATACCTCTGAGTAGAATTGGAAGTCTCTGCCACCAGCATCTATTGCAACAGATACAGGTTGGTTTGCAACAGCTTTCATCAAGGCATTTTCGTTGTTTTCGGGTACGTTTTCGTAGCCATCAATTTGCACCAGAGGAGCATTCATCGTCTGCAAGAACCAAAACAAAGCATGCCCATTTTTTTTTCACATGCATGAAGGAACATGATATTTTATTGATGTGGGGTAATCAGTTGGTTCTTTCTTCACCTTGGTTGAGTCACAAGGCCCATCACTGGCTCTGTAAGGGTAGTTCTGCTCTGTTGTTATGCCGCCATTTTTCTTTATGAAATCAAATGCCTTTTCCATCAAGCCACCGTCGCACCCTTCGTTGGGGTCTCTATTGCAATCAACCAGCTCTTGCTCAGACAGAGAGACCAGGGCCTTGGTTTTGATTTGATTGATACCCTCCACTGCAACTACAGTTGAAAATGCCCAGCAGCTACCTGTAACATCAACAACATGCAGTAAATTTTAATCATCTCTTGATTTTGATCAACATGGAAGTTGTAACATTTATTCATGAAATGGACTGCATATTTTCCCCATCAACTAGCAATCGTAACACAAAATTTGCATAAACTTTCAAAATATTTCAATGAAAATGGTCACATGAAAATCTTTGGTCATGTACGTATATCTGAGACTTACCGCATTTGCCTTGGTCTTTAACTCCAGTGACTGCTCCATTCTTCCTCCAATCAACATTTGGTGGAAGATTGCCAGTGTTCTCATGTGTGAAGGCAGTTTCCCTTCGGCTGCCATGCAAAGACCTGTAGTGGCTAACCTTTGAGCCAGCATAGGAGCGCACAAACTCATGGCTGGTCATGTCTGCAAACTTGTTCAGCTTCAGCTTGTAAGGCTTGCTCATCTGGTTCACCTTGTGCACATGCTTCACATTCTCCTTGAAGACATGGAAGCGCTTTTCCTTCTCTCTGAGGTCATGGGAAATAGTATGGTGGCTCCTCCACCTCTCAAAAAAGTCCCGGAGACTCTCTTCAGAGGCCAGGTCCTTCTCCTGAAACTCAAAGCTCTCAGCCAGGCCAATAACCAGAGCCAAAAACAGAGCAACCAAGATGAACTTCCTCATGTCAATCAATCACTCTAACAAAGATTTCCTAATTTGAATCAAGAAATGTTGGAGTTTAAGGAAAATGGGTTTTGAGAATTATGGGAGATGAAGCTATTTGATTGCTTTGATCAATGCAAAGCATACCCTTTATAGACAATTTTGGTTGGTAGGGATTGATTGGCACTAGAGCTCTACGTGAAGATGAGTACGTAGCATGCCATATTGGCCGGGGTCTCAACTTTATAGCTTTAGACATAAAATATGGGGAAAAGATGACATTCTTTTTAGAAGTTGTACATATATTTGGAGGTGGGGTTTGTATTTTTTTGGTTTACATCTACAGCCTACATGCCATCCACGTTACCTTGTTTAACTTGTTTATAGACGGTGACAAATGGGTTATGTCGTGGCACGATTTCTTGCAAGCCTACGGACTTTCCTGTCTTTGTTCAAAACCGAAAACTTTTCAAAAGTTTGGCTGCTTGGGAGTGAAACTTGCGTGATTCTTGATCTTCTACATTTTGTCGATTTTCTTTTTTGGTGTATCAGAAGATTATTTTGGGCAGCTACTCAAAGTTCGATCTAGACTTGTACTTCTCTGTGTGTACTGTTTGATATTTGATAATATAATGGGATGGAACAAGCATTTTAAGGTTATCTTATTATTACAATACCTATAAAAAAAAAAAAGAGGTGTTAAAGTGGAACTATTATTGTTAGCAAATAATCTATTATTAGGGATGTTTATAAGCTAAGATTACGCATATAATTTGCGATTTAGATTGACAATTTTTTTGGTAATGTGTGTGTGAGAAACCACCATCTCCTTTGCTTGTAATTTTAAAGAATGAAAATAAGGTGCATCAACACATGAAAATACGATGAAAGATGAAATCCGAATCCACTAATTTTATTTTTCCATCATATTATTCTGATTGTTTTAACGTGTAGTGTGTGTAAGCTAGAAAGTTGTTGTGGGTGATTTGACTAGCCACCTTAGATTGAGTGAAAAATGAGAGCACTGTAAGTTTCGCAGGCCAGCCAGGAATTTCCCATCATTATAGTAGTGTAACCTATGAAGAATGTAGATCAAATTTCGGGTGTTTGGCTGTGCCTGCCCATGTTATTAGTAATGGTTGGTAAATTTTTAACATTTGGTTTGCCAACAAGAAGCAAAGTAAGCGACAGAACAACATAACATCTTCCAGGAAACTCACTTAAACGCAACCCCTTGTTTCTGGCTACCTTTTAACATATGCCATGTACAGTTATCAAGGGACAAGAATTTCCCCTTCTCTTCGACTTGTCACAACAGTTGTTCCCTCAAAAAAACAAAAAAAGTTTTAAGCTGATATAAACAGGAAATGTGTACAAAATTTCCCTTTTAATTTAATGGACTGCCCAGTAGATTCATCTAAGCAGCAAATGCTAATATTTTGATTTCTCAGCGTTTAATGTTGTGGTAGGAAATGAAACTGACTCTTTTCGGTGCAGAGGAGAGGAGGAAACTGACTTTTGGAGCCAAATATTCTGGACTGAGTAAAGCCAGTAATAGTAGAATGATATGTACTTCACAACTAAACCCCAAATTCTAAATTCTTTTATACAAACAAGTTGACATCTCTTTAGGGTAAGCATTCAAAAGTTATTTCCATGGGATTGTTGGCATTTTGTGCCTAAGCAATCGGATAAACTAAGATCCGATTCCTCTCGTTCTACATCAGTAACATCAATGTGGCTGATTTAACTATTGGTTTCTATCACTGTAGAGGCAACAGAATGGCAATAAAATTGTATCTAGTTTGTATGGGAGGCCAATGACATTATATAAATACATGAAAGGCTGGAAGAGTATGTGCAAGATGTTACAATACCACCGGCACAAGGGTCAACTGATATGTGTACCAATATATATATGTTTGTATATATCAAGAATGAGTTTAACCATCCATTTGAGTTTCATTTGAGACAGTGAATTTTCTTAGTGAGGTCTGTGTTGTTGTTTGTGGCCTGCAATATGGGGAGCAAAGGAAGCCTCTTTTGATATGCCGACAGCATAGACAAGTTACTGTTGTTTTTTGGGACTTTGGGTAGCATAGGAGATGGTTCCATGACCCCGTTAACCATGGTAGTTCTTGGTGGGATGATCAATGAGTATGGACATTCTATTCCCTCCAATGAGACTGTAAATGAGGTAAAGAAACTAATAATAGATTCATAGAGACAAAAAAGGTAGGAAATCCACCGGCATGTTAATGAACATTTTCTTGGATGGTTGTTCAAGAAATGGATTGCTATAATGTTGAAAAAATGCTTCAAGATGAAATTTATACCATGTAAAATATATAGCAGATTACCTCATAACTCATGTATTGTGTGATGATACTTCTTTCATTAGATGTCACAAGAAATCTAAGAGAGAGTATAATAACTGCTTAATTACAATTTATTCATTTTAATTGTTTAGCCAACTAACCTGCATACTTTCCCTTTTTTATAGTTCTCCCTGAATCTGTTGTATCTTGCCATTGGAGTTGGAATTTCTGCGTTCGTGGGTACGTATCTATGTGGCATAAGGCTTTTCCTCTGTATAAACAAGGAAGGATACGATCCAATAATAGCTGCAAGGCTGTAGCAAAAGTGGCTTTAGATTTGCTCTGCTTTTGATCTACAAAAAAACTTGTACTAGATATTTGGTAAAAGGCATAAGAAACACCTGGACATAGTATAACAATACACAAATTTAATAACCGGTTTATGATATACTTATCCTGAAGACATATCATTCATATTTTGTAGAAGGAGTTTGTTGGACAAGAACTGCAGAAAGGCAAACATCTCGGATGAGAATAGAATACTTGAAATCAGTCCTCAGGCAAGATGTTGGTTACTTTGATAACCAAGATGCTGCTTCCACTACCTTCCAAGTCATTTCTACCATATCTTCTGATGCACATTTGATCCAAGACACTATAGCTGAGAAGGTTTTCAATCCATTCTCTTTCTGATTGTGTGTGTGCATGTGTGCTTGTTTCCCTCCTGCCCTTACTCTTTTGTGCTGACATCACCTACATTTCCTTTGTTGTAGATTCCCAACTGTCTGGCTTAGTTATCATCCTTTTTCATTAGCCTGGGAGTTGCATTTTCGCTTTCTTGGCGACTTAAAGTTGCAGCTCTTCCATTCTCTGTATTGTTTATTGTTCCGGCACTGGGATTTGGAAAGGGTACTGAAGGACTTGGGAAGTAAATCGAATGGCACGTATGGGGTTGCTGGTGGAATTGCAGAACGAGCAATCTCATCAATACGGACTGTTTATTCATACGTTGGGGAGCGCCAAACACTAGATAGATTCAGTAGTGCCCTTCAAAAAAGTATGGAGCTTGGTGTAAAGCCGGGTTTGATAAAGGGAATGCTGATAGGGAGCATGGGAATGGTTTATGCTAACTGGGCTTTCCAGGCTTGGATCGGTAGCATACACATTATTGAGAGAGGAGAACAAGGTGGCCTTATTTTCGCTTGCGGAATCTGCGTCATCTGGGGAGGACTGTGAGTTTCTTTTATTTTTTGCTGAATTTCTTTACTTTGTCATCTTTTAATTCATCAGAAGTCACAAGTCTTTGTATTTTCAGGTCCATCATGAATGCGCTCCCGAATCTCTCTTTCATTTTGGAGGCAACAAGTGTTATTGCTCGGATGTTACAGACGATTGAACAAGATCCTGCTATAGACACTCAAAAGAGAGGAAAAGTTTTAGGACATGGCAAAGGAAAAGTGGAGTTCAAAGAGGTGTACTTTAGTTATCCATTGAGACCTGATACCCCGGTTCTTCAAGGACTCTATCTTACCATACGGGCTGGAAAAACTGTAGGTTTTGTTGGCGGCAGTGGTTCTGGAAAATCTACAATCATTTCATTACTTTGAAAGTTTTTTTTTTTTTTTGGGAGGACCTTTCCTATTGGGAGGGGCGATAGTATACTAAACTCACACACACTACACTGATGCTAGGACTCGAACCCAGGACCTTGCCTGAGGGAGTAAATACTCCAAACTGTTAGGGTAATTTCAAAGGTTAGGAGTTAAGGAAATAAAATGTTAGAATCTAAAGGGTTTAGCTATTATGTCTAGTTTATGAGTGGATGTTAATGTGAGGTTTAGTGGGTAAAATGTTTATGATTATGTTTAATGTTGGGTTAATATGATGGCCTATAAATAGGCATTGTATCCACTATATGTTGAGTGTGTAATGTGTGTGTATCGTGTGTATCAAATGAGTATCAAGAGTATCAATCTTATTGAAGTTTGTGTCAAGTAAGTTTGTCTAGGAGCTCTGTGTAGCCTTCGGGCTTCACATCTCCAAAATTATGTTATTTATTTAGTTCATTATGTTGTATTTCCCCCTTCATATATAGAGTGTATGAGCATAAAGCTAAATCCACCAATAAGTGGTATCAGAGCTGATACGGTCATGTGGAACTATATCGATATCAAAGATGTGGCGTTTGGAGCATGGTCCAATTATTTTTAAAAAAATGTTTTTGGCATGTAGCATGAAGCGTTGGTTGTGGTTCTATTTTTTAAATTGTGTTGGCATGATGAAAATGGTTTTTGTTGTTATTAAAAGTTTTACCGTGGGCTTGAGATGTGTAGAAAAAAAAAATGTTTTTTGTGTGTTGGTTGTAAGTGAGAGGCATATTGATGCCACTGAGAAAATAGGCACATGGATGCCAAATGAAGAGAGAAAGGCACAAGGATACCGAATGAAGATAGAAAGGCATATGAATGCTGAAGGAAGAGAGAAAGGCACAAGGATGCCGAAAGAAAAAAAGGGACAATGGTTCCTTTGAAGATTGGGGCAAATGTGCACCCATAAGAAAAAAGAAAGAAAGAAAATGGAGTGTTGTTTGATTCGTGAAGGAAATTGTTTGGTTATTAATTGCATTCTCTCTTGCAGCCAGAAAAAAGAAAAGGATGAGTATATCAGTCGTTGTGCCATTCAAGCCCATTATGATTGAAGCTGCACGCAACCTTAATGTTGAATCACATTTTAATTTTGTATCCAAGGGACTGGCTCATGCAATGCAATTCATGTGTCATATTAGTTTTGATGGAGGCGCACATCCGAAATTTTCAAGCAGATGGAATAACACAAAGAAGGAGGCAGAACACTTGGCGGCATATTTTTGTATGAATTATTGGATTGAACAGGGCATCATTAAAGTGCTCGATGTCAACTTTAATGCATTGATGAATTTCAAGATCGAATGTGGAAAGCTGCAGGAAGATATTGAGACACTACAAGATCAAGTGATGGATCTAGAGCTAGAGATTGGAATGCTAACACAAGATGAAAATCCAGAAGAAAATGGTATTGACCAGCCACAAATTATTGAGAACATAAGCGACATGGAAGAAGAGTAAGTGGGAAAATATCTATGTTAATAAGCTTTGAAATTACGGGAGAGATTGTTGGGGTAATTTCAAAGGTTAGGAGTTAAGGAAATAAAATGTTAGAATCTAAAGGGTTTAGCTATTATGTCTAGTTTATAAGTGGATGTTAATGTGAGGTTTAGTGGGTAAAATGTTTATGATTATGTTTAATGTTGGGTTAATATGATGGCTATAAATAGGCATTGTATCCACTCTATGTTGAGTGTGTAATGTGTGTGTATCGTGTGTATCAAGAGTATCAATCTTATTGAAGTTTGTGTCAAGTAAGTTTGTCTAGGAGCTCTGTGTAGCCTTGGGCTTCACATCTCCAAAATTATGTTATTTATTTAGTTCATTATGTTGTATTTCCCCCTTCATATATAGAGTGTATGAGCATAAAGCTAAATCCACCAATACAAACCACTACACTAGTGGGTCCTTTGCATTACTTGAAAGATTTTATGACCCTGACAAAGGGAAAATTCTGCTTGATGGATATGATATAAAGAGACTTCAGCTTAAATGGTTGAGATCCCAGATGGGACTTGTTAATCAAGAACCAGTTCTCTTTGCAACATCTATAAAAGAAAACATTTTATTTGGAAAAGAAGGAGCTGCAATGGAGCATGTCATAAGTGCAGCTAAGACAGCAAATGCACACGACTTCATCGTTAAGTTACCTGATGGATATGATACTCAAGCAAGCCAAAAAAATTTAGTCCTTTAAATCAATACATTATTTTATTACAGTTACTAATTTTGACCAATGTTGCTTTAGGTGGGCCAATTTGGAGTTCAGTTGTCTGGAGGGCAAAAGCAAAGGGTTGCTATAGCAAGGGCACTGCTTAGAAATCCAAGAATCCTTCTGCTTGATGAAGCCACAAGCGCTTTGGATGCACAATCTGAAAGTATAGTGCAGGAAGCCCTGGACCATGCTTTGATTGGAAGGACAACACTTAATGTTGCTCATCGGCTTACCACAATTTGCAAAGCGGATTTGATAGTGCTTCAATCTGGGAAAGTAATTTGAGTCAGGCTCCCATGAGGAGCTGATGCATATGAAAAACGGAGAAGGTGAAGAAGGGGGTGCATACAGCAAAATGGTGCACTTGCAGCAATTAGTCATGCAAAATGAAGCACTGAATGGCACCAGACATCCAGCCGAAGATACAAGCCACCTAAAAATGATGACCAGTGTAAGACCTTCACCAATTAGCATAAGACCTTCACCATTTAGCATAAGACCTTCACCAATCAGCATAAGAAACAGCCCAGCCTCCCAATTCAGCTCAGTATATTCCTTAAGCGTTGCAGATATTTCCCAAATGCACCTTTATGGTAACTTCAACTATGTAAAGCAAGAAAATACTTCTTATCCTCTTCCATCCCAATTGCGTTTGTATCGAATGAATGCACCTGAGTGGAAGCAAGCATTACATGGGTGTCTAGGTGCTGCTGGCTTTGGAGCTATACAGGCATTTCACTCCTATTGCATGGGATCAATTGCCTCAGTTTACTTCCAAAAAGAATTACAGGGAATCTGAAGTAAGAAGGGCAGCAAGTCTTGCCAATGCTTATGAATTTATAAGGTACAAACATATATATATATATATCTTCCTAACTTTCTTATTGAAACTGAGACACACAAAATTTTGTAACTTTTATTTGTCCTTTAACAAGGCATATTCTACATATAATCCAGTGGTATGAAAGATGGATATCAAACTTACTGTGGAGAAAGAGGGGTGCAACTCTCAGGGGGTCAAAAGCATAGAATAGCACTTGCTCGAGCGATACTCAAGAACCCGAGAATTCTCCTATTAGATGAAGCAACCAGTGCTCTCGATAGCGTATTGGAGACTCTAGTCCAGGAAGCGCTTGATAAGATGATGGTTGGTAGAACATGTGTAGTGGTAGCTCATCGGCTGTCCACGATACAAAAGGCAGACTCCATTTCTGTGATAGAGAATGGAAAGGTTGTGGAACAAGGTTCACACAATGAGCTACTTGCCATTGGACGTGGAGGAGCATATCACTCTCTTATTCAGCTTCAAAACAGCCACTCTGCTTAACAGCTGAGTTTTTACTCCACTCACAAAAATGGCAATGGCATAGTAGATAGATCTAATATTTAACGAATGTTTGTTATGTTTCAATAAGAAGTACTGTAAGGGGGCATGACCAACCTGAAAAGGTTGAAACAAACTACCTGTCGTTGGACAACATGTTTATATATTGTTTTGATGATGCCTTCTGTTTTTTTAAGTCGGCAAAACTCCTTTGGGATGAGCCTGAAAATATACAAGCAGATGCTTGCAAAATCTAAGATGCGTTTTTTTTTTTGGGTACCAAAATCTGAGATGCGATTTTTTTAAAGCCAATCATTAACCCAAAATGTGTTCAAGGACAAGGGGATACTTCCAACAGCACAATCTAAATCTAGTAAGTTTGGCTTAGAGTTGATGATGGAACTTAAGAATCAAAATTGAGTTCAACATAATCTACTCACACGTGTCAAATTAATATGCATCTCAAAGGTTCACCAAGGCCGGTTGATGACCCATGTTTGAAGAATTTTCATATGTTTGAAGCATTTGACTCTTTGGCCTGATATGTTTGAAGAAATAAAAAAACTAAGAAAAGACAAAAAGATTTTGTCTTGTTATATTTCCCAATGTTGCATTGAGGCAAGAGGAAAGCCAAGAAAACCAGAAACATAGACAGTTGGAATTTATGGAAACCAACATTTGGACAAGTCCTAAGTAATCAAACAAAATGCCGACTTATTCTAAAACGTGCATTAAGTTATTAGCTATATATGATCCATTCGGTATCAGTGAAGTTGAAAATGTCAAAAAATACAACAAGGGAAGGCCACCTCTAGTTAGTTATCTTATCTCTTAACCATGGTTTTTTTTGTTTTTTTGTTTTTGTTTTTGGGTTACTAACTAAGCCAGCCACTAAGCTATCTCATCTCTTAAACAATGTGAATTTTATTGCTATTAATTTGCAAGTGATTGGTGTGATTTGTATTCTGTAGCTTGTAAGATGGGGAAGAAAGGAGGGATTTTCAGGTATGCAGATGGTGTGGACAAGTTGCTGATGGTGTTTGGGACTTTGGGTAGCATTGGAGATGGGTTGATGACACCTCTTACAATGCTTGTTCTCAGCCGTGTGATCAATGAATATGGAGGTGGAGAAGGCACTCCGACTTTCTCCAATGCCATAGTGGACAAGGTTAATTCGATAGTTTTATCAAACTGTCCTGTCTTCATATTATGAATTTTGGTTGGTTTATATGTTTCCATTTTATATGGCCAAGGCTAACAAAATGCCAACACGTTTTCTTTGATTCACAGTACTCACCCAGGCTGCTCGTTGTTGCAATCGGAGTTGGAGTATCTGCTTTCATTGGTATTATGTCAACTTTAAATTTCTACTTTTGTATCTTTTTCGGGGGTTGTTTGGTGCTTCGGTTTCTTTAGTCTCTACAAACATGATAGGCTTCTAGAGCTCTGAACCTGCAACACTGGGTTTTCTGGTTTTAGAGTTGTCAAATCATCTTGAGTGAACATAATCTGCAGACTATATAGTATACACACACTTGAGTGAACATAACCTGAAGAACCACGTACCGTTTCCAATGATGCATGATTATATATACTTGTGTCAACACTGGTAACTTGCAGAAGGAATTTGTTGGACCAGAACTGCTGAGAGACAGACATCTCGGATGAGAATGGAATACTTAAAGTCAGTCCTCAGGCAAGAAGTTGCCTTCTTTGACAGTCAAGCTAATTCTTCCATGACCTTCCAAGTCATTTCTACTATCTCGTCTGATGCCCATTTAATCCAAGACACAATAGCTGAAAAGGTTTTCAATTGCCTTTGGCATGCCTTGTTCTTCTTCTTTTCTTCTTCATTCTGTAAACTTGTATTGATCACCTGTATTTCTCCTTTTATGTAGATACCGAATTGCCTGGCTCACCTCTCGTCATTCCTCTTCTGCTTTCCTGTTGCCTTCGTGCTTTCTTGGCGGCTGGCACTGGCTGCTCTTCCATTCTCGCTCATGTTTTTGATTCCTGGAATTGGATTTGGGAAGGTGCTCAAGGACTTGGGAGCTGAGACAAACGGTGCCTATAGGGTTGCTGGAGGGATTGCAGAACAAGGAATCTCATCAATCCGTACAGTTTATTCGTATGTTGGGGAAAATCGAACTCTAAAAAAGTTCAGCATTGCTCTTGAAAAAAGTACAGAGCTCGGCATAAAACAAGGTTTCACAAAGGGACTGCTCATAGGGAGCATGGGAATGATTTATGCTGTTTGGGCTTTTCAGGCTTGGGTTGGTAGCAAACTTGTTACTGAGAGAGGAGAAAAAGGTGGTCTTGTTTTTATTTCTGGAATCTGTGTAATTCTGGGAGGATTGTAAGTTACTTTTCTTTATACTCCTTTTCCTTCTTCGATTTCTGTATGCAACCACATGTCTATCACTTCAGGTATATAAACATATCAGAACATATCAGTATATGCATTTGTTGTGTGTTTGAACTTAGGTATGTCATTTGATACGAACTGCACTCAATTACCTTGATGTTTCTTGTGTGTTATAAGACTTTTGTAAGAACTGATATGCTTCTCTTTCCCTAGGAAACTCCTCTCTCTTTTTCCCCTCATTTGTCTCAACTAACGGCTTCAATCTTGTATTTTCAGGGCCATTATGAATGCGCTTCCAAATCTCTCTTTTATCACCCAGGCTACTGATGCTGCTACCAGAATATTTGAAATGATTGACCGCATTCCTGCCATTGACTCTGAAGATGAAAGGGGAAAAGTTTTAGCATATGTGAAGGGTGATATCGAATTTAGAAAGGTTGATTTCTGCTATCCATCAAGACCTGATACCCCAGTTCTTGAAGGACTCAACCTTAAAGTCCAAGCTGGTAAGATGGTGGGTCTTGTTGGAGGCAGTGGTTCTGGCAAGTCAACAATCATTTCTTTACTTGAAAGATTTTATGATCCAGTAAAAGGAGATATTCGCCTTGATGGATACAAGTTAAATAAATTTCAGCTGCAATGGTTGAGATCCCAGATGGGACTGGTCAATCAAGAGCCAATTCTCTTTGCAACATCCATAAAAGAGAATATTTTATTTGGAAAGGAAGGAGCTTCAATGGAACATGTAATAAGTGCAGCTAAGGCTGCAAATGCACATGACTTCATTGTCAAACTACCCCTAGGATTTGACACTCAAGTATGCCACAATATTATACTCATTCCAAGTTTCAAGCAAAACTAGTATTATTCAATGTATTCATAGCTATATTTGAGTTGAAGTTTTTCACCTTTACTTCAGGTTGGGCAATTTGGAGTTCAATTGTCTGGAGGACAAAAGCAAAGGATTTCTATAGCAAGAGCAATAATCAGAGACCCAAAAATTCTTTTGCTTGATGAAGCCACAAGTGCTTTGGATGCTCAATCTGAAAAAGTTGTGCAAGAAGCCTTGGACCAAGCTTCACAAGGAAGAACAACAATTGTCATAGCTCACCGCCTCACCACAATCCGCAAGGCTGATTTGATAGTGGTTCTTCAATCGGGTAGAGTGGTGGAAATGGGATCTCATGAGGACTTGGTCCACAAGAACAATGGAGAAGGTGGAGCATACAGTAAAATGCTGCAATTGCAGCAACAAGCAATGCAGAATGGTCCTGACATTTCCTATCATCCAGAGGATATTATAATCAAGCATCCACGAACTCCACATACACCAAATAGTGCGAGATCAAGCTGGCAAAACAGCCCAGCATATCCAATCACCCCAATATTTTCCATCAGCATTACAAACTCCTTTCAAGCGGGCCAGTATGATGAATTTGACGATGAAATGCCACAAGACAGCTCTTATCCTTCCTCTTGTACTTGGCGTTTATTCAAAATGAATGCACCTGAGTGGAAGCAAGCAATACTAGGGTGTCTAGGGGCTGCTGGCTTTGGATCTATTCAGCCAGTTCATGCCTATTGCTTAGGAACAGTTGTATCAGTTTACTTCCAAACAAACAATTCCACCATCAAATCAGAAACCAGATTCTACTGTTACATCTTCTTAAGCTTAGCAGTTTTCAGCTTCATTGCTAATCTCCTCCAACATTACAATTTTGCAGTTATGGGAGAGCGTTTATCCAAAAGGGTTCGAATAAAAATGCTCGAAAAAATTCTCACCTTTGAGATAGGGTGGTTTGATCAGGATGAAAACACAAGTGCTGCCATCTGTGCACGGCTTACCACTGAAGCAAACATGGTTAGATCCCTAACTGCAGATCGTATATCATTGTTGGTTCAGGTCTTTTTCAGTGCCTCCATAGCTTTTGTGATTGGACTGATAGTGACATGGAGGATAGCCATTGTAATGATTGCAATACAACCTTTGCTCATAGGAAGCTTCTATTCAAGGAGTGTTCTAATGAAGAGTATGTCTATAAAAGCACAGAAAGCACAGGCTGAGGGCAGCCAACTAGCTAGTGAAGCTGCTTTCAACCACAGAACTATCACTGCATTTTCCTCTCAGAATAGGATATTAAATCTGTTTGGAGATGCAATGAGGGGGCCTAGGAAGGAGAACATCAAACAGTCATGGATTTCAGGTTTTGGTCTGTTCAGCTCCCAATTCTTGACAACGGCTGCAATAGCCTTGACTTATTGGTATGGGGGGAGGCTAATGAATCAAAATTTAGTAACGGCGAAACACCTGTTTCAAGTTTTCTTCATCTTAATGAGCACTGGTAAAAACATTGCAGATGCAGGAAGCATGACTTCTGATCTAGCGAGAGGGGGGAGAGCCATCAAATCAATATTATCCATCCTAGACAGAGAGTGAAATTTCATCAGAAGAGCTTGAAGGGATAAAAAAGACTTTCAAGGGTCACATAGACTAAAGAATGTTGTATTTGCTTACCCAGTCAGGCCTGACCAGATGATCTTCAAGGGCCTGAATCTCAAGATAGAAGCTGGAAAAACAATGGCACTAGTGGGACAGAGTGGTTCTGGAAAATCCACTGTCATTGGCTTGATTGAAAGATTTTACGACCCACTAAATGGATCAGTATGTTGTGAATTAATACTAACTCACTTCCCCTTAGGACCTTGTTGTTGATGAACTTTGTGACCAACTCAATGATGGATGAGTCTTACACACACAGAAATTTAACCAAGAAAGAAATGACACAAGTGTTTATAGAGGTTCAGCAAATTGCCTACTTCCTCTTTGGTGATCTCCTTGAGAACTTTCACTAATGAAGATAGGTTACAAACTTTGGTTTACAAAGAAAGGAAACCCCCTTAGAACACTACCCTCACAATCTGTTTCTCTCTCACCCTTGCTCAACACCTTGATACACTTAGAGAACTCTCTTGCTCTCCCCTTGGTATTTTCTGAACTTACAAGTTTTCAGCTTCTCTATACTTTGCACAAACTTATGCACTTAACAACTTAATGTTCTCTTGCTTCCTCTTCCCTCTTATATAGGCCTTGGGACTCCAAGATCAGATATCATTAAGTTATACACGTTCATGCTTTAGTTATCTCACTTTAGACACCTGTTCTTGGCAGCTCATAAAGCAAGGGACAAAGGATGCTAGCTGCCATCAATCTCTTGAACCAAGAGAGAAAACACTCATGAAACAAGTTATCAATTTGCCAATGTGTTCTCCCAACTTTCCAGCTGCTATGCCACCTTCTAATATCTCAGATTTGATCAGAAATATCCTTGCAAGTCGATAGGAAGTGGTAGCACACCAAGGAAGACTTGAAAACGCGTAGGAATTTGAAACAGCATCGTCTGGCGACCGTCGCCCAATACGCGACCGGTCGCTTTGTCACAGAATCAATTTTCGCTCCAGGTTTCACTGGGCGACCGGTCGCTTGTAACTTGCGACCGGTCGCTTTGGCATTTTGCTGAAACCGACCGGTCGCCCACAACCTTGGACCGGTCGCTGGTTTCTAATATTTTTGTATCTTTTTAATTGAGCCATTTTTCTCAACACAGTATCCATAGATGGATGTGACATCAAGCTCTATAATTTGAGAAAGTTGAGGTCACAAATAGCTTTAGTAAGCCAGGAGCCTACTCTTTTTGGAGGAACCATCCATGAAAACATAGTCTATGGTAAAGAAAATGCAACAGTAGCTGAAGTAAGAAAGGCAGCAAAGCTTGCCAATGCTCATGAATTTATAAGGTACCGCTACATTTTTCTCCACATTGACATTTAAATTATTGATCCTAATGAAAATGCATTTTTTTTTAATGTTGTAGCTCTATGGAAGAGGGATATGAGACCTACTGTGGAGAAAGAGGAGCTCAACTATCAGGAGGGCAGAAGCAGAGGATAGCACTTGCACGAGCCATACTAAAGAACCCAACAATCCTTCTGCTGGATGAAGCAACCAGTGCACTTGATAGTGTGTCAGAGAATTTAGTCCAGGAAGCACTGGAGAAGATGATGGTTGGCAGAACATGTGTTGTTGTAGCTCACAGGTTGTCAACTATACAAAAAGCAGACTCCATTGCTGTGATAGTGAATGGGAAAGTAGCAGAAAAAGGATCACACCATGAGCTACTTGCTATCGGACGTGGCGGTGCCTACCATTCTCTGATAAAACTGCAAAGCAATCAGTCTCCACACCATTTGTCCACAAAGGTGTAAGTTGAGGACGGTCCATGTAATTCCTGCGTTGGAAGTTCTTGGTTAAGCAGTAGAAATTGACCCAAAAAAAATAAAAGAAAAAACAAAAAGACATATATATGGAGCTGCATGAACACGTAGAATCCCATAGCTTTCAAGTTCAACATGAAGGCTGGGAAACTTCCATGATTATTAAACAAAGTTTTCCTGAATTGATGAAACACAATAAGGTTGATGATGTCGTCATGTTTTGTTCTCTGCAAATTCTCAGAATCAACATTTTGTCTTGACTACTAACAAATTATTTTCTGCAATCAATTTTTCCAGTCAAACTACTGGTTCAATATTTCACCAAAAATAATTGTTTCAATGTTCATTTGCTTTTCCTCGGATCTATAGGCACATAATTTATCAAGTAAAAATGCATGGCTGCTTAAATATATAAACCAAAAACATAAGGCACATAAACGGGGCATATGTTAACTTTGAAACGTAAAATGACAAAGTATCTATGATAATTAATTGATAATATGAAGAACATCAGGCACGCGAATTCTTAGTTAGAACTTAGATGCAGAGATGGGAATAATTGACAATTTCTTTTGTGAAAATGTATATTGAAATCAGTAAAGGTACAAGATATTTTGCTATGATAGTGGATTAAGCATCATTTGAACCATAAAATTTGGGCAACGTGAGAAAACTTCCACTAGACCAAAGCATCCTGCGCCAACCAAAAAAAAAAAACCAAAGCAGGAAACTAAAGCAAACCAACTTCAAAAGCCCCAGAAAAGAAGGGGACAAACTACAAAAGCCATCAAACAGGAGGAAGCTAGCCAGAATTAGGAGATATAAGACGCCATTCATGAGTCACAGGAATTCTTTGTTTTTCTTCTATATTTCCCAATGTTGCAAGGGGGCAAAAGGCAAAAAGCCAAAAAAACAAGAAACACAGAAGCTGGACTTATGAAGACATTTCTACACCAGTCTCATGTAATCAACAAAATGCCAATTTATTCTGAAACGAGTATTAACTATAAGCAAAGACTTACCAACTACCTATTGGTGTAGTGATACTTCTCTTCCCAATGTTAGAAGATGTCCCAAGTTCCAATCCGCCCTTCCCCAATGATCAAAAGAAAAACTATATAAGCAAAGATTTTAGTCCTACACTGAATGATTACTTTAAAAAATATATGCGGACTCACCAATTCATTTAAGGACAAAAATATATATAAGGTGGATAGTCAGCGGACCTTAATCAACAAGAAAAAAATATGTAGACTACAATAGAAAACTAGAGTCTGACATGGATTACAATCTCCAAGTATAAATATATTTCATATCAGAAGTTAAAATGTCAGAAAATACAAGAAGGTAAGCCTAATGTTATCTCATCTCAATAAAGCCTAATGCTAATTGCATGGTGGCATGAAATTTCATAAGATGGAGACTTAAGGTTATTTCTCTTTGTAAGTGACACAGTCCTGCATGCAGCGCAGCTTGTAAGGTGGCGAAGAAAGGTCGAATTTTCAGGTATGCAGATTGTGTGGACAAGTTATTATTGGTTTTGGGGACTCTGGGTAGCATTGGAGATGGGTTGATGACACCATTGATGATGCTGGTCCTCAGCGGTGTGATCAATGAATACAGAGGCGGTACTTTCTCCAATGACATTGTGGACAAGGTATGCAAAATCATGGAACTAACTGTCATGGTTTTCAAACTGTCCTGAGGTATTGAATTTTGGTTAGTCTTACCAGTTCATATGGCTAAGAAAGTGCAACACATTTTCTTTACAGTACTCACTCAGGCTGCTCTTTGTTGCAATTGGAGTTGGAATATCTGCTTTCATTGGTATTATGTTGGATTTGCATCTGCTATGATTGAAGCTTAAACTATTGCTTGTGATATGGGGATTGAAGCTGAATTTCCCAAAAAACGTCAAAGTCATAAAAAGAAACAATTTGATGAGAATTCTAATGATGAGACAGTACAATCAGTTGAAGAATCATTTAGAATCAATTATTTCATCCGTGTAGTGGATATGACTCTTTCTTCATTAAGGAGTATATTTGAACAAATGCAAATATATTAAGGTATTTTTGGGTTCTTGTTTAATTCAAAGAAGTTAACTTCATTGGGTGATGAGGAATTGAAAAAATTGTTGTGAAAAGCTTAAAACTACTTTAAGAAATGGTGAGTCTTTTGATGTTGATGCAAGTGATTTGTTTTCAGAGTTACATGTGATGCAATTGCTTTTACCAGCAGAAGTAAACACAACACTTGAAATTGTAGAGTTTGTAAAAGATATGAAATGTTTTCCAAATATTTTGATTGCCTATAGAATACTATTGACTGTACCTCTGACTGTAGCATATGTAGAAAGAAGCTTTTCTAAATTAAAATTATTGAAATATTACTTGAGGTCTACCATGTCACAAGAAAGGCTAAATGGACTAGCAATTTTATCCATTGAAAAGGAGATGTTAGAAAAGCTTGAATTTGAAAGCATCATTGAGGATTTTACTTCTCAAAATGCAAAATCATTTAAATATTAATTTTGTAGTTGTGATTTTGTTGTTTTTCACCTTATCTTGCATGTGGTGATGTTGATGTTTTGCTGGTTGCTGAGCATGCAAAGGGATTTCAAGTAGTCTGTTGTTGTTTGCTTTGGCTATTGAGGATGCAAATAAATTTCAAGTAAGCTGCTGCTGTTTGCTTTGGCTATTGAGGATGAAAATACATTTTTGTTTTGTTGGTTGTTGAGGATGCAAATAAATTTCAAGTAGATTGATATTGTTTTGCTTCGGCTATTGAGCATGCATATAAATTTTTGTTTTGCTGATTGCTTGTTATTAGATGAAAAAGAACTTACTAAATTGTTGCAAGTATTTATCTTGTTTATACGATGTAGCCTTTTATTCTGAATTTTTATATATTGAAGTTTGAATTGATATAATTTATTTGTCTTGAATGTTAAATTTTTAGTTAATTTGAACAAATTAGATCTTGATTGAAAAATGAAAGTGAGTTCTGTCACTAAATATATATATATATTTCATCCAAAAATATATATATATATATATATATGTGTGTGTGAGAGTCTAATTTTTAGGCTTGCCCTGGGGCTGAAAAATTGAGGACCGGCACTGTGCAACTGTTAAATCAAATATCACAAATATGGGGGAAATTTGATCAGTTAATTAATATCTTGGTTTAATTCATCCCACAATAATCCAACCGACCAAACTCCACTAGTACTTGTCTGACCAAAAAAAAAAAAAAAACTCCACTAGTACTTGGAAGAATTAGAGTGGAGACGGCGGCTAGCAATCCTGTCTTGCCCTGTCTTTGTGAGGATGTGAGATGTAAAGACTTTCTCGGAAATGCCCATCACATGATTTGACATAAAGTTCCAATGCCACTTTTTAACTCCAACGGCCCAAAAGCCACAGCTCTTTCTTAAAAGGCTTTTTATCAAAATCCTTCACGTTTACGAAATTATCACGAATGGTCTTTAGGTTTTTTTGTGACACTAATAGTCTTTAACGTTTGGGATTTTTATCACAAATGGTCCTTTGTCGTTATAAATTCTGTTAAGTGTGATGTGGAAGAAAAGTGGAGCCCACATGTCCAATCACATTGTGACATGTGGATAAAAAATAATTAAATAATTTTTTAATGAAAATTCTTTTTTTTTTTCTGCAACTTTTCATCCCCCTCTGCCCTCGCTCTCCACCCTTTGCTCTCCATCTCTTCTACTTGTCCTCTCTTTCTCCCTCTGTTTTTTTCTTTCCCACTGCCACCTCAAGGTCCCTCAATGTAAACCAGTGGCCCCAACCCAAGTGAGAGAATTCAGGCAGGCCAACTAGAGGAGATGGGGCAGTTATTGGATACGATAAAGAAGCCTTGTACACTGTAACAGTGCTGGAACTCCCTTCTTATCCAGATTGGTACAGGCCACCATCGTTTTCTAATTGATTAAATGAACCTGACTGACTGCTATTCTCTCCATTTTTCGATTTTCCCATACCCAAATGGAGCATGATCTTGTCTGATTCTTTGTCGTGAATGGTGAGAAGAATTCCATCACGAGGAGCAAATTCACTTGCAGATACTTGCTCCACTCGAACTTCCTTAATTTCTTTTGAGACGGTTGGGATTTGGCTAAGGGGAATCTTGTCCCTAGCTTTCCTTAATTTCTTACGTGAAGTAAGGCACATTGATAACACAGAGAGGATAATTATGATAAATAATGCAACAGCTATTTCAATTACTTCCCAGACCTTCAGATTAAAGAAAGCTTCCTTGGATAACTCTGCTTTCAGATCGGAGGCCATTCTATCAGATACCAAAAGCCCTACACATAGCAAAATCTCACATTAAGATTGCTTCTGATTCATCATTTATATCACTATCAAAATCTTTTCTTTCAAATCCATTTGCATCAACTAGAGATGATAAAATTACAACCTGGTATTTTTTTTACCAATTCCCCACAAAAATGAAAACTTGAAATAAATAAAAAATTATTTAATTATTTTTTATCCACATGTCACAATGTGATTGGACATGTGGGCTCCACTTATCTTCCACGTCACACTTAACAGAATTTATAACGGAGGGACTATTTGTGATAAAAATCTCAAACGTCAAGGAAGGATTAGTGTCATGTCAAAAAAAACCTCAAGACCATTTGTGATAATTTCGTAAACGTGAAGGATCATTTGTGATAAAAAGCCTTCTTAAAATGTAATACATATATAAATAAAAACTATTAATTAGAATGATTTGATTAACGTGCTGCCACTAATTGTTCCACTCCAAGGGGACAATTCAAGTTTAATCAGTTAATTAGATGCAAAAAAGGAACTAATTAAGCAGATATTTTGTCATGACCTTTATTTGTAATTTTGCGGCCAAAGCTATAGTTGAAGACAATAAAAGGAATCTACTTTGCTATAAATCGTGTAACAATATGACACGAAACATATATATATTTTTGTTTTAAATTTTGGGGTACTAATATTTACTAAACTTTGAGCAAAACAAGAAGATGCATCCACTTGGTTTTGAGCATATAGAGAAGGGATCTTGGCGCTCTAATTCTTGCTACAATTGGCTCATATTTTGTACTGTAATGGGTCAACCCTTGGCAAAAACGATATCACATTTGCAAGTGGGCTATTAATTATTGTGGACTATATTCTAAGCAATGAGTCAGCAGATGATAAAACACATGATTAAGAAACTAATTTATAATTTGAATGTTCATACTTAGTACTCCAACTCTATATATAGTGACTTGGTATTTTCTTGTACACTGACTTTCGTTCAACCCAAAGTTTCAAACATTAATGAAACCGACAGCATATTATTATAAACTTTATTCCTTCTCAGTTGAAGTAGATGTATATGTCCTCTACATTAAGGCTCTAACCAACGTCTTGAAGCATCTATGAGGTTGTTCAAATTAATGTCATAATAAATCATTTAAATTGTATATCAATTTACTTATTTTTACTCTGGATATTGCTCGACTCATTACCTGTAAGGAGTCATTTTTTTTACAGACAAATTACAGGAGAAATAATGCAAGAGCAAGACTGTAATTTATCTGCAAGAAGAATGGCTCCTCAAGTATTTTCCTCTAATTTTACGTCATTAGCATGATCAAGGTGACAGCTCACACACGCAGTGGATAGCCGAAGCCAACTTGGGCGAAGCAGACCCAGTTTTGACTAGCAAATTACTCGCTTTACGGCTTTAGCATATTCTTTTTCCTTTTAAAGCCCCCAAAGATGACAATCGGCAAAGCCAGCCTCTTTCCTTGTTGTCCCCAGTCATATTTATTTCGTATAATCCCGGTCTGTAAAGCTAAAGCAACATGGACCCCACTTCCTCATCCCCTCTAAAACCACCAAACTAGCCCTACAGGCAAACTCGTCCTTTGTGAACCTCTGAGCTCCCTACCAATTTCTCTATTTTCTCCTCCTCCACCTCCACGTGGCACCACCACCCTCCAGCCAGAGGCGGACCGTGTTAGGACAAGAGGGGGCAGACGCCCCTTTGGAAGGTTGGAAATTTGGGAAGGGAATCCATTAGAGTCCCCTTGAATTGCTGGTAGAAGCCCCCTTGTATGCACACCAACTGCTCGATGGAAGTCCCAGGCGAAACCTCCTTCTGTTGCTGCGCAGCTGGGCTGCGCTATTTTTTTTTCAAAATCAGCCTTGCCAAACGACGTCGTTTGGTCTAGGCTCAGTCAAATTTTTTTTAAATGACCTGGCCTCAAAACGACGTCGTTTTGGGCCAGGTTTTTTTTTTTTTTTAAAAAAGGGAACAACAGCTCTCTTACTTACCCGATCCCTCTGCTGCACAGCACCTCTCCAAACCCTTTATTCCCCCAATTTCACAACTCCAAGTCCAACCCTCTCAAACCCTAACCTCCCAACCTCCATCAACTCTTCGCCGGTGGAATAGTGTCGATCACCACCACCTTGTGCCGCCGTCCGCCGGCCTTTTTCTCAACTACAAGTAAGCAAGGCATTATTGGGTATATTAATAAATTTATAGTGATAATATATATTGTTGATATTGGTTTTTTTTTTTGTAATGAAATTTGTGGATATGAATTCATATTGATGGATATTCACTGTAGAAATTTTTTGAAACTTTTACACAGCCACTTGCCACGTAATCCTGATCCGCCGCTGACTCCAAAAGTCCAAAATTTTCTTTCTATATAAAAACCACACACAAGGCTCCACTCAGCTTTTCTATCGCCCGCGTCAGTGCCACAGTCTCTCTTATCTCCAAAACCGGCACGGCATCATCATGAGGGTCCGATCATGGCTAGCCATCTGCTCTTCAACTCACGACTCAACCATTCCCTTCTCTAAAACCGAGCCATCGCCGTCGTCTCGGCCGAAAGTCGGAGGTTCCGATACCAGCAGCTCCTCCGATTTTCCCAGTACCAGTACTAGCGAAACCTCCAGTATCAGCCTCCAAAGCAATCTCTCCCTCCAGACGCTGCCATCTCTCCCTTCCCTCCAGAAGCTCTCCCCTCTCGACGCCCTCGACCTCTCCGTCTCCTACCTCTGCTTCACCACTCTCACACCCCGACGGCCTTCTCTCCCGATCACCTGCCTCGCGGTGCACCGCGACCTTCTGTACGCCGCATCGGGCCACGAGATCAACATCTACGATCGAACTGCCTGCACGCATCTCGAGACATTCAGCGCCCGCGATGCCGGTTCTGTTAAGGCCGTCAGTTTTTCTGACGGCAAGGTGCTCACTTCGCACCAAGATTCTAAAATTAGAGCCTGGCAGTTGACGACGGCGACTAATCGGCACAAGCTTTTAACCGTCCTCCCAACCGTCACAGACCGCCTGCGCCGTTTCGTCCTCCCCAAGAACTACGTCACCATCCGCCGCCACAAGAAACGGCTCTGGATCGAACATGCTGATGCCGTTACCGGCATCGCCGTTAATAACGGCTTGATTTACTCCGTTTCCTGGGACAAGAGCTTGAAGATTTGGCGGGAGACCGATCTCCGCTGCGTTGAGTCCGTTAAGGCGCACGAGGACGCTGTGAACGCCGTGGAGGTCTCGAACGACGGGACGGTTTACACCGGGTCGGCAGATCGGCGGATCCGGGTGTGGGCGAAACCATTTGGAGAAAAGCGCCACGTGCTGGTGGCGACTTTGGAGAAGCACAAGTCGGCGGTGAATGCTCTGGCCCTAAACGACGACGGATCGGTGCTGTTTTCTGGGGCTTGTGACCGTTCAATCTTGGTGTGGGAGAGAGAGGACAGTGCGAACCACATAGCGGTGACGGGGGCGTTGAGAGGGCACGGAAAAGCTATACTGTGTTTAATCAACGTCGGTGATATGTTGTTGAGTGGATCCGCTGATCGGACGGTCAGGATGTGGCAGCGTGGGGGAGATGGGAGTTTTAGCTGTTTGGCGGTTTTGGAGGGGCACGTGAGGCCGGTGAAGTCGTTGGTGGCGGTTGCGGACGGTGGTTCAAACGGTGTCGTTACGGTTTACAGCGGGAGCTTAGACGGAGAGGTGAAGGTGTGGCATGTGTCGGTTTCGAATGGGAACAGTGAGAATATTAATCCAGTGTGTCAGTTTGAAAATGTAAGAAAAGAATTACGTACAGCAAGTACCATACAATCTACTGCGGCAGTAGCCCCGCCGCAGTCGACGATCATTATCTGATTTTTTTTCTGGATGTGATTTGCTAGATTTTATATTATATTTTTGGTGAAGATGTGATTTGTGAGATATGTAGATACCATAATCATTGGTTTGTTTAATACAGACTTGTTTAGGTACGTTGTTTAAAGATTTAGAAATGTGAAATATGTTGACGCCAAAAAGTCGTTTTTTGACTTAGAGGGTCAACTTAGGAATTTTGCTGCCTTCGTACCTTGGAAGCCTCGGAGGGAGCGTGACCTGCAAAAATAGAGGAACGCTCGGTAAGGCCAAGGGCACCGGTGTGGTACCCTAAGGCTCTCCGAAGCTTAAGTAAGTTCGGGATGTAATAAGTTTTACTTTCAGATTAATTAGGCAGGTATATGTCGATCATTCTGCCTTACCCTATGCAAGGATGGCTGATCCCTTTTTATAGGGCTTGGGAGGTAGTGCTTAGTTGTAATCTGTCGATGTGGGGCCTGGACGTCGCTGGGAGCATGCCACGTGTCCTTAGAGAGGCGGTGCCTAAGTGATGCGATCGGTAGGAGGGGGTGCCGAAGGCACCTCCTGTGAGGCTTGATTTATCCCACGTGTCTTGCTCTTATTGGCGCTGATTCCTGGGTGTAAACAGGAGTCCCCCAAGTTTCTGAGCGAGATTTCTCGGTCGGGGACTTGGTTGGTGTCTGGCTTCTACAAGGCCACCTACCGTTCGGTAGCTCGATGAGGGAGCGCCGGGGCGCCCTGCCGTTCGGTAGCCCGATGAGGAAGGCCTGGGCGGCCCTCCGTTCGGTAGCTCGTTGAGGGCGCGCTGGGCTGCCCTCCAGTTCGGCAGGATGCGACGCCTTGATGGGGTACCGAGAATACTTGCCGGTCGTCAGTGAACTGGGCAAGTTCGATTTTTGCTCTTGTTTTCCACGCTTTGGGCAGTGATGGGACGGAGCGACGCTTCGTCTTCTGCACCTAGCGTGCCGCCAGAAGGCCTGCTCTATGCGCGACACGTGGCGCGTCAAGTCATGCGGAGCGCGCATTAATGCTTCGTTTGGTTTCCCGAGGAGACCGTTGCAACCTTCGCCCTACATATTGCAGTGACTTCTGAGGCGGAAATCACTTTGCATTCGTGAGCGAGGCGAGAGCTCTGCCCAGGCGATTTCCGTGATATCGAACGGTACTCAAGGCGATTTCTGGCAACACCAAACGGTAACTAAAGCGATTTCCGCGAGACCATTCGGAATCTGAAGTGACGTTCACTCTCTGACTTCAATTTTCACAAGGTACAGTTCGGTAATCTCCTTTTTCTTTCCTTTTGTTATGCATACGTCCTTCCTTGGTTTAAACTAGACTAGAACTTTTTAAAAGTGGGGTGTAGTTCGGTAGTCTAGTTGCCATAGGTAGAGATGTAGGCAACGGTAGGATAGTTCTTTGCATGGCCCTTAGTTTACTCCCGTCGTTTTTGTAGATGTCTGATAGCGAGTCGGGATATTAGAGAGCGAGCCCAACGCTTCCAGGATGAGTCCCCAGAGGGGGTCAGTATACCGAGGGGGAGGAGTCGGCCCAGGGTGCCGATAGTGGGAGTGATTCCGAAGTTGAAGTGGTTGGCGAGAGGTTGACTCCTGCGCCTACTCACGGGATCGGAAAGGGCTCATGACCAGCCAGCCCATGCCGTTGGCTGTGGTGTATAGAGACGGTCGGCATGTTGGGTTAGGCCTGCATCCCGAGCCTGAGGTGGACGTTGGGTCGGGCGTGAGCCAGAGCCTGAGGTGGAGGGCGTTAGGATGCCGGAGGCATCTTCCAGTCACTTTCCGGAGACTTCCACTTCTGGCCGTGGAGAGTCTCCCGAGCCGAGTCCAAGGCCGAAGGTGACGATAGTGAGCGCGGGAATCCTGAGGATCCCGAAGGGGTGGCGAGGGAGCAGCTTCGACGTGGACTACCTGCCGCCCAATAACTGACTTACCGAGAGCTGCAGAGGTGAGGGCGGAATGCAGGATTCCACAGCGTCGGTAGGGATGAGGATCCCACATCCTACCGAATCCCTGAGCAAGCCCAAGGACGGCGAGGTCGCCTTCTTCACTGACGTCCTTCAGCAAGGCGTCAGGTTACCGTTGCAGCCCCCAGTTCAGAGGATTCTGGCTCAAATTGGGTACGCCTCCTGGCCAGTTCAATTCGAACTCCTGGGCCGTACCTGATGGGGTCGTGACGGCATTTGGACTTGCCGAAGAGGATGGGCCTTCCTACGAGGCTTTGCCATCTGTAGCATCACCAAATCCAAGAGTACAGATCATGGTGGCTGGGTTCAGGCGAACTGCCTCAGGGCTTCGAAAGGGGCCATTTTCTGAATGCCGTGCCGACTTCCCAGGAAGTCCTGGAGGAATCGGCGGGTGTTGCTCTCCGGTGATTGGGAATCGCCGTCGGGAGTTCCCGTTCGCTTCCATATCCCCACTACCTTTCAGACGTTGCCGGTAGGTTGGTGCCATACCGATCGGTAGCCCATTATTTCTCTGTTTTGCACTAACAGTTTTCCTATTATTATATTTTTTGCAGGCAAGCTGAAACAGCCCACGGCAACTCAATAGAGATTCGGCAGATTGACCAAGTGAGGACGAAGGTCCCTGCCGTTGACAGAGAGTACCCACAGTTCCTCTTCACGGGAACTTAGTCAAGGCTCGTCTTGCCAATCCTGCCGAGAGTAAGTTCACTTTGACTTCTTCCTTTGCTTTCGCTCATTTCCTTCGGCTAACCCGTGTCTCGTCCATGTAGTGTATGAGGCCAGGAGACTGCCGAGGCCAAGAGCCTCTGAGACCTCCAAACGGCGCCTCCAGGTGCTGTCCAAGGGAAGAAACAACGACGGCAGCCCGAAGCTTCTGCCGAGAGGGTAGGGGAGGCTGACCCCGACGGGCGTCGATCCGAACGGAGAGGCAGCTCCATGCCGACCAACCTCAGGGAGGGTGCCGGTTAGCGACCGGTACGCAGCACGGCTTAGGGTGCCGATCCTGCGTCTTCCAAGGCGTCCGGGAAGCGGCCATTGACGGTGGACCCTGGATGCCGCCTCCACTCCCAAGAGGGTGCGCCTTGCCGATCCTCCGCGGGCCATCCTTGCGGTCGAGGACGAGAGGGGCCTACCAGGGCAGTTGACGCTCGCGTGCCCTTCGAAGACGGTCCAGCTTGCGAACCACATGATCGTGGGCTCGCAGATGGATCTCTCCGAGATCGACGAGCTGCCGAAGAGGCTTCTTCCTGAAGAGGCAGGCGTGCCTTCCGTCTCCAGGCCACGGTAACCTCTCATTCCCGTTCTCTCCTTCTTGCCGTTACTTTTTGGGCTACTAACATGCGGTTATTCTTTTCAGGCATCGATGGACATGTGGCTGTGCATGAAGAGAGCCATCAACACTGCCGAGCGCAACAAGAGGCTGTACGACGAGGGCCGCTCTAAGGTAAATGAGGCGGTGAAAACCCTCCAGGACCACGCCCATCTCGTGCAGGGCATGCAGGGCTGCCGACGGCAGACCGAGGCGCACGAGGCGAAGCTTGCCGAGATGCGCGAGGCCTTGGACGGCGCGAAGCGGGCGGCAAGGGATGCCGAAGAGGCGAAGGGTGCCGTGCAAGCGGCGCTCGAGGCGTCTGAGATGTCGAAGGCGTCCTAGATTCAGGCTGCCGTTGCGAGGCCATCAGGGGCTACCGTTCCTCGCAAGAGTTCACCGATCTCTTGGATCAGGAGGTGGCGTCGGAGATGGGGACCTGATCTCACCGCTTCAAGCGGTTCAACCCTGGGCAGAAGCTCAATCTCAACTTCGCTGCCATCCCCTCCACTCCCGGAAGGCATTACCGAAGAGATGATCGAGGAGTATGAAGGGAGGACGCCCGGCGGCGACGTCGAGGATGCCGAGGATGGCCTTGCTGCCGATGCCGAGGATGGGCCTGCTGCCGAGGATGGCCCTACCTGCCGATGCCCCTCCTCCGAGAAGACTGAAGCCTTTTCTTTTTGTTTTGTTTTTTATTTTAATTGATGTGTATGATATTTCTGAACATCTTAAATGCCGATGGCATTTTTGCTGATTTAAGTATCATTTTATCATCGTTTCTCAATGTGTTTCAGTTTTATCCTTGTATGCTATTGCCGTAGGCTAATAACTATAGGATGCCGTAGGCCAATAACTGTAGGATGCCGTAGGCCAATAACTGTGGGCAAGGTTGTAGACATCGGTAGGATCGAGGCCCAAGCCTTATATCTATAGAAATGCCGTGGGCAAGTCTATGGTCCATTGCCGTAGGATCGTGCCCAACGTGCGGTAGTGAACGTAAAGAGCATAGTTTTGGATTGCCGTAGGCAAAGCTGCAGTGGCTCACAAATGACGAGCACTGCCAAACATTTTTTTTCAAAAATGGTGCCGAGGATACGTGTAGCTGGACAAACCCATTTTATATTTACTTGCCGTAGGCTTAAATACAAATTTCCCCTGCCGTTGGCTATGGGGCTTTACTTAAAGTAGCTCTTGAGATGATCCACGTTCCATGGGTGGCCGAGGGTTTTCCCATCTGTGCCTTCCTAGCCGGTAGGTACCGGACCGAAGGATACCGATGACTTCATAGGGTCCTTCCCATGTGGGTCCAGGGGTTCCTTCCGTTGGGTCTCTGGTTGCAAGCGAAACTTTGCGCATCACCCAGTCCCCCGATTCTGAAGGAGCGGGGTTTGACTCTAGAATCGTAATACCGAGAGATGCGCTGCTTGTAGGCTTCGTTCCGAAGGTTAGACGCTGTTCGGTGTTCTTCGATTAAGTCCAGGCTTATCGCAAGCGCCGCCTCGTTCGCCTTCGGCTCGAAATTTTCCGTTCGGTAAGATGACTCGCCGATTTCCACTGGGACAACGCTTCGGAGCCGAATGCAAGGCTGAACGGGGTCTCTCCTGTGGAGGTTCGGTAGGATGTTCGGACGGCCCACAAAGCTTCGGGAAGCTCTCCGGCGCAGGCCCCTTTAGCCCTGCGAGCTGTGGTTTTAGGAGTTTCTTGATGATCTTGTTCACGGCCTCTACCTGCCCGTTCGACTGAGGGTGAGCTGGGAGGCGAAGAATAGGTTGATCTTGAGGCCAGTGAGAACTTCCTGAAGAGTTCCGAATCAAACTGCCTGCCGTTGTCGGTAATAATTGCGTATGGGATGCCGAATCGGCAACAGATGTTGGTCCAGACGAACTCCTCGATCCTTGCGGCAGTAATGGTGGCCAAGGCTTCGGCTTCGACCCATTTCGTGAAATAATCCACCGCAACGACCTCGTACTTAACCTGTCCCTTGCCTTGCGGCATGGGTCCGATCAGGTCAAGTCCCCACTGGGCGAACGGCCACGGGCTTATGATCGGTGTGAGTGGTTCGGCTGGCAGATGTGGAATATTGCCGAAGCGTTGGCATTTGTCGCACTTCTTTACCATCGCTATTGCATCCCGATGCATTGACGGCCAGTGGTATCCCTCCGGAAGGCCTTGTGGGCCAAGGACTTGAAGGAGTGGTCTCCGCGGACACCACTGTGGATCTCCCGAAGGACGTACTCGCCGTCCTCTTCGGTAATGCATTTCATGTAGGGGTCGTGTAGCCGCGTTTGTCCAGAACATCATTGATAACGATGTACCTTGTCGACCAGTAGCGTAGCTTTCTTGCCTGGGCTCTGTCCTCTGGAAGGGTACCGTTTGCCAGGTAGGTGTAGATCTGTGACATCCAGGTGTCTACGTACCGAACGGCACATACGTCGCAGGAGAGGTGGTGCTTGGTTGGGCTAAAATCTCGACGGGGACCTGCGGGCCAATTTGTCGTTGATTGCCGAAGCAAGTCGGGCTAATGCATCGGCATGGCTATTTTCTGAGTCTGGGACCTGCCGAATCTCGTAGCCAGGAACTGCCGTAGCACGCATTGGAGGGATGCCGATAGGTAGGCTGTCATAGACACATCTTTTGCCGCGAAATCGGCAGTGACCTGGTTCATGATGAGCTGCGAGTCGCTGTGAATGCTGACCTGCTTAGCCCCCATGCTCTTGGCTAGCCGAAGGCCGGCCAGAGGGGCTTCGATCTCAGCCTCGTTGTTTGACGTTCGGAAGGCGAATCAGATGACATATTCTATCTTGGTTCCATCGGGGGCGGTGAGCACAAGGCCGGCTCGCATCCTCCTGATTCGCCGAGCCGTCTACATGCAGGTCCCAGAGGGATGGATTGGTCCAAGAGGCTGTCGTTCGGTAGCCTGCCAAGGGGGGGCTTCTTCAGGTTCCGATTTCTCCGAAGGCGTCAGTTCGGCAATGAAGTCCGCCACGCTTGTCCTTTCTCGGAGGTCTCCGGTTTGAACTGTACGTCGAACTCCCCCAGCTCGATCGCCCACTGGTCCAGTCTCCGGAAGTTTCTGGTTTTTGGAAAACCTGCGAAGGGGATGGTTGGTCAGGACGACGATAGCGTGGGCCTGAAAATACGGCCTCACCGGCGGTAGAAACCACCAGGGCTAAAGCCAGCTGCTCGAGCGGCGGGTACGAGACTCTGCCCCTTGTAGGGCCTTACCTGACGTAGAAATCGGCAGCTCTGCCTTCTCTGGGTTCCGTATGAGTCCTAGGCTGACGGCAGGACGGGATACCGATAGATATATAGACAAAATTTCTCCAGGGTAGGGGCTTAGATAGGTAGTGGCGCCCTGGCCATGTAGTCCTTCAAGTCTTGAAATGCCTTGTCGCATTCGGTAGTCCACTCGACATGGTGTTTGCCCCCTTTCAAGGCTTTGAAGAACGGTGCGCACCCTGCCCGTGGCTTTGGAGATGAAGCGAGTGAGGGCTGCCACTCGTCCGGTAAGGCTCTGGATGTCCTTCTGTGTCTTCGGCACCTCCATGTTGATTATGGCTTTGATTTTGTCGGGGTTTGCTTCAATGCCCCTCTGGCCGATCATGAAACCGAGGAACCTCCCAGAAGACACGCCGAAGGCGCACTTCGTTGGGTTGAGTTTCATTCGGTACACCTTCAAGATGCCGAACATGAGGGAAAGGTTCGTCAGATGTTCCCCTGCCGTTCGGCTCTTTACTAGCATGTCATCTACGTACACCTCCATCGTGCTGCCGTCTGCTCAGCGAAGATTCGGTTGACGAGTCTCTGAGGTTGCCCCCGCATTCTTCAATCCGAACGGCATGACGTTGTAGCAGTACAAGCCCTTGTCCGTTATGAATGTCGTGTGTTCGCTGTCGGCAGGGTGCATGAAGATCTGGTTGTACCCAGAGTATGCATCCATGAAGCTGAGCAATTCGTGTCGGCGGAGTGGCGTCTACCAGCTGATCGATGCGTGGCGGGAAGCTATCCTTCGGACAGGCCTTATTGAGGTCGGTATAGTCTTGGCACATTCGCCATCCACCCTTTGCCTTCCGAGAACCATGACGGAGTTTGCCAGCCAGTCCGGGTATACGGCCTCCTGGATGAAGCCTATTGTCATGAGCTTGTCCACTTCGTCCTTCATGGCTTCATACCGTTCGGCATCATAGGATCGGCGCTTCTGCCTTACGGGTTTGAATGCCGGTGAGATGCTTAGCTTGTGGCTGATGACGTCGGGGGATATGCCTGGCATGTCGTCGTAAGACCAGGCGAAGACTTCCGAATTCTGTCGAAGAAACTGGATGAACTCCGGCACCGAGGGTGGCGTTCAGCAGGGTGCCGATCCTTACGCACCGTTCCGGTCGACCTTCGTCCAACGCCACGGTCTCGAGATTCTCGGCAGGTTGTGCCACCGGTGTGGGTGTTTCCTCCCTAGGATCATCTCCTGGTTCGCTACCGTTCGGCAGTCCACGAGAGCCATGGTTTCTTTTTGTTTCCGAGGGGCTGCCGATCTCAGTGTTGTGGCGTAGCAGTTCCCGGCCGCTGTCCGGTCGCCCCGGACCGCCCCCGTACCGTAGCAGGTTGGGAATTTCATGAGTAGCATGTGGGGGGCAGGTGAGCCTTGATTGCCGTGAGTGCCGTTCGGCCGACTGTAACGTTATAGGCCGTAGGGCAGTCCACTATAAGGACTGGTCGTAGACCATGGTCCTTCGTGGGGCTGTGCCGAAGGTGATCGGCAGCTGACACTCCGACCGGCTGGACCAAGTCTCCAGAAAAGCTAAGGAGAGGCGAGAGCTGTGTGTTGACTTGGCTGATGTCTATCCCGAGTTCTCCGAAGGCGTCGGCAAAGATGACGTTTACCCGAACTCCAGTGTCGACCAGGATTCTTCCGACATCGAATTCGGCAATTTCGGCTCGGATGATCATAGGGTCGTCATGCGGGTAGATGATTCCTTCCTCCTCTTCCTCCGAGAAAGTGATGGGTTCCCACCTAACCTTCGACATCTTCGCGTGCCGGCTACTCTCGATGCCGAGGACCTGAGGGTCCTGGGCCGCCCTAACATACTGTTTCATCGATCGGTTAGATGCCCCGGCAAGGGTCGGCCTCCAGCTGATCGTGCCGATCATGTTGATTTGCCGGTTGCCGTTCGGCGCAGGCGCAGGTTGCGGCCTGGCTATGTATTGATCCAGTTTGCCTTCTCGGATGAGCCTCTCCACGATCTTTCGTAGGCTTATGCAGTCTTCGGTGTTGTGGCTGTTCTCCTGATGGTATCGGCAGAACTTTCCGGGATCCCCGCCATCCTGCCGGCTGGGCTTTCGGAACGCAGGCTTCGGTATGATCTCGTTTTCGTTCATCAGGACCGCCTCGTAGGAGGTATTGAGCAGGGTGAACACCTCGATCCCTGGTTATGGGCCGGCAGCGGCGCTCGGTGGTTATCCCTCCGTACCTGCCCTTACCTTTCTGGGGTGTCCCTTCTGGAACCTCCTGCATCTTGCGCTTGTTGTCGTCAGGGTATTCGGCAACGCCTGCCGCTTGTGCGTATGGCGATGCCCCGGACGTAGTATTCCGCTGCACGGGCTCACCCTGCCGAGCCGTAGGCCCGGCCCTCGAATCCAAGTACTCGGCTTTTGCGTGGACTGCCGCCTGCTTCATGAGTTCGTCGTATGTGCGCCAATTGCTACTATGCACGAGATACCCGGAAGTGTGATGACCGTAGGCCACTTTTGAAGGCGCCGTAGGCTGCCCTGTCGGTATCCGGACATCTAGAGTATTCATGGCTGAACCGTGCGGCATATTCGCGCAACGGTTCGTCTTCTCCCTGCGAACGGTATACAGACGTCGCAGAATACAGCCTGTCCGTTTGAATCATGAAATGGTTCAGGAAGATTTGCTTCAAGCCGTCGAAGGAATCGACTTTCTCCTGGTTCCAGTCGGTAGAACCAATTCAAGCCGCCTCGGTGAGTGAAGAGGGAACAGCAGGCACAGCCCCGTCGTGGTCAGCCCTCGGCACCCTACGGCTGATTGGAAAGAGTGGAGGTGCGTCAGTGGATCTTCCACCCCTGCATATACGGTTTTATGCGAGGGGCTGCCCATCCCGGTCCTCCGTGAGCTCCTGATGCGTTCGGTGAAGGGCCCTGGTCGAAGCCTTCCCCAGTCCGGCTCCTGCGAGCGCGCTTTGTCGTCCTCCATCTTCTGCATCCTCTGCATTAGGAGGCGGACGGCGGGTCCCCGGTCCGGTATATCCTTGTCGTCATTATGTGCCGATCGCGCCTGGACCTGAAGGGCTAACCTCGGAGAACGTCGTTGGCGTTGCCGAACGGTAGGTGGAAGCGCGATGTGTGGAAGGGATGTACTCTGGGTCAGACTCTCCGTGGACTCCAGAACTGGAATCCTTCGTCATCGGAGACTTTGCCCCAGACCTCTTGCGGGGATCCTTCCAGGCGTGCGTTGATCCTGACGTGGCGATCCCCGCGTTCGGTATGTCGCTCGCCTTCTCCATCCCGCAGCCCTGTGGCGACATCGGAATAGACCTTGCTCGGCCCGTGGGGCCTGTCCTTTCGCGCAGGAACTACCAAGCTGTTTGGGCGCAGGCGTCGCCTCTCCCGTCCGCTTGCCTTTCCTCTGCCGACGGGGGTCTGCAGCTCTCGGACGACCGTCCGGTCTGTGTGTTCCGTGCCTGCCGTTGGTTTAGCAATTGCTGTGTCTCGTCCACCCTGGACGACATGAAGTTGTTGTGTTCTTGTAACCTAACCATGTCCTGCCGAAGGGACACGACTTGGGCTAAAAGCTCCGCGCTTTCCGCTGATTTGGGGTCCCGGAGGGTTGGTTGCCGGCGTATATGGAGGTGGCGCTGGGCTTACCCCACTCGACATGCCGTACGGGAACCCCTCATGCATTACGAACGAAGCTTTTTCATTGGTTCCCATATGTTCGGGATGAAGGGTCGATTTGTTTAATCGATTCCCACGGGCGCGCCGCTGTTGACGCCAAAAGTCGTTTTCTGACTTAGAGGGTCAACTTAGGAATTTTGCTGCCTTCGGTACCTTGGAAGCCTCGGTAGGGAGCGTGACCTGCAAAATAGAGGAACGCTCGGTAAGGCCAAGGGCACCGGTGTGGTCCGGCCGAAGGCTCTCCGAAGCTTAAGTAAGTTCGGGATGTAATAAGTTTTACTTTCAGATTAATTAGGCAGTATGCTCATCATTCTGCTTACCCTATGCAAGGATGGCTGATCCCTTTTTATAGGGCTTGGGAGGTAGTGCTTAGTTGTAATCTGTCGATGTGGGGCTGTGGACGTCGCTGGGGAGCATGCCACGTGTCCTTAGAGAGGCGGTGCCTAAGTGATGCGATCGGTAGGAGGGGGTGCCGAGGCACCTCTGCTAAGGCTTGATTTGTCCCACGTGTCTTGCTCTCATTGGCTGCTTATTCTGGGTGTAAACAAAATATATATATATATATATTTATATAATGCAGAAGATGTCATCACTTTATTTGATCGACTGAAAGAAGAATATTATATTCAGTATTTAATGGGAAGAAGAAGAGAGAGCAAGTCCTCAGCAGATGAAGACAAAAAATAACTTTGTGAATTCCATGTGCTTTGCTTTGCTGCATAACACCCTCCAAGAAGGCGATTAATTATACAACGGCCAATCAATTGTCCTTCATGGGATTTGTAATTATTTGTTTTCTGGATTGGTATATACGTCCATAAGAAAAAGGGATTAAGAAGCAAGCATATCTAGCTAGCTCCATGCATTGTGCTTTAATTTGTTTCCACGCATTTAATTAAAAATGAACTTAGGACACTTGCACGTCATTAGTAATTAATTAGGGAATATATAGAGAAAGTAGATGCGGGGAAGGCAAGTTGTTCTGGATGCTGAGATCACTCCTATTGCACTCAACTTCGAGTCTTCATGTTCATATATATATATATATATATATATTAGACTAGTGTTTGTATAAATAAAATAATAAATGAAGAAAAATAATTTTGTTTCGGCCTTTGATACTTAGCTTAGGTAATGGTTGGTTGAGCGGTCCATCAATCTCGGTTTCTTAAATACAATGTTACTGGACAAATGCGAGCTGTCCCCTCATTGTGTCTGAAAAGAAGGGCGATTTAGACAGCACCAATTTGAAGTAATTTAATTTAGATTGAAACAAAATTAAGAATTAATTAACAATCCTCCATATTCTAATGTGGGTTGATTCAAAATCATAGTAATTAACAACGTACGCAATGCATTTTGGATTGGATCATGTCGTCACTGTCTCTCTCTGCATCACAGAATTTGGAAAATCAAATTGCCAACTTTCGACCACCCACAAAAGCTCATCCATTTTGCCCTTTTTCATTACTGTTTGAATAAAAATCAAGCAGATGGATGTTGTAGACAGAGGACAACAATGACATAAAAAAAGAAAGCCAAAAATAAAGATGATGGGAAGGCTCTCCACTATAGAATATGGATAATCAAGAAATACCTTTTATTGTTTGAAATTCTTATCCATAAGAGTAGCCATGAGGTCTCAACAGTATACAAAAAGCAGCCTTAGTTAGTATTCTTTTTTGTCCTGGTTTTTTGAACCTTGCATGCAAGAAAAGGAAACAGGTCACGGTCTCTTTCAATCAAGCTCTCTCATATGTGAAAACTATCGCCTGTCTGTCTGCAAACAATCCGCCTTTGTATTATTTAATATTGGGGGGACATAAAATTATAGCAACAAACAAGAAAAACACATAAACAAAGACATGAAGAAAACCCAAACGTGAGCTTGGTTTTCATTCAAAGTACATCTCTCTGCTCAATGTTTTCTGCACTTTTGATTCAGTTTCAGAGTTGACCAATATAATTATTGAAGGGTCAAATTCACTTAACAACTAGTCTTCAATTTTTATAGTCAAATTAATGCACTGCAGACGGCACTAACTTGTTTGACTCTGTTAGTCAGTTATATAGCCGAGCCTATCAGAGGACGCCATGTGGCCAAGTAAGGTTGGGGCACTCATGTACCGACTCGACGAGGTTGACCACCCTAGGTTTGATGAGAGTCTCAAATTACATCTTTTTAATATTATTTTGGAGATGTTATGATAGTCTAGCTACTTGAAGTGTGTAGGTTATCCTGAACGACCAATTCAACCAACAGCCCATAATACATTTTGGTCCTGACCCGAGTTAGGCCCTAGTCCAACAGGAGAACCATTCTCCCTATCAACAGTTTAGATAGAGAACTACTGTCATTAATAATAATAATGCATGCAAAGAGAGAGAGTGAGTCTCAGTGAGAAGTTCCTAATTAATTTTAGTGCTACAGTGTTTGAATAAAACGGGCAATATGCTAAATGACCTAGCTTCAGCTTCAGGTCACCCACCAGCTAGTTAATTAGGTTTTAGGAAACAAATTAAAATTAAAATATGTCAAAGTTCGCATACGGGATCAACAAGCCCCCTATAGCTCAGTGGTAGAGCGTCAGTCTTGTATTTTTTATTTTTTATGGGGGCATCTTTTATTTTTTATTTTTTACATTTTACATGTTACTTGCCGGGCTTAACTTTACCTTAAAAAGGACCTCCGGCTGGCCTTACCAAAATGAATCCATACCCATAAAAGGTTATGGGCTATGAATCATCTATTAAAACTGACCAATTTAACTTCTCTAATTTTCTTTTTAATCTTTCAATCAATTCCATCCAAGGGTTCTTTTTGTTTGTTTGTTTTTTCTTTTGACTGAGCGATATCTAACGTATGGAGGAAAATCGGACTCGAGTGCAAAAGATCGGGCGCATTGCCTTGACCAATTAGCCTAACTCAGATATGTTCCAAAGGTTTGTTTTTATCGATAATTTTAAGTGACAGATGCAGTGATCAAATTTTGGGTATGTTTGAAAGTTTTCAAAACTTGTAGGCAACTTCTTCACCCAAAAAGAACTTGTAGGCAACTCTGTTCCTTCTGCTACTAATATAAATTTAAAATTTGGGTTCATCTCTCCAAAACTAAGCCCAATATAATCATCCCCGAAATTTAGTTGGGCCCATTGCAACATTACAAAACTACAGAAGAAGCCCAGACACACAAGAGCACCCAATGCCAGAATGGCATTCTCGTTATATTATTAACATAGAGGGGTACGTTTATACGTCCAATCCGCCAAGCGCTTCTATAAATCCCGCCCTACCAATCCCCAACCCTAACGCCGCTCTTCCTCAATGTAAACATTACGGTTTAGATTATTTTCAGTAGAGCTAGAACAAATTTAGGGTTTTTTTCTTTCTCTTTCGAGTCGCTTTCGATAGGCGTTACGTTCATCGTCTGGTTTTCAAATCCAGAGGGACGTGTCAACGGAAGCGTAGATTCAAATTCGATCCCAACCCAATTTATCAAAAACAGCCTACGCATTGTAGTCTCGTTAATGGTTTTGGGCCGTTTTGGGTCGTGACATTTTCGTCTGTAAATGAATTCGTTGCTTCTTATGGTGAACGCCCTGTAAATTTCGATTGGTTGGGGATGTTCAAGTTTCCGAAGCATAGATTAAAAATCACACCAGTATTAAACAGCACCGTGCGATTTGCACTGCGCTACCTGTCTCCTGGTACAAATTTTAATTCTCTTGGATTAAAATTAAATAATAATTTTTGGGTTTTTTTTTTGGTTAATTTAGGAAATTTGTGAGCAGTGATGATTAACAAACCCTTGGCTGTAGTTATGATCTGGTCTTAGACAACCAGAAGCTGATTAGTAAGGGATATGTCTGAGCTCACTTGTCATTTCTTGTTTTCTTATCTTTGGTTGCAATTCTTGATCAGATCTCTAAGGGATTGTAATAAATTAACTTGCAAATGAAAGAGGAAATCAAATTTTATTGATACTTATAATAATATGGAATTGCAACAAGCAATGAATGGCACACTAAGCCCCTGAAGCACCATAGATGTTATGCTTGGGACCTTTTAGAAGCTGTAATTATTATCAAAATAGTAGCAAAGTAGAAGTAGCAGCAGCAGCAGCAGCTGCAGCTGATAGGGATGATTTCACTCAGTCGGTGCAGCAGCGGAACATGGAAAACCTCTCCATGAGACGCCCGCATTCAGCGCAGGCCACCGTCTCAGGCATGATTCCCGTTGCAGGCAAAATAAGATTAGTGCAGTGATGGGGAGCTTGTTTGTACACCCCTTCTAGGTGTTCATTCAGAGCCGGAGTAAACCCGACGTCGCTTGCCCTAGTCTTCCAGGCGTCAAACTCCTTCAAGCTTTTCAACATGTGCTCTCCATTGGCCTTAGACATGTTTGCTGAGGGAATGCCGATCACAGCCCACCCACGGTCGCTCGATCCAAAGCTCAGCATTGATATGATCCCCTGCATTATAGGATCATTTTTCAAATTGTCTCTCCTGAAATGGGTCTTTGATTGCTCACTCAGAAGTTGTCCTTTGGATTGCCACATGCTCTCGAGCCGAACCCAGAAGAACCAAATGATGCTCCACTCAAGAGTGTGGCTTAGCTTCTCAGTTTGGATGATGCTCATGATCTGCTTCACCACTTTCTCCTTAGGCTTGCTCCTCCCCACGTAAAGCATTTCCAATGGAATCCCAGCTTCAAGAGCCACACTTTTTGCAGCCCTAGTGAAGTTCCTAATCCACTCTATGTCCTCTCCACCGTACAAGCAAATGTACTTCCTCTCTGTGATCTGAAATTGATACCAAACATTTTTTTAGTCATTTTAGCTGACCAAATTACAAGAAACAGTTTTAAATATGCATATGATTGATGAGTGTGTACCCAAGTAAATAAATTAGGATCAATGGAATCTGCCAAAAGCTCAATCCTCCAGGACTCGTCGTCCCAGAGCAATCTCTCTTTGTTGCTTGTGAAAGGGTAGGCTATGCTTCCCCAAATACACATCATGTGAGCGGCATTCTTGTGCACTATTTGGCCTTGAGGGTCCATGACAACAAGCAGAGGCTTCTTCACAAAGTTCCATTTCCTCTGGTCCCTGATGTACCGGACCACAATCGGAGACACCACCGAAGGGTGGGACACAGTGTACCATTCCATATTAGCTTTCAGGCTTTCAAATTGCTGGTACTTGGTTTCAGTCCACTCATCCGTGATTGGAACCCACACAACCTCGTACTGGCTCTCTGGCCTTGACAGGTTCTGCCGTTTTTCCATGTGCATTTGCTGGACAATCATGTACTCGCTCTCCTGGAGGACATCGAGGTCACTGATGAACAGAATCACTACCTTCCTCTTGAGTACATCAATGTCAACCTGTTTCAATTTTTAAAAATGAATTGGGGTACAAACATTGCAAACTTGGTGGCTTCTAAATGAGAAGAGAAAGATAGATTTTAGAGCAAACCCTCTTCTTGTTGAAGCAGTCATAGAGAGCAGGCTGGTCATCCTTGTAAAACAAAACCCTTAGAGGCTTGGTGTTGTCAATGTGTGGTGTTTCTAGAATGCGTGCAATTGCATTGAAAGCATCCTCGTCTCTGATCTTCTCTGCATCACATACCATTGATATCTAGTTAGCCACAAACAAATATACTGGACAAGCCAAACATGTGCTCTGTTTTTTTTTTTTGGGTAAGACTCACGGATGATTTGGTATAATTTGTTGAGATTCTCCTGGAGGTGGTTGAATATGTTTTCGAGCTTATGGGCCAAAGATGATAGTTCCCATGCCTCTGTTACGTACCTGATACACCACGTGGTCAGTTGAGACGGTACAAACAGTTTCATTCCGGACAAGATTATAAAACAACTTACTCTGGTTCGGAGCTTGTGATCCCCAAAAGTTGGGATGCAGCAACTACGATACTCCGAATTGTCCAGTAAACAGCAGTGGGGATATGAGCGGTGGAAGCCGCAGATTTTATTTCGGGGGTCAAGTGGGGATCATTGTGAAGATCTTGCAATTGAATAATGCTCTTTGTCACTTTGAGCACGGCCCTAACCAGATTGTCGTAGGCGTCAAATTTAGGCTTCAAGATTGTCCCAGCACGTTCCAATATCTCTTGCAATTGCTTAAGCTGTCCAACAGCTTTGGCCAGTGGGTTGGAGGTGTATTGCTGAGCCACAAGCCAAAATTCACCATCTTTCACAGCAAAAGCTCCCAAGGCAAGCACCACCTTTTCATCCCAATCATAGTTTTGCACAATGTCTAGTATATCCATGGTTGTCTTGTTTGCATCTTCCCCAGCCAGCGACTTGCATAATATCTGTCTCCCAATACATCAATCAACAAAATTTATATGCAAATGGATTATGTTATGTTGTTAAACTATCGATCTTAATCTCACTTACCTCGCAAGAAATTGCATTAAACACGTGGTTTGGAACATCGGCGCTTTCACTTAGGGTGCTGAGGCTGGCATGGAGGGCCTTCTCATGTTGCAAAGCATCCGCGTGTGTAGCTGCCAGTACCTGTGTTCCCTAATTATAATACACAAACAAGGTCCACAAAATACAACAGATGAGCAACATGTAAATAAACTGAATTGTCATGCAGCTAAGCTGCATATTCTTTGTACATATGATTAATCAACAGAGGCTGAAGAGCAATCAAGTGAAATGACACAAAATTACAATTAGGCATGGACGTACCGGCAGCACAATGGTGCCTTGGGTGTCAGGTTTCGTGAGACGAGACAGAATGGCCTCAATGGTTTGGAGAATGTTCTTGACTCCAAGAGGAGACACCTCGTAGGGACGGTCATGAGACTTATCAGTAAGCAGAATTTGGTTCACCAAAGCACTGTCATCCGATGTTGACGAAAACTGACGACGGCCATCTCTGAGAGCCGGAGCACGAGCACGGTTGTCTCCTCTGCTTACTGCAGTGGACTTATATGGAGGTACAAGGGCCATTTGCAAAGGGCAGGCTCTAAGCTTATCTGAGAGGGGAAATTGGTAGAAGAGGAGAAATGGTTTGGGTTTAGGTGTAGCCAGCTAGTCCTTATATAGTTGATGCATGTTAACAGATAAAAAGCTGCTACCTTGCTTGCGTTGGGGTTTAAATCATAAAGTGGGGTTACTAGCCTATATCAGTGGAGAGAATATATAGATACTGATCTTCGAATAAGGGGCTTCGGCTCTTGTCGCCATTCCAAATCTTTTTTCACCTTTACGAAACCTCAGTCCAGATATTCTTACTCCAGGAATATTTTTTGTTAACTGCAGCCAGTCGTGAGACACATGTTTTGTTCACAGTTACGGTTTACATTGAAGAGTTTGCCTCAAGCTACATCATTGAATGGTTTTTTGTTCTTTTTTTTCTGTTTTTCCTTTTACTATGCATGCTGTCCTCCTAGAATTCTTGAACAATCTTGTTTTGTTCCTTCTTTATTTAGATAGTTGGGCCTCATTTTGGACCTTCTGCTTCTGAGCCGAAACGAGATCTTGAATATCCACTCTCTTTGTTTAGACCCTCAATTTGGGCCTCATTCGTCATTTCCCGTTTTGGTCAGATTTTTACAATATATTGATGAAAATATTTTTGCTCACGATTTTAACTCAAGTTGTATCGTTATCACCCTTTTTAATACTTAACATGTGTTCATAAGTATAATCATAGGTAACTTTTTACTTTGTATATACACATTGGGTTAAAGTGGTGCGCAAAATACTCGGTCACTAGACTCGTTAAATTACAGTAATTTAATTTTGAAATGGCAATGATTAAGCTGGAAACTTGTCCACTATAATCAGCCAAAACCGAATTGAAAGATACAATTCATCGAAGGATAATTAATTGAGAACTTTTTAGACGGAATGAACAATCCTAAGATCAAACAGTCTCTCTCTGCTGTTGAGCGTAATGGTATAAGCCTGCATGTTCCTTTTGTTTCGATATGTGTTCATACTCCTTTTTTCTTATGTATTTATCAAATTTTCTTTTTCTTGACAGTCAATTTTTTATGTTATGAATCATTGACCAAAATTTTACTCCATTCATTTACTTCAGTTTATTCAGTTTCTATTAAAAATCATGAGCCGGATAATTTGAAGTACTTATAAGTAGGAGTGGGTATGGTTTGGATTGGATCGATTACACATTAAAATCACAATCAAACTAATTACAATATAACGGTTTGGTTCGATTCAATTTTGACAAATATCAAGGAGAAAATTGAACCAAGCCAAACTAATATATTTAAAACGGTTTGGTTTGGCCAGTTTGGGCCTAAGCCCAATTATCTTTTTAACATTTTTTTCAATATTATTAGCTCAATTACAACTAAAAAAATCACAACTTTACATACTTTTTTTAATTTGATAACGTATCAAACCATCCTAAAACTCAACATGCCATAAAACTTCAAATTTTAATAACTAATATAGCTATTTTAAATATCAACAACTACAAAGGTCCATCTAACTTCAAATTCAACAATCATATATATTTATTATCTAATTAGAGGACTACACGTGTAAAATAAAATACGAATACATAAATATATAAATAGAGGTCTAATTATTATCTAATTAGAGGACTACATATGTAAAATAAATAAATAAATATATAAGTAGACGGTCCAGTCTAGTTTAAGTCGATTTATAAAAGCTCAAAACCAAATCAAACCGATGATTACAGTTCAAAATCGGCCAATTTAATCAGTTTGGCCGGAATTGATGCCCAACCGTACTTATAAGTTGTAAAGTGAAACATTTTATAATTTTTGAACGTAAAACAAGAATGGATGAGCCAGTGGAGTGTCTCATTTTAATCTAGAATCAGACATTTTGTAGGTTCTGTGTTTTGTTTGTCAATGTCATTGGCTTCTTTGTAAGTCAAATAGGACAGAAAATTAAATAAACAAGATAATGTCTCTGTTAATTCTTGTCAAAACATAGAGAAGATTGGAAGGAGAGAGTGGAGAGTGTAGAGAGAATTTTCTGATTTCAACTTATTTTCATTGTATTACATATCAATGCATATATACATGTAAAGAAAGGAAAGGTGGTAGACATGCCTAACTAGACATGTCAAACTAAACATGCCTAACTAAACATGCCTAACTATGACTTGCCTAACTATGACTTGCCTAACTTAACAAGTAAATGTAAACATGCCTAACTATGACATGCCTAACTATGACTTGCCTAACTTAACTCATATTGTCAACACTCCCCCTCAAGTTGGTGCATAGATATCACCAATGCCCAACTTGATCAGTGAGTTGTGGAATACTTTGCTAGAAACCGCTTTTGTCAAAATATCGGCCAGCTGGTCTTCGGACTTGACAAACGGAAGCTGAATTTCTTTGTTGTCAAGTTTCTGTCTAATGAAGTGTCGATCCACTTCAACATGTTTAGTGCGATCATGTTGAACTGGATTGTGTGCAATGGATATTGCAGCCTTGTTATCACAATGTAGATGCATTCCTAATGTAGGTGCATATCCAATTTCTGTAAGCAATTTCCTCAACCAAAGGAGTTCGCAAATTCCTTTGGTCATTCCTCTAATTCGGCTTCTGCACTAGACAAAGCAACGACATTCTGTTTCTTGCTTCTCCAAGTAACCAAGTTACCTCCCACAAATGTGAAGTATCCTGAAGTTGATCGTCTATCAGTAACATTTCCTGCCCAATCTGCATCCGTATAGCCACTGATATTCAGATGACCATTTTTGGTGAACAGAAGTCCTTTTCCTGGTGCTGACTTCAAATATTTCAAAATCCGAAAAACCGCATCCATATGATCTTCACTTGGACAATGCATAAACTGGCTAGCAACACTTACAGCATACGCGATGTCGGGTCGGGTATGGGAGGGTAGATCAATCGTCCCACTAATCTTTGATATCGTTCCTTGTTAGTGGGTGCTTGATTGGGATATTCCCCAAGGTGGTGATTCTGAACAATTGGAGTGTCCCAGGTTTTGCAATCTAACATTCCTGTTTCGGCCAATAAATCTAGAACATACTTCCTTTGTGAGAGAAATATGCCTTGCTTTGATCGAGCAACTTCAATCCCCAAGAAGTACTTGAGGCCACCAAGATTCTTCATTTCAAACTCCTTTGCCAAACATTTTTGGAGTCGAGAAATTTCCTGCGTATCATTTCCAGGAATAATCATATCATCGACATAAATGATTAGTGCAGTTACCTTTCCTCCCTTGTGCTTTAAGAACAGGAGTATGATCAGAATTACTCTCTTAAAACCATAATTCCTCATTGCCAATGTAAAACGCCCAAACCATGCCCGGGAGACGCTTCAATCCATATAATGCCTTTCGTAATTTACATACCACATTAGCATGAGTAGATGTAACATATCCTGGTGGGATATCCATGTAGACTTCTTCTGTGAGTTCTCCATGGAGAAAGGCATTCTTGACATCAAATTGGTGGAGAGGCCAATCAAGATTTGCTGCAATAGACAATAGCACTCGAACGGTGTTAAGCTTTGCAACAGGGGCAAAGGTTTCGTCGTAGTCAATACCATATGTTTGTGTGTATCCCTTTGCCACAAGCCGTGCTTTGTAACGTTCAATTGACCCATCAGCCTTATATTTCAAAGTATAAACCCATCTGCATCCGACAGTCCTCTTACCTTGAGGTAAAGTCTCCAGTGTCCATGTGTGATTTTTCTCCAGAGCATGCATCTCTTCCGTCATTGCTTGAAACCATTTTGGATCCTTCAAGGCCTCACTCACTTTGGTTGGAATATGAATTGCGGATAACTGGTGTACAAAGCCTTGGAGGGGTGCAGATAACTTTTCAGCAGAAACATAATTTGCAATGGGATACTTGGATGCCTTGCCGTTATCCGGGAATACCGAATTGGTGGTTTTCCACGATTCTGTCTAACAGGTAATTGATATCGAACAATTTCATCAACTAAAGCAGTAGATGTAATAGAATCACTTACCTCAGGAGTATTCTCAGGAGATTGATCAGAGGGTCCTGAGATGTGAGGGGGGTCTTCATCAGTCTCGTTGGCAAAATAAGAAGAAATATCATGTTTTTGGCGGGCTGGCGTTCCGTCGAGTTCCCGGCGACCGGTCGCTTTTGGCAGAGTTGAAATTTCAGCTTCAGGACTTGATGGCGACCGGTCGCTGGGCTCTTGGCGACCGGTCGCTTTTGGCAGAGTTGAAATTTCAGCTTCAGGACTTGATGGCGACCGGTCGCTGGGCTCCTGGCGACCGGTCGCTTTTGGCAGAGTTGAAATTTCAGCTTCAGGACTTGATGGCGACCGGTCGCTGGGTTCTTGGCGACCGGTCGCTTGGCTCCGATTCCGAAACTCAACTTCATTGCTTGGGTGTGTTTCGCTCCAATCTTCAGGACCTTGAATTCCCAGATCTTCCTTGTTCATTGCTTCAATTCCTCTGCTTCTTTGAGGCGGAGAGTTAGACGCCGGATCATGAAAGAACATCTCCGACTCCATAAAGGTGACATCCAAAGTGACATACGTACGACGACTAGAGGGGTGATAACACCGGTATCCTTTCTGATGAGCAGCATAGCCTACTAAAACACATCTGAGAGCACATGGATCAAGTTTTCCACGTTGATTCTTATGGAGGTGAACGAATGCCACACAACCAAAGACTCGGGGCGGAAGCATCTGAACGGAGGGTAGGGGCCCATGTTGGGCAAGTGCTTGTAATGGAGTCCGGAAGTCTAAAACCTTGGAGGGCATTCGATTGATGAGGTAGACCGAGGTGACTATAGCATCATCCCAATGGTGACGAGGAACATGAGCTCCAATCAGAAGTGCTCGTGCTGTTTCAAGGAGGTGTCGGTTTTTTCGTTCCGCAACACCATTCTGTTGTGGTGTTTGAGGACAAGTCGTCTCATGAATCATGCCGTGCATCTGGAAGTATGTTTGAAAGTCATGATTGACATATTCGCCCCCATTGTCTGAGCGAAGAACTCGGATCTTGGTAGAGAACTGAGTTTCAATCTGTCTGTGGAAAGACTGAAATATAGTAAACACTTCATTTTTATTCTTTATCAAGTACAACCATGTCATACGAGTACAATCATCCACAAATGTCACAAACCACCGAAAGCCAGAATGAGAAGTTATAGGTGAGGGCCCCCAAACATCAGAGTGAATTAACTTAAATGGAGTAGTACTCTTACTTGAACTCAACGGGTAGGGCACACGGTGACTTTTAGCCAAAATGCAAATGTCACATTTGAAGTCGGAGTCCTTGAAATCTGATAATAAGTTTGGTAGAATATGCTTCATATATCCAAAGGATGGATGCCCCAATCGACGGTGCCACAACCAGACTTGCCTTTGTTTGATATCATGGGTCACATTGTGAGCCATGCCTGTACTGAGATCCTCCATATAATATAGCCCCCCTCTCATAGTACCACGACCAATAATCTCCTTAGTGTGAATATCCTGAAGTAAACAAAACTCCTGGGTAGATTAATACACAACAATTCAATTGTTCAGGAATTTGACTAACTGACATTAACTTATTTGATAGAGATGGAACAAGTAAAGTATTAGATAATGAAAGAGATGATGAGAGAGCCACAGTGCCAGCCCCTATCACAGGAGAAGTAACTCCATTGGCATTAGCAATACTAGTTCGTCTGGGTTGACTAGTACTCAGAAAATCATCAGGGTCAAATGTCATATGATCGGTTGCGCAGAATCAATTATCCAGCCCGTTGAATTTCTATCATCCGAAGTATGGAATACATGGCTAGAGTCACCACTTGCAGCTTCATATCTCGTTTGATCTTTTTCATATCGTGTAGTTTCAGTAGAGTCTAAGGTCTGGATCATCGGGGTCGGTTGGTTAGGTCGGTGGCAACACCTAGTCCAGGTGAGGCCAATCGGTCGGTCTCTGTGTTGGGTCGGGATCGGTTTCGTCAATGCTTCTAGGTAGGTAGGTTGAGAAGAGTTGGTGGTGCTATTTCCAGCAGGGGAAAAAACATCTTCCCCCATAGAGGTAGCGAAGATTCGGAACAAGAGTCAGCAATTCCAAGATCGCTGCTCTGATACCATGTCAAAACATAGAGAAGATTGGAAGGAGAGAGTGGAGAGTGTAGAGAGAATTTTCTGATTTCAACTTATTTTCATTGTATTACATATCAATGCATATATACATGTAAAGAAAGGAAAGGTGGTAGACATGCCTAACTAGACATGTCAAACTAAACATGCCTAACTAAACATGCCTAACTATGACTTGCCTAACTATGACTTGCCTAACTTAACAAGTAAATGTAAACATGCCTAACTATGACATGCCTAACTATGACTTGCCTAACTTAACTCATATTGTCAACAATTCTCTCTCAATCAAACGAATTGCTCATTCTTTTTCTCCCCTTCCTCTACTTCTCTGTGTATATTGATCTTGACATGCAATGTGACCATGAAAAATAATAACATATATAGAGAAGTAAAATGAAAGCAAATTAAGAAGGAATACTTCCAATTTATTGATTTCAATAAGATGGCATCATAAGAAAACACACACTAGGCGGCACCTAGCTAAAGCACCACCTTAATTTAGATGTCACGTTTATTATCGTACATAAATAGTAGAAACTCCATAATGAAACTCCTCAATATATCATAAAAATCACTCTGGCGGTCTGGTGCAATGCAACAAGCTCATGTAGATCAGTCAGTGCAGCAGCGGAACATGGTGAACCTCTCCATGAGCCGGCCACATTCGGCGCAGGCCACGGTCTCAGGCATGAGCCCTGTAGCTGGCAGTATGAGATTGGTGCAGTGATGTGGTGCTTGTTTATACACCCCAGCCAAGTACTCATTCAACGCAGGCACAAAGCCTATCTCATTCACCCTTCTATTCCACAAGTTAAACTCATTCAAGCTTCTGTACATGTGCTCCCCATTGGCCTTGGACATGCCAGCTGTGCCTGTCCCAATGACAGCCCATCCACGGTCACTCGAGCCGAAGCTGAGCATTGATATGATCCCCTGCATCACCGCGTCGTTTTTCAAGCTATCGGTAAGACGACCTGATCTCAGAACCTCTGTCTGAAGCTGTTGTCCCCTGGACTGCCACATGCTCTCCAGACGTACCCAGAAGAACCAGATGAGGTTCCACTCGAGGGTGTGGCTTAGCTTCTCAAGTTGAATGTTGGCCATGATGTTCTTCACCACTTTCTCCTTTGGTTTGCTCTTCCCCACATACAGCAACTCCAACTGGATCCCAGATTCCGCAGCCACCTTTTTTGCTGCCCTTGTGAAATTCCTGATCCATTCCATATCTTCCCCACCATACAAGCAAATGTACTTCCCCTCTGCAATCTGAAATTCATCATCCGAAAAATGAGTCCTCTCGACAAAAACAGTCTCACATGGGCTATTTCATGGTTAGAATAAATGATTTTGCTTAAACGCGCTATTCAAATTGACAGTTTGACAACGTATACATATATAATAATATAACGTACCCAGTTAAAGAGATTTTGATCGATGGAGTCAGCCAAAAGTTCAATCCTCCAGGTCTCGTCCTCCCAGAGCAATTTCTCTTTGCTGCTGGTGAAAGGGAAGGCTATGCTTCCCCAAATACACATCATGTGAACAGCGTTGGTGTGCACTATTTTGCCTTGCGGGTCCATTACCACAAGCAGAGGGTTCTTTTGAAAGTTCCATTTGTCCTTCTTCCTGATGTACCTGATCACAGTTGGAGAGACCACTGAAGGGTGGAACACTGTGTACCATTCCATGTTTCTCCTAAGCTCCTCAAACTGCTGGTACTTGGCATCAGTCCACGTGTCCACAATTGGAACCCACACAACCTCGTACTGGCTCTCTGGCCTTGTTGGGCTTTGCCGTTTTTCCATGTACATATTTTGGACAATCATATACTCGTTTTCATGGACAACGTCGAGGTCTGAAATGAACAGGATCACAGTCTTCCTCTTCAAGACATCAATGTCCACCTGTTTCATGTATTCATGGGGGCATAAGGAGGTTGGTTAAGTAATTTGGAGCACAACATATTGAAACCTTAATTTGACATTAATTTTCTGCCAAATGTGACTATTAGTAACTTGAAGTCATGATCCAAACTTGTACTTCCTTCTTTAAATTTTTTTGTCTAATTAAGGTTTAGTTGACCTGATGATATTGAAAATGATCTTGGTTGACCAATTCTAGTTGATTATATATTTTGTGGGGATAGAAGAGAAGTGAGGTTTCAGAGCGAACCCTCTTCTTGTTGTAGCAATCATAGAGTGCTGGCAGATCGTCCTTGTAAAACAAGACCCTCAGAGGCTTGGTGTTATCAATGTGTGGTGTTTCTAAGATGCTTCCAATGAGAGCCAAAGCTTCATCATCTTTCTTCCTCTCTGCATCACAGCATTAAAAAAATCTTCTAGTTAGGCATGAATAAACAAATAGGACAACCTACCTCTAATATAAAAATTAATTAGACTCACTGATGATTTCATGTAATCTGTCGAGGTTCTCCTGGAGGTGGCTCTGTATGTTTTCGAGCTTATGCGCCAAGGATGATAGTTCCCATGCCTCTGTCAGATACCTTATAGAAGCCAAATAAAAGTGGAACACAATGAATTTATTACTGTACCTTTTGGCAAATAAAAAGAATTAATAGAAATATATTGTCAGACTGAATATGAACCACTTACTCGGGTCCCATGCCAGTGATCCCCACCAGTTGTGATGCAGCAACGACAATACTCCGAATCGTCCAGTAAACAGCGGTGGGGATATGAGCAGTGGTGGCTGCGGATTCATGTTCGGTGGTCACGTGTGGATCACGCTGAAGGTCATACAACTGAACAACGCACTTGGTGACATTGATGATGGCCCTAACCAGATTGTTGTAGGAGTCAAACTTGGGCTTCAAGGTAGTCCCAGCACGTTCCAATATCTCTTGCACTTGCTTAAGCTGTCCAATCGCTTTGGCCAGTGGGTTGGTGGTGTAAAGCTGAGCCACAAGCCAAAACTCACCATCTTTCACAGCAAAAGCTCCCAAGACAAGCACCACTTTCTCATCCCAATCATGGTGTTGCACAATGTCCAATATGTCCATGGTTGTCTTGTTGGGATCTTCCCCAGACAGCCACTTGCCGAACATCTGTGATCATTTACTTATAATTTTGTAAGATCAATTAAAGGAACGAGTTAAGCATAATGCAGATTGTTTTGCACTCATACAAATTATCTACGATCACATGAACATCACATTTAATTATAAGCTTATATAGTATATGTAATATAAACCTCGCAGGAGATGGCATTAAACAGGCCGGTTGGAACATCGTGGTTGTCTGGGAGGCTACTCAGGGTAGCATGGAGGGCCTTCTCTTGTTCCAAATTTAGAGCATCATGTGCACCTACAGCTCCCTAGTTCATTCATACCCCAAAATAAATGTCAGAAACAATTGAGCATGATTAGTAACATCGTAATTAGTAAAACCTTGATGATCAAGATGAGCAAGTGACATATATATAATCAGGCCTGGACGTACCGGAACCAGAAAGGCACCATGGATGTCAGGTTTCGTGACACGGGCAAGGATGACGTCAACAGTTTGAAGAATATGTTTAAGAGGAATGGACGCGACATCATAGGGACGGTCACGAGACCGATCAGTAGCCAGAATTTGGTTAGTCAATGCACTGTCATCAGAAGTTGCTGAAATAATTCTGTCTCCTCCTCTGCGTGTTGTGGTGGGCGGCTTATAATAATTCTGAGCAGCTGGTACAAGGGCCGGATTATAATTCTGAGCAGTAGGTGCAAATGCCGGATCATAATTCTGAGCAGCAGGTGCAAATGCCGGATTATAATTCTGAGCAGCAGGTGCAAGGGCCGGATTATAACTCTGAGCAGCTGGTGCAAGGGCCGGATTGTAATTCTGAGCAGCTGGAGGTGCCGTGTTGTACTTCTGAGCAGCCGGTAGAGGAGCTGTGCTATAGTTCTGAGCAGCGGGTTGAGGTGCTGTGTTATAGTTCTGAGCAGCTGGTTGAGGTGCTGTGTTATAGTTCTGAGCAGCTGGTTGAGGCGCAGTGTTATAGTTCTGAGCAGCTGGTAGAGGGGCAGTGTTATAATTTTGAGGTGGTGCAGGGGCCCTATTAAAATTCTGAGGGACGAGGGCCATTTTGAGGAAGGTTGAGGCTGCGAGCTCGGTGTGAGGGGAGGGGGTGAAGAAGAGCAAAGGCTTCTGTGAGTGTGTTGGTTTTGGTTCAAGCTAGGATAGCTAGGCCTTATATAGTTGATGCATGCATAGAAAAAGAAGAGGGCCAAACTAATAATGTGCTATAGCTAGCTAGCTGCTACCTTGCTTCCATTGGGGTTTTATCCAAAAAGTGCCAGGAGAGAGAGAGAGAGAGAGAGAGAGAGAGAGAGAGAGAGAGAGAGAGAGAGAGAGAGACTGGAAGGAATTTATTATAATATTGATTTTTTAGACAAGGGTTTGGATATTTATGTGTTTGGCCGTCTTCAAAATCTTTTTTCACCTTCACGAAAGGTTAGCAATCCTTATATCTATTCCTACTCTAGGAATAATTTTTAATTATGGTTGTCGACAGAAACGTACGTTGTGTTTCTTCAATGTTACTGTAAGAGTCCATCTTAGGTTAACCTGCATGCAGAAACCCGTATTATAGTGCCATCACCCTAAGCTAGGATAACTGGCTTATTATTATTATTTCCTTAGAGGCTATTTCCCAGCATCTCCTGTGAAGATGTTAAATATCCAATACACATAGGGTCATGTGAATTATTTTCCAACTTATTGCATTGCTTTTTATGACATGTGACTCGCATTTGGAAATATTTCATATGTCTTATGTCTATTAGACAGTACACTAGGCACGTTGTGTATCCGAAGCACCCAAAAATTACTCCCACCTGATATGTCGAATCAAAATATCATTTTATTACATATTATTTATTGATTTACAACAAAGACACATTAATTGACAAATAGTAATAAAATAACATCACAAGGTCAAACAACAAAAATAAAGCAAGAGAGAATGTTATTCCACTTAGGATTTAACGTTTCGGTTGGAATGAGTCTGAGCATCTTTTTCTACTGGTAAAAAATGTCGAGATGCTGTAAGAGAAAGTGAGGAACCAACCAAAAAAAGAGTATAGAGTACGGAAAGAAGAAAAATCAATTAGAAAGTTCATTGGCTTCATGATGCAATTCACGAGTAATATTCACAAGTATACTTTTGTACTCAAAGTATAATATATTGGATCTTTTACCAAGAAAAGCATATTAAGTTAGTGGAATATATACCCAACTGAACGAATGGAACCTTGGAAGGAAAAGAAAACAAATCAAGAATTGAAATAAAAACACTTGCGTTTATGAAGCTTCCTAAACTTTTTTTTTTTTTTTTTTTTTTAGTGTATAAGATTCCAAAACTTTGGCCATGCTCATGAGGGGACCAGGTGATTTGCTTACAGTTTCCAAAGCAATGATTTGTGGTTTGGTAGAAGTTTGGTTGTGTATACTATGCATGACAAGATAAAAACAGAGAAAAGGCTATATGCGAGAGGAAAAGGGTAGTCTATACTTGAGGGCCCGACATTCTTTCGCAACCCAGAAAAGCAAAAGGTTCATTAAGTTGGGCCCACAACCTACAAAACTTGGAAAAGAATATCCACCACCCATAAATTTGATCTTCATACTAGTTTTCATGAAATTTTAAATGATATTGCTCGAGTAAAAGATTAAATTTTAAAATGTGGACCGGGTTCTGGTTGTGCCCAAAGCCTCTTTTATATTTCTTTCTCAGTAGGTGCGGTTGCAAATGTAATGTCCTACCGTTGGATTCTGGTTTTGTAATTGTTATAGGAGAATACAAATATATGGATGAACAAATGTGTTAGCAACACAACCTTTGAGAATTTGATGTATAATTTATTCACAGACAAACAGAAAAACCATCATTTTGGAGCAATTACATCATTTGTAGACAACAAACTTCTTCATAGGGTGCTTACACTTGCCACAAACTTCCCCTCCTTCTCCTTGTTCTTTACCGGGGAGAGTGACATCAAAGTGACCACAGGGCTCAGGAAGAACAGAAGGTTCAAGGGCATGTCTAAGTGCACCCAAGAACCCCAACTCTCGCACATGTTCACCCCACTTTGTTAACTTGTTTAAGCATTCCATAAGATTTGACCCTTCAAGTCTTACTATATCCTGCATCATGGAATCAGATCCTCTCCCAATTACTGCCCAATTCTTGTCATTGTCATCAGCATCTAGCAGTGCTGACACCTCATCTAGAACATTGTCAGTACTATTTGCCGGCTTTCCTAGCCGGAGTTTTGATCTTCTTATACTTTCCAACCGAAGCCAGAAGAAATGTGTTTTCATGGGAGGCAATGCACTGCTTAGTTTTTTATAGCTAACTGTGGCTGGAATGTTCCTCATGTCTTGTTGGCTTGAGTTTCTCTTGCCAACATACACCAACTCAAGCTGCACTCCTGCGCTTTTGATAATCTCCATCTTGTCAGTGAATTCTACTATCCAGTCTATGCTGTCGCTTCCATAGATGCAAATGTTTCTGCCTTCTTCTACCTGAAATCAATGCAATGTTATGAGCTTAAGCACACAAAAGAGGAAAAAAGATTAAGCCAATTAGTATATGGAAGAGCACACAGTTTAAGACTCATACCCACTTAGTCAGCAAGAGGTCAATTTCATGCATCATAAATTGCAGTGTCCAATTCTGCTCTTGCCAAAGTTCTTCTTCTCTTGAAGCTGAAAAAGGGTATGCCTTGGGACCCCAGATAAATAGCATGTCAATTGCATTTGGGTTTGTGACAGTCCCCTGTGAATCCAACACAACCAAAACCGGCTCGTTTTTGTAGTTCCATGCTTCTTTTATAAATTTCACCACTGCTGAGTTAAGAAGCCAGGGTTCCCTTATTGAGAACCAAGGCAAAGAATTTGATAAGTATTCAAAAATTGTCTCTTCGGCATCAGTCCATTGATTGGAAACTGGAATGGGGACCCATACAATTCTATAACTGTCCTCTACATTTTTTTTGTGAGGATGATTATGTGTTTGCTGAACCAGAAAGAGTGATTCCTCTATTGAAAGAAGCTCTGGCTTTGAGATCATGAGTATGACTACTTCGTTCTTCAGATCAGAGACACCTAGCTATTAACAAATCCAAGTGAGATTGTAAACTAGTAGAACTTACATTTGTAAAAAGGGTCAAAACTAGTTTCAATTTTGGCACTCTTAGATCTGTAGTTCTGCCGAAAATAAGGGGATCAGACGAGGTAATACTTACTAATGGTAAATTAGGCTGTTCAAATTTTTAATATCATTTTAGATGTACCATGTCTTGTAATATCATATTTAGAAGATACCCTCTGATCAGGATAGGATATTTAAACATGCCTTTGCTTGTGAGGAGCAATCCTTGAGTGGCAAGTCATCCCTCAAGGCAAATAACAAGCGAAGAACCTCTTGGTTGTCCACTTGGGTCTCCTTGAAGATATCCAACAGCTTCTGATATAGCTTTGTCTCTGCAAGTTATGCCAAAAATGTCATGGTAAATGGCAAGTGCTGCAAGAGTATGCTCAATCCAGAGATAAACATGACCGGTAACCTGTTTGTTGATGGCACACTTCCACCTGGTGTCTGAGGTCACTGTAAATGCTGCGCAGCTGATACACCAAACTTAAGAGCTCCCATGATGCAATTATTGTTGAATCTGAATACTTCAATTAGAAATAATTCCTTTATCAGTATAACAGTTGAAGGCAAATTCATTTGGCAGATGTTAAGTATATATCAGCATTTCAGGTAGTGTAAACGTAAGTTGGAACAGAAATTCAAGCAGTTAAACAAAGTAAATCTTGTAAACAATATTTAATCAGAAGTTCAGCATATTTTAATTGGCTGATCAAAGGGAGGGAACATGAACCTGCTCAGATTTCATGGCTGTCGAATCTGTGATTTGAGAAGAGCATATCAAGATGCCTCTAATGATCCAGTAAACAGCTATATAGATTTGAGACTTTGTAACAGCCTTTGTCTCATCATCCAGCTCCACATGTGAAAGCGGCAGGTTCTCAAACTTGATGATACACTTGGTTACATCCACCATTGCATTGACTAACAAACTCAAGGCCTTAAATCGAGGCTTTAAAGGACTCGAATCAGCAGGCAATTTCTTGAGCATTGCGACTGATATTGCCAAGGGGCTACTAGAGTACAGCTGCATTAGGAGCCTAAATTCGCCATAACTTGTAACAAAAGATGTAAGTACTAATGCCACTTTTGCACCCCACTTATAATTTCCAAGCAAATCAAACAAAAGCATTGTCCTTGCATGTAGACTTCCTTCATCGCAGCACTTGCAAAGTATCTGACATGTTAACAAATAGATCGAATTAACTGGCATCCTCCTGATGAATAAGAGAAAGATCGAGATAGAAGTTGAATTACCTCGTGCGAAATTTCACAGAAGGTCTGTCCGAGAGGCTCTTGTGATCCAAATTCCATGTTGCATACATGAGTTTTTTCAGTGGCATCAAGAACCTGAAAGTAAGTGTTTGATGAGAAGAAAAGCTTGGGATGGAAGGTCATGATGTTAATTACAAGTGTTCTACAGTTCATACATTTTTTAATCATAAAGAACACTAAAATGCAAGCGCAGTGCAGATCTATGGCTAACTAGATTATGATTAGAACAGATAAAACAAATTGATTAAAAAAAAACAGATTAAAAAGTCATGACCTGCTATGTAGTGTGAGTGATGAACTAGGATACTACAAGGTGAAACCAGCAATATCCTTCTCCTTAAATCCATTGATTTCTATTTTGTGATGAAACATATGCAGCATATTCTATATCATATCACTTCTATTTTGTGCTGAAACATGAAAGGTAAAGGAAAAAAAAAAAGCTGAGAATGACAATGTGTTAGAAATGAGCAATTACTTGGGATGTGGTAGTACAAAGCATGATGTCCTCCACTGCACAGAGCAACAGCTCAGAATCAAGATGACGACCATCGGGATCGTGGCTAAGGAGTAGCTTCTTAATTAGAACTTCTTGTGATAAAGATGATACGGATTTTGGCAAGAAGGTGTCACTTCCAAGTAAATCCATGGTCAAAGTGATGGTGAACCAAGAGACAAGCAACGCATGAGTAAACTATCATGAGCTTCTCAGCTTTATGCAAACACGAGAATGCACCTACTTCAATTTGCCTGAACATTTAGTTCTCACTGTTTGTGGTACAAAGCCTACAGTAATTTTTTTTTTTCTTTCATATGTGAAGACCCTTTGAAAAAAGTTTATGTTCATGATTTTTTTGGACACCCCGAATCAAATTCAAAGCCTTTCCCTTTTGCACTTTTTTTAAATTACTAATCTTGAAGAAGCAAGAGCTTCGCTTATTATAGAAAACAACCGAAAGTGGATCATCAGAACAGTAAGAAATGTGATAACAGCATCTCAGAAAGAAAAGGGCCTTCAGCCTTCTAGCTTTTTGGTGCCAAGGGAGTGAAAAACAAGCCCAATGTGTGCCCTGTAAATTTAATAAATATTGTAACTCCCGATCAATTATTTGTGTAGCAAAAAAGTTTACTTAAATGCAAAGGACTTGCTCATCCAGACAAGATTCTAAGTTTTAAATCCTAACATTGATATAGTGTTCATGAGTTTAATATATTATCACCTTCCTCAATAAAAAAGACCCTAAAAAATATAGGTGACTTAAATTGATCGAGCTTTAAAGGCAAATTAAGTTAGTCCCATATAAGTGGGTGAAAAATGTATATGCCAAATTACAGTTTCACCTCCAAAGTCACTTCGCTAGCACAATTGGCAGATATTGCTTTTTAAGCTTTAAGTATAAGCCTTTATTTGGCTTTTAAGTCTTTTAAGAGGAAGTCCAGCGGTGGGGTTTGGACTGAGGAAAGGCCGTTTGGGAGAAAAAGGGCCTCCAGCAGTAAGGTTTGGCCCGACTTGGTGGTGGGGTCTACGAAGTCGGGCTGGCCCGAGGGCAGGTCCAGCCCCAAGTTCAAAATTCGGGGGAGCTGACATCATCGATGACGTCAGCAACAAAAAAATTTTAAAAAATCGAAAAAAAAAAAATTCAGATTTTTAAAAAATAAATACTTAGTCATATTTTTCACTTCCCACACCAAAAATCTTTTTAAAAAATATTGTCCAAATTAATTGTTTAGGTAAACAAATATGTGAAAAAAAAACAATAAAATGAATAGTGTTTTCCCTAAACTAGGGCAACTGTTGGAAACCAACATTCGCTTTTTGCAAGAGCAGTCACTATTCATATGAATAGTGGCTACCCTAGCACCCCTTGCCGTGGCTAAGGGCAACTGGTGGAATTGCTCTAACCTCAGTTACTTTGTAGTTGAACTTAGTGACCCAAAAAAAAAACAAGTCCAGATATCCAATGCTGGAGGCCCTTTTACCCATTAATTACTACTCTAAAGAGATTTTGTCAGATTTTCAGTCTTTGATTTGAGATAAACGCTTTTGGTGGGAACTTTTTGCATTGTGTCTTCTACAAAAGATGAGAGGCGTCTCTTTCGTTCCTAGTCCTTTGAAAATTAGTAATTGAGTTAGGGTACATATTTTATTCCAGAAGAAAAACAATGAAGAATAGAAAAAAGTAACTAAAATAAAATAAAATAAAATATCAATTCAACAATAATACTAGAGACATCAATTATTATCCTAACTTTTAATTATCAACTGACTTAACACACGATATATATGATGATTTCTTACGTCAATAATTGTTAATATCTTTAGTCTTAATTCAATTGATTTCTTATGTGTATGTCATACGGTGACATCCCATGGCAATTCAAAAATCCAAACCCTAGTGTTACAAAAATTCCATGCATGTCCAAAGTCCTTTGTTAGACAGCTACTCATCTAAAAAACATAAGTTATTAAGAAAATAAGTCAACAATGTATATCGAACTTACGGCCCTTTTATTTTATCCGTCTCTTATTAATATGAGAGATTTTGTTAGATTGGGTCTTTGAGATAAAGCCGTTTTGCTGTTATGGGAACAACCCTAGTAGGGTTTATATTTTGAAGGTTAATGCCTTAAAAATCAATGGAGGCTGGAGCAGATATAGTTGAGAACTCAGCCAGAGAAAACCCAAAAAAAAAAGATTATCAATTGGCTGGGGAAAGGACATGAGAGGATTCAAAGACTGGCGTGGGTATACTGGTATTGTTGACCAAAAACAAAAAATCCTGGTGAGATGATTCCAACGAGTAGTTGGTAAAGCAGAGGATTTTGAATACTGTACATTTAAAACATATGGTTAGTTCGATGGATTAACCATCGCCTTCATTTCTATCCAACTCATCTCTTTTAATATCTCAACTTCTAACCCCACTTTATGCCTTGCTAATTTATGTTAGTGTTTATACTTATAGTTTATATAAACAACTAAGCGCAGAACCCCTCATGTTTCTTTGCCAAGAAAACAGCTTATTTAATCTCTGCATGTGAGTCAAAAAAACAGGTGGCATCATTAATTAAATTTGTTCCTTTTTCATATCGATGAAGCTGACAACCATTGAAACTTCATTTCTGATACTCTTCTCATCCTTCACTATTTAACTCTGCTAATAATCAAAGTACTCAGACAAATAATGACGAACTTGCTTTCTTTCTCTGCAATTCTGAACTTGGTAGGTTTCTGGGATGTGGCTTTTGCCTTGTTGGGTCTGTTCATAATTAGTTGCTTGCTTGAGAGATTCACCAACAAGGGCCCAATGCTATGGCCAGTCCTGGGGATTATACCTTCAGTTTTTCTCAATGTAAACATGTATGATTGGGCAACCGTGGCTCTGATAAGAGCAGGGGGCACTTTCTACTTCAGAGGAATGTGGTTTGGTGGGGCCCATGGGATCATAACCATTGATCCTTCCAAGCTTGAGTACATGCTCAAAACAAGGTTCAACAACTTCCCAAAAGGCCAATACTACAGGGAGAGGTTCCATGATTTGCTTGGGGATGGCATTTTCAATGCAGACGATCAAATGTGGAAGGAGCAGAGAAGAGTAGCAACTACAGAGATGCATTCGACCCGGTTTGTGGAGCACTCTTTTTTGTCCATGCAGGTTTTGGTGCACGAAAAGCTGTTGAAGTTGATGGACGATGTGGTGAATTCTAAAAACAGTGTTATTGATCTCCAAGAAGTGCTTCTTCGATCGGTTTACTTTTGACAACATTTGCACTGCAGCTCTTGGTGTTGATCCAGGGTGCTTGGCTCTTGACTTACCCCAAATTCCTTTTGCAAAAGCGTTTGAAGAAGCTACTGAATTGACTCTCTTCAGATTCATGGTGCCGCCTTTTGTGTGGAAGCCCATGAAGCGTTTCGAAATGGGATACGAGAAGAGGCTCAAAGAATCAGTTCAAATTGTGCATGAGTTTGCTGAGAAGGCAGTGACAGAGAGAAGGAATGAATTGGTTAGGCTTGGCGGGTTAAATGAACGTTCTGATCTCTTGTCAAGGCTCATGGAATACACTGATCAAAACCCGGAAGGACAAGGCACGCAAAAGCGCTTTTCGAATAAGTTTCTGGTAGATTTCTGCATAAGTTTTATTTTAGCTGGGAGGGACACAAGCTCTGTTGCATTGGCATGGTTTTTTTGGTTAGTGCAAAAAACCCCAGAAGTGGAAAACAAAATCCTCAAAGAGATGAATGAAATTTTAGGCCAGCGGCGCCAATGCAGTAATATTAAAGAACCAGCTGATCATGATGCAATTTTTACAGTGGAAGAACTAAAGAACATGGTGTATCTACAAGCAGCATTGTCAGAATCGCTGAGGCTCTACCCAGCAGTGCCAATTGACATCAAAGAGGTTGTGGAAGATGATGTGTTCCCTGATGGTACCGTGGTGAAAAAGGGAGGTAGGGTTCTCTACTCCATGTTCTCGATGGCCCGAATTGAGTCGATATGGGGACAAGATTGCTTGGAGTTTAGGCCTGAAAGATGGATTAAAGATGGGGTGTTTGTGAGTGAGAATCAATTCAAATACCCCGTGTTTAACGGCGGTCCAAGGTTGTGTGTGGGGAAGAAGTTTGCTTACACGCAGATGAAGATGGTGGCTGCTGCTATCCTATTGAGGTATGAGGTTAAGGTTGTTGAAGGTCATAATGTTGTTCCAAAATTGACCACCACACTTTACATCCAGAATGGGTTGCTTGTGACTCTCAAGCCTAGGTTGCTCACTAGTACTGTCTAATGCATAATGGAGCGGAGCAGCTTTTTGTGGCAACTGGCAAGGTCCAGGAATAAAATTGATATGGTAAAGTTCCTCAGGGTAGGTAGGACCATGAATCCATGGTTAGTACGAGGTTTCTTTGTTGTGTTTAATATCCTAGCTGTACTAAACTCAAAAATTAATAATGCAACCACTGGCAGACTGGCTTAATTAATAACTTATTAAGCTTTTATTCATTCATTTCTCATCCTAGGAAACACATTACACAACAGGTGACATGAATTGTAGACATGCAGACATGATCTTTCTTTCATATGTATAGTGTGAGCCCTGACTTTAGAATTACATTAATTTCTTTTTCTACCAAATAATATTAGGTTTGCATTTATCATTTTCTACATGGTCTAATAAAACTACATAATTTTACAGAACAGCCCAGGTTGAACAAATACTTTATTTCTATACAAATACATGCGGCTTTTGACCTGTATGCACATATTAAGGTACCTAATTTTCTTTCTTGAGCGCACCGGTCCCCTTGTTCAGTTGCTTCACTTGTGATCTTCATTCCAAGCATATCTGCTACTGAGTTGATCTAGAGCATGGGGCTTGAAGACGTCGAAGTTATCGTGCTATCGACAAGTTTGAACCACTGGCTTTCGGGGTCGCACGAACTATCTCTGCTTAAGCATTTGCAGGAATTTGTGACAATGGTGTTGCTGGAGTCTACATCTAGGCAAACATCAGTACCATTCAATGTCTTAGATGAAAGATGCAACCCAGAATCCGAAAGTGTATCCCATTGTGAATTAGGGGTCGTGCAAATAATCCCAACTTGTGCTGGCTTCTCCAGTTCATCAACTTGTATGCAGAAATACGTTCCTTTAAGAGTTAGGATCTTCTTGGATGAATAGCTCCAGGCTCCAGATTGAGAGCATGAACCTAACTTCAATGGCCCAAGCCATCCAACTTTTAGGAGGCAGAGGCCTGTAGCTGGATGGAAAATAATTTTATGCAGCCTGGATTGAGATAAGCCTGGACCTGCAAACAACAAACACATTATTAATCTTACAGCCTGAAAAAAAAAATATATGAAGTATATGATTTGAATCTCTTCAATAAAACAAAGAAAGAACTGCGCCATATGTGTGCGTGCGGGATTTCTGACCATTGATGAACCCGTTCGAAATCAAAACAAAGAAATTGAAACACGCTATACCTTGGAAAGGAGATTGAAGAACAGAGAGTCTCTGAGATAAGCTTGAATTCCTGACATCACTCCAATCCGAGTTCAAGACTCCATAATACTCATTCATTCCGAGGACCCCATCCCTCAAATAATAACTCCCAGCCAAAGCCCAGAGAGCAAAATCCACATCAAGTTCAGCTGCAGCAGCCATGAAGCAGTTTAGGTACCTATTGTCATTCACATTGGTGCCCCTCTGGTCCACCCCAAACTCGCTCACAAACAATGGGAACCCTTTTTCCAGCAAAAACCCTGATTTTCTCTTCATGTTATTTACAACTGACCCACACACTTGGTTGGGGTTGCCACTCTTCCATGCCTGCCCATCTGAAAACCCATACCAATGCACCTCATATACTGTTTTCCCAGAAAATGTGAGGTCCACCGGCCGGTCGGCAAGGAAAGATAAGTCTTTGTCATAATTCAGGCCAGAGAGAATCACAAGAACATCTGGGTTTGCTGAGTGCACTGCCTCAGCCCCTCTTTGCATGTACCTACCACAAATAGTTCACAACGAATATTATAATTAATTAATTTACCTTAAATTTTTCTTTTTGTTGATACAAGTCATAGTCTAAAACTACTCTATACAAATCTACTCTTCGGAGAGGGAGGTTCGAACTTGGTGCACGAAGTGGGCACATTGCTCTGGCCAACTGGCATTCATGGTGAGTTCCCATGTAACTGGGCCTGAGACTAGGCCCATTTATACTATTAAACACTGTATTTAGCTTAGCCCACCCATCAAGCCCTTTACACTTTTTATTGGGTTGGATTCATTTTCAACTTGGAATTAAATGGCACTTACTTGTACCAATCGTCAACATTCTGTTTGGGGCCTCTCAGCTCGTTCCTCAAGCTCATGCCCACCACATTGGCCACGCCTTTGAACAATGTGGCCATCCGAGTAAGGCCCTTGATCCAAATGTCAGGATTGAAGTACTGGTCACCAAAGAAACCATTGCCATCAGAGCTGCTGCAGCACCAACCAGGCTTGCTTACTTGATTGTCCAGTATAACCATCACATTGTTCTTCCCAAGGCTAGATACCACTGCCTACAAGTGAAAATAAATAAATAATAATCACTCATTATCCTTCGCTTTAACTTAATAATTCTTTCTTTATATAGCAATATATTATATAATATCATTCTTAAAAAGCCTGTTAATCATTTCTATGCTGATATGAAGCTACTAAAAAAATTTAAAACTGTCGCAAATGACTTTCCGCTCAAATGGCTACGAGCAATTCCCTTGCACCTGAGGTCATGTGTTTTGAATTTTCCATTCTCATATCACTTGTATCGAAAAAATAATAATAATTTAAACTGTCGTGTGAAAGCATAATTTTTTTCATTTTTTCGCATGGTGGACGGATTGTATTTTAGCAGGCTCTAACAATTAATGTGTAATTATTAGGTGGACCCAATAAAATTCTATTGGTGTGTGAAAGCAGAAAAACTTGTATGAAAGGGTTAAGTATAATGGTGGCTTATAAGATGCAGTTAAGGCTGGTCGTTATTAGGGTCACCATCCCTAATTACTATGTAATTAACTGATGGACCCTAGTTGATTTTCTTTTAATTAAACAATTACTCTTTGTTATTTCCGTCGCTGACTAAAAATAAATTATTTTCTAGCACAATAATTGAACGATGAAGTTGAAAATAGACACTTGGAAAAAGAGATTGGTGTGTAAACAGTGTAAGCCGTTGATCTTGTAGAAAATACAAATGATCATGACGTACCATGTTTGTGGGGCCCATGCAGAATTAAAGCCGTATAACTTTAACCTGGAGAAAAAGCTTGTGTTTGTGGGGCCCATGCAGAATTAAGAAAATAAAATAAAAAAATGAAAAGAAATGCAAATGAAGATTCCTTCCGGTTCCTAAGTCTACATTTTCTTTTCCTTTGTTCTGTTTGTTTCCCGAGAAAATCAGGGGCACGAACGTACCTGGTAAGCTTGTATGAGGGTGAGATCGATGATGGAGGGGTTGTTGGACTGGAGACCAGCAATGGATTCGCTGAGGCCGAGGCTCTGAAACGACTGTCGAACAGTGACAGATGCCAGCGTATCATTGGTGGCCAAGAAGGTTGGCCACGTCAGCCTGACGCAGTTGAAGCCCAACGAAGCGATGCGTTTGGAGATGGCGTCCACCGGCTGCTTGCTCAGGCCTTCGGCGACGACGGGTTCGAGATGCGACACCCAGTTCACGCAGGCCAGCTTCACGCGCTGCCCGCTCTCGTCGACGATCCACCGTGAGCTGGTGGAGAGTGGCACAGCTGAGACTGTTGCAGGCAAGACCGCGACTGTGAGAAGAGAAGCGATGATCGCGAGAAAGGAGAAGGATGAGATGATCGGGGTGGAGCTAGGAGCAACCATGGTTGGGGTTTGTTGTGCTGTGATCGATTGTTCGTCTGTGGATGATTTTTTGAGAATTTATGGGAGCTTGACCTTCAATTTATAGAGTACTAACTAATTCAAGGCCCACCACACTCATGTACTACAAATAAAATTAATAATATATATATATATATAATATTTTAGGGCTTTTGAAAAACAAAATAAAATCCAATAATAAGTGAAAACAAACAGGGCTTTTTACTGGATTTACATTTATTTTGCTTTATAGCTACCGACAAGTTTGAAAAAAGTATTAACACTGTACATAATATCAAGAACAGATTTTCACTCAAAAAAATATCAACAACAGATTGTGGTGTTATATATATATATATATATATATATATATATATTTCATTATTTGTTTAAATATTTTTTTTTGCCAAATGTAAGAGGAAACTCACATACAAGGATACTATAGAGATTTGAACCCAAAGATTAATTGGGAGCATATCAAAGTCTCCGGAGAATCCAACTAACAATCCATTAATATTATTTGTTTTGATCATTGATATGGAATTATAGATGTGTTCTGGCTTTATACAAGTCAATATAATATTTATAAAGATTCTTTTCTTAGTCTTTAAGATTAAAACTTGTTTTCCACAATTCATTCGTTGACGTGTATTTGAACTTTAATATGTGAAAATGTGCGTACAATACTAGGACTTAATTGTTTTAGGAGGCCTATTGCTCATTTTGCGCAGGGCCCTAAAATCTAAGAGACTCGTAAGCGACTTCCGTACGATTAATTAGGACTTAATTGAACAAAGTAGGATTTATTAAGCCTATTTGACTGGTAGTTTCGTGGATGATGTTAGCAGTTTAGTATGTTCCTTTTTGCATTGGCTACTGATGTTGGAAACACGCCAAGTAATAGATTGAGGTCACGTATGAGCAACAAATGTAAAGACCAAACCCATTCACTTAAGGAACGAGGCGCCATAAAATAATGGTCATTTGGACTTTTTGGACTTTGGCAACCTTCAAAGGCAATGCACATTATAATGTTTTAATTCCTTTCAAGACATCACTTATTGTTGATTTGAGATTGTATTGTCTTTATGTTACACGTAGGCTGTCCACAGTCCCAGCATATAAACCAAAAATTGTCTTCAGTTTTTTTTTTTTTTCGTTTTTTCATTTTTTTAATATTTTATAAAAAATACTTTCCTGCCAATCACAAGTTGACGTATGTGTAGAAATTTTTCTTTGGTATTTTTGATGAATTATTTTTATATATGTATCAAACTGTGATTTTCAGGAAGTATGAATGTCCCTTCCAAAAAAAGAGCGGAGCAGTGTACATATTTTATTTAGTATAATAAAAAATTGATGCTGGGTGCACACATCAAATTGTTGAGTGAATATAGTACACTGTAGGGGATGAGGCCCAATAAGCCCATTAAATATCGTACGGATCAGGCCCATGGATATCACCAAGGGCCCAGTTTTAGGTCCACCGTGTAAGGGGATCATTGCAAAAGTAAAACTCTAAATGGAGGACATTGATATTTTTGCAAAAGTTCAGGGGGCAATATCTGTTTATGTCGCGTAAGTTCACCGCAGAGGAGAGAGAGGACCCTAGAAAACTTGGCTTCTTTCTCCAACGGTCCTAAACTCAACGCCAATGTGTGAAAGTTGTTATTTTAGAGTGTCGAAGACAAATGCGAACGCGCGAACTGAGTTTCTGCAACCTCAAATTCGAAAAAATAGTTCGCGGGTTGAAGCCGCATCCGCTCTCAATCTCAAGACCAGCCATTTACGATCGCTGGTTCAATTCGAAGTACTCTTCAGGTTAATTTTGTATTCTCACAGTTCAAAGTCAAGATTCGGCTAGTTTCCACATTTGGCGCCGATTAGGGTTTTATAACCCAGTGCTTGTTGTACTTGGAGCTCATCGTCGGAGTATTAGGCAATGTAAGATTGGTTCATAACGTGACATAGTTTATTCTCTACGAATTATTTTAATCTTTGGATTTTTATGTTACAATTTAATCGCGATTGTTTGTGGGGATTTAGGGGAGCTTTTAAGTTGGAGCTTCGTGGTCCCCAAAAAGTTGATGGAATTGCACTTGACCCTGAGCCTGATTGGAACTTCGAAGCTCTGCTATCGGAGATAGATGAATTGGAAAGAAAGATCAACAGCTCTTCTAAGGTTTCAGTGCCTTTTACTAAAGAAAGACCACGGTATGTATGCATTTGTGCCTTTGTGTGTTTGTGATTTTCCCTCCAAGAATGAATAACAGTATTATTTCCTTTTATGTGCTTTCCTATTTGCAACTTTGTTTAGATATATATCCGATTCAAAGAGCAATGGGAGGACTTCTGCTAGCCCATTTGTTATGCGGGTCTTCGAAGATGAGATGGACAACATTGACAGTGAAGATGAGGAGGCTCATGATCTAAGTTCTGTGGCAGCTAAACGGTTTAATTTTGATGATCTTTATCTCAGGTATGCAATTAAATTTCCCACTTTTGTTTCTTCATACAAAAGCCTTTTTTGACATCTACCCTTATTTTGTCATCTTCCTTTATTCTCTTGTCTAAATGTACACTGGATCATATAAGCTGAGTATGACATAAACCATTGAAGATATCATGTTTTTTTTCCTTGTCTTTCTGGCTATTTATTGAAGTTTTTGCCTCAATGTTATAGTAATTTTTTTTTTTCATCCATATTTAACAATATGATATATGGTTTCATTTCTCTCTTTTAGTGACAGTGATGACTCTGGTGATGACTCGTCTCTTGAAGCCCAACCCTGCCTGATGGAGAAGGGTGAATCAGGGGAAAGTAGTTTGTTCGAGCTATCCCGTGAACATCAGTTCAGAGTGAAGGTGTGTAGCTATGGATTTGGTGACGTCTTGGTGTTGTTTCACTTTTTTCTATAAAAAAAAATTTATTCTAGTTTCTGAGAATTATTTCTACACAGTAGATTTAGGTATGTGGATTTTTAGTGTGACACATTCCCTCGTTGTTTGTGCTATTGAAACAGCTACCCCTCATTTCTGATGGTAACCCCTACTTCTCCTTGCCCAAAACTTGTTTTGGTTACTACTTATGCAAGGAGATAAATTGTTGATTTTACGTTAGAGATATTTTAGGTACAATTTCTGTTTAAGTTTTTAACATAGAGATGAAGTTTAGTCCCTAAACCCTAAACCCTAAACCCTTGTTTTGGTTACTACTTACGCAAGGAGATAAATTGTTGATTTTACGTTAGAGATATTGTAGGTACAATTTCTGTTTAGGTTTTAACATAGAGATGAAGTTTAGTTCAGTTATTAGAGGTAGTAGAGAAGCTCATGCTTTATTATGTGTGAATGTTGTTGTCTGTGCATCAACGCATGCATATATATATATATATACGTGTGTGTGTGTGTGTGTATTTTTGTTTTATGTTTGTGATCTTCCATCCTTGGTGTATTGAAAATTTTAACTGGCTTGATTAACAGGAAGAAATCAGGAACCAAATATCAGCATTAGAGATGGATCTGAAGACTGAAAGTCAAAAGTCTATTTCTGCAATCTTTCGAGTTGAGAGATATAGAGAAGAAAGATGTGAAATGGAAAGAAAACTTGATACTCAATATCAACGCAATATGTAAGATCGAATGTTTCATTTCTTACGGTACCTTTTATTTGAAAGATCCTACTCCGAAAAGTTCTGTTCATGGACTATCTATTCTGATTTTTTTTTCCCGACAACAATAATAATCAAGTCTTAATATCACTCTTTAAGCTTTCTGATTCTGTTCTGTTCTGCAATCCTGTGGGAGCGTCTTTTAAATTTCTATCTATATATTGTTACTAAAATTGATATTTTTTTCTTTTGGCCATTGGCCAGAATATAACTTTACTTGTGATCAGTTTTGTTTGGAAACTTTTTTTATGGGACATAATATAAAATTTTATATGAAGGAGAACTTAAAATCAGAATGCTTAATTCAACTTTCATTTATTCTTTCTTGGTTTCAGTAATATCTCCATTCATCTTTTTTTACCAGTTTATGTAATTGATAATTACAATTATTAAATTTCCTGCAGAGCAGAAGCACTTAATAATCACTTGACTGCTGTCCAGCGAGACCTTGAAGTCAGATCTCAAATAGAAGAAAGAAAAATAAGAAATGATGCAGCTTATGAAGATGCTAAAAGAAAGGAAAAAGCTCTGCAAGAAGAAAAACTTCGACAAGAACGAGCTAAAGCAGAAGCTGAGGTCTTTTTGTTTGGCCTTTTTATATCATTACTGTTTTGTTGTTTAGTTTCTAGATATGGTGTGCATGCAATGACCTCATTATGTTACTGCTTTAGATATTCTTTGTTGATGCGTCAGAAAGGTTTCTTTTGCTTTAAAATTGCATTTGAAGTAAAAGCTGTTCCAGTGAACTTTGGGTAAAACCAGGGTTCCACCCCAACTTGCTCATTGTATATGCTTTTCATTGCATTTGTCTTACATGCTCGACTACTAACCTATGCTATCTCAATCAATCTTGGTTAACTAATTCTACTCATTTGAGATGCAAATTTTTTTCTTTCCTTGAATTCATGCTGAATTCCTCTTTAGGCATGTATCCTGTCTTTGATACCCCATAACTGGTTCCCACTTACCAGACATTGTTTCTATGGTGACCTTGATAGCTCTGGCCAATATAATTTTTTTTGTTTTTTAAAGAAAAGAAAAGAATAAAGTAACTGTGGTGCATATGCTGGAATTTTTAGGTAGATTTTCACCGAGTTAATTAAAAAAGAAAGAATTTTCTGTATGCAGGCAAAAAGAGCCGAGGAAGCAAAAAGAGCAGAGGACGCAAAAAGAGCTGCTTTGGAAGCTCAGAGAAGAGCAGCTAAAGAAGCTGCAGAAAGGGAAGCTTCTGAAGCCTCAAGGAGGGCTGTTTCTGGATCGGCACAAGAAGGAACTTACAGACCTCAGATAAATGCTTTGAATGCTCAATCCAGAGGAAAACCACCAGCGGCAGGTATTTCTCCTATAAATGCGAAATAAAGGAACTTTCTTGCACCTATTTTTTTTCATGGCCTTTTCAGTTGTTTGTTTCCAGAAGTTTCCCACCATCTGATACATGAACTGGGCTATTTAATGGCAGGTAAGATACTGAAGGCTGCAGAAAGTGCTCTGAATCTAGAGCAGGGGAGACTACAAAAGCTTAAACAGTTTGATGATGAAAACCAGGCACTGAGATTACGCTCCAAAGAGGTCTGCTGGCACCCAAAAATTAAGCCTTGAAGGCTTTATTCTATTGGTTTTGTGAAACAATGCTTCTGTTTTTTTCTATTTGTCTACAACTTCCTGATGTCTAATAGAATTGATTAATTTAATATCTATGTTGTTTGAATTTCTAATTCTGGAACTCAATATTAGAATGCATGTTTCCATTGATTCTGTCCTTTGTTCGGTAATGTATCGTTTGCTTGTTGATATTATTACTGTATATTATTTCTTATTATTACTGATGATTATTATCATGATCTTTTCTTGTCATTGTGATTGTATTGCATCCTGTTTATGCAATGTTTGGATAAGTCATGTTATTCTAATCTACTTTTCAACATGTTTTTTCTCTTCCTTTATTTTAGTTTGTCATGCCATGTCTTTTCTTTTTGTTAGGATTTCAGGAAGTATGAGAGGCAAATTTCTAAGTTGGTTCAGCAAATTACAGGAACAAAAGACAGTGTCAGGTCAGGTGGATCCCTTCAATTATATAATGTGGTTTGTTGAAATTTGTTTTGTCTTCTATTTTTTTCTGTGGTACTGTATTGAACATTGATGCACATGAGGTAGCTACTTTTGCTGGTAGAGGACTGGGAACATGAATAATGCCTTATGAGTTTTCTCCATAAAGCACCCTAAAATCTGGTCAAGCATGAAATTTGCCACAAGTTGAGATGTATGTGGGCTAACAGCCCACGCCTTCCCTAATTGTTATATGCTTTCTTTTCTCTTTTCTCCAATATTAACAACAAAGCCTGTCCAAACTATGTGGGATCGGCTACTAAACCATAGTCTTCCATATGTCCTATCTAGTACCATATTTTCATTTAGTTCATGCACTATCATATCTTTCCCAGTTACCTTTCTTTTTTCTCTTAGAAAAAAACTTTACAGTGGTCATAAAACTGAGCCATGTTATATATCGAGGTTATTTAGTTGTTTATAGTTGAAGTTCTTAAGCATAATGCAAGGAGAAAATTTACATTCTAAGGTGTACCTCTTTTCAGACAAAAAGCAGGTGAACTAGTCAATATCTTTAATGATGCTCGCTGCCCTCAATCTATCAGCGTTGCAGCATTTGCAAAGAAGGTAATTTTAATTGTTTGAATTCAGTAGACGAAAGCTAGAGTTTACTATCTAGAATTTGAGAATTCTTCATTTTGTTTAGTACAGATACATATGCAAACAATATAAACGCTAAAAATAAGTATGAACAATTGTCACTTCCCACTAGAAAACCATGTAAGCCCCCAGTTATGTATGGCCATCTGATGGCAGGATTCAGTTTTTCTTTGTCTAGGGTATTTCTAGGAGACCAGGTGGAGCCAATCTTGAGAAGCTTTGTCATTCACCAAAATTTTTATTCCTGGTCATTACATGTTGACTGCAGCTATTATTCTTCTCTAACATTCTACTCCCTCCTACAGGACAGGTACTAATGTTTATGCTCATTGGTTGCTTATTTGGATATTACAGGTTGTCTCCAATTGTAAAACCCCGCGTAATGCTGCTTTTGCATGTGGCCATGTCATTGTTCTAGTTACTTCAAAGGTACATCATGATGAGAGGGCAGGTTAAGGAAAGAGACTAATTTCTTTTCATGTGTGTGCATGTGTATGCGCATTCATGTATGTATTTAATTTACATCTCTATCATTGAAATAGTATTCCTATAATGATATTAACCAATTTTACATTATAAAAGAAGCAACTCTTCACGGTTGGGTTGCTTAATACTCTCAGTTGATTCATTAGTCTGAAAATCCTGCTGGCCTGACCAGTCAGGTTGGATGAGACACCATCCAGGGGACTATACTTGAATGTAGCTGCATATGTCTATCAAGTTGGCATGGGACATTGATTCCATATGGTTGACCTTAACTCAAGTTCTGTCCATGGAAGGCTTTTCAAGTAGTCTTAATAGATCTTAATGATCAATATAAGTGTTATAACATGGCTCTCCATCAAGCTAATGTTGAAGTTTCTATTGTGAGCTGTGAACGCCAGTTAGATTTGTATTAAGCTAAAAAAATTTAGAAATCATTGATCCATGCCACATTTTTGTGTATGTGAATCAGGTTCCGACTGCAATGGATCTTGTTCTTGCTGAGTTACACAGAGCTTGCATCTATACAGTTCCAAAGTACTATTCACAGGTGATTCAAACCTAACTCACTTGTCTTTTCGTTTTCCCTTTTCTGAAGGAGGAAATGGGGCTCCGAGGGGGGGAGGGAGGGTTGTGGGGGGTGATCTTGTCTCCAATAAAACATTTAGAATAAGCTTCCATCTCTATTGATCCTGACCCCACGTGATTGATTAAAAAACCATTTAGAATAAGATTGCATCTCTATTGATCCTTACCCAACTTGGTTCATGAATAACTGGGTGTGTAGAAAAGTTATCTTTTCTTTAAATTCTATGAATTTTGTATAAAATCCATTAAAATTTATCTGGGAAATCATTCTTTCTTTGTTAGCAAGCATTAAGAGGAGGTTCGGAAGTGTTCAATCATTTTAGAAGATTCAGGTATAATTTTAGATCTTAGTCAGGGAATTATTTATACATAAAAACCTACTTTTATTCCATAGTCGCACAATAAGGAGTAGGTATGCTGAACTGGCATTCAATCCTTGGATCCACAATTTACAAGTGCATTCATTGCTAATCTGCAATTGAGATGAGTTCTGAGTATGAAAGTAGGGGCCATGGGATGCTGGAGTTCACAAACGTTGGGGACCATGAAATTGCAAATTTAATTTTTATGAACTGTTCCTTTTGGACCTTTGACAATTTTTCTAATATTCTAGGTGGAATTTATTTTGCTGGAAGTGCATCTCTTGTTATTTCTACTGCTGTTTTTATGAGTTATGATTTTTCACTGCAGTCAGCATTTGAATCAAAAGAGGCATACTATAAAGCTATTGGATTCCAAGAAGATGAAGGAAAGATTGAGAGTGTTGACAATTATTTGGCACAATTAGAGTCATATATGAAACTATATGGGGCACTGGTTCAGGTTTGACTCTATGAACTTAATGCTTGAAGTTTGCAATGTTTCCTTGGCATCTTAAGCTATGCTTACTAAGATCACAAGCTTTGCTGGTATATCTTCTAACTAAGAATGTTTTAGCAGACAGAAATTTATGGGTTCCAAAATGCGCATGGCCTGAAAGAAGGTTGGGCATGGCTTGCAAGGTTTTTAAATGCTCTTCCTGCCAACAGATATACTGCTGTTGCACTTAATGCATTCCTACATGTAAGTTGTTATGGAAGTTAATATTGTTTGTAGAAAAGAAATAGGACAAAACCCTTTTAAGCTAAAGTATTCAATGTTTTAACAGATGGCAGGGTACTCTATCTTCAAAAAGTACAAATCTCAATTCAGGAAGATGCTGAACATCATCTCAGACAACTTTCTGAATGCACTAAGAGAACGAGGCGATTCAAATCTGAACCCAGTCATTGCAGAAATCGATGCCTACTTAAAGGACAACAAATTTCTTTGTGAGCCAGAGGGAAGGAGCCTGGAGGGCTCTTTGCTATCAGATGTTTATGTGCCTGAATCAGATTACTACTAATTGTGTATTTATAGGTCTTCTGGTCTTGTGTGATTCCTGGAGAATGTGTTGAAGAAAGTTTTGCCAATCAGTCATGTTGTAAGCCGTCAAGACATATTGTACTCTTGGTAGTTATGAAAAGTGTACAAGGAAACGTGAATTTTTTAGGAAGTAAAACCGAGTTATTGTCATAATTTGAACAGGCTTCCCCATGGGGGATTTAGTATTTGGGGGCTTCATATTGATTCTCCGCTGACTTATTTATCTCCTTTTTTAATGATTGCTAAAATTGAAGTTTTGAGCATCCAGTATCAAACACGCATTCTGCGGGTCTCCAGTAGCCTGTTGGATTTAAGCTACAAGTCTCCAGTAGCCTGTTGGATTAAAAAATAATAAAAAATATTCTAACACATTCTTTTTCGTATCTCAAAATTACATACTCACTTGTTTTTTTCTTGCGAAGTTCTAATGTGTTTTCAGAATATGATAGTAGAAAGACGAAACCAATCCATCAGAGGAAACAAAAGTAAGGATGATGACCCTGAATTGTGTCTCCAACCAGTGCCAACTTTGACCATGAAACTTAATCTAAACCTGAATTGTCCTTATAAACAAGGCCAAGCATGAAAACCAGCTTCTAATTTGAACCCTAACAGGTCCTCCTAGCCACCAATCCCATCTTGCCATGGGCCAAGAATCACATCAACCAAGACAGTCTGTTCCTGCAAATCCCATAAGTTTCCAGTTTTCAGCAAACCTCATCTTAATGCATTTTGTTTTCTGATGATGAAATTATACGAAAAAATGATAACAAAGCTCTCTGATGGCTTACCTTTCTTTGTGCCCCGAGTACATCATCAAACATGAGCATTTGCTCCAGCTTTCTCTGAGAGTGGTAACAAATCTCAAAGATATGCATCAAACCTGACTCTAGCTAGTAAAGTCTTATTCTAGTTTGGATCGAACTCCGGCAAATGGGGCACAATTCAAGGTATTCTCCACAGTCACAACAAGTCTGCCATACAAAGAGGAGGGCCAAAATTAGAGAAGCAAAATCAACATATCAACGTAACAGTTTACTTGTAACTCAAGGTTATGAAAAGCTTGCATTCTTAGAGAAATTGGTCTACCTGATGCCCACAACCGAAGGCCATGTCTTTCGATTCGATAAGACAAATGGGGCAAACCTGTACCAAAAAAGAGTAAATAAATTGCAAATCTGAGAGAAAATTAACAAGATTAAACCTGTTTGAATACCTGACTATCATATCCTGAATAAGAAGGTGTGCTGGCTCCTGCATTATCATATCCAGCATAAGGAGCTGTCCTCTGCTGAAAACTGTTTGAATTGCTGTAAAGTTTTGTGTTGCTGCTGCCTGAAGATACTGAAGCATAATGGGGTGGGGGAAGGGGAACCCTGTTTGGATAATTTCCATTGCGTGTTCTGCTTATTCAAGGCAATGGATTTTCATGTTACTAAAGGTTTGATACATCAATTTGGCAAAGATTTACAGTTTAAGCTTGAATTTTTACCCCAATATGCCAAGCTCTAGAGTTGCTTTATATTGAGAAGGTATTTCCATCAAGGCTGAAAGAGCAAATTCTGTCTGCTTTCTGGATAGATCCACCTTCTTTGACATGATTTCCGTAAAATTCACAAACTGCATAAGGAAAACCAGTCCTTCAGAATTAAGCACATGTAAGAACCATGAAGATAGCAAGCCAGCAATCTTTTCGAGAACTAATTGACACCAAAACATTGCTGATCACCTGAAAATTATCGAATGCTCGAGCAGGGATGTTATCGTCGAATTCCCTCATCATGTCCCAAGGGCCATCTCCAATCCCCACTAGGATTATAGACAAGGGGTACTCACTGCAAATAAAAAGGTGAGGTATATGAATTATGAAAGTATGGATCAGAAACCAAAAACCAAGTTATGAAAGATTTTCCCCGAGCGTATAAAAGGACATGTTTCTAGAAAAGTTTACCTTGCTTTTACAATTGCATCGATTGTCTTTTGTTCTTGTGAGCTGAGCTGACCATGTTTTGTGTCAATACTTCTTGTCACCTAAGACGATGGCAATGTTTTGTGAGGCAGATAGGAAGCATGAGGCCACCTCATGATAGAAAAATGCAGTTCATTTTTAAAAAGTAGGTTAAAATCAAATTACCTGGCCATCAGCAATGATCAGTAAAACATGGTACTGGCCTCCGCTTTGCTCAACAATAGTCATGGCCATCTCAATAATCGGTGCAAAAGATGTAGGCCCTGCGATAAGGAAACAAAAGAGAATAATGAACAAAAGTACAGATCAACCATATTTTGGCCAACTATGTAACATTGTAACATATTTTGGCCAAAGCCTAGTGTAATGACTAGAGGCTAGCTGCAGCACCTGCAAGTTGAAGATGGGGAACAATTTCTCAATATTGTGCCAATACTTCCTCAAATCCGTTACAGTATTGTTCGTCCTGATAGAAGCTAAAGACATCTTTATCATGTGTAGATGCTGCAAGAATATACAAGAAATTTAAATCATTCACATGGTCCAAATAGTATGTTTCCACTAGAAATAATGCAGGAGAGGAGACAATGCTTTGCGTTCAATTACCATCTCCAAACCCAAAGCACGGAATTAGATTATCTTCATCGAAAACAGATAATGTTTTCCCAATAATTGATATTGCTTGTTCATAGGGGTTTTGAACATTTCCAATGTGATGCAAGCTTTTCCGGTTAAATGACCTCGAACCTGTTAAGCAGGAAACAAAGCTTAAGCATATTGCATTGCCCTTCAAATGATGATGCTCTTTGACCAAAGAACTTTTTAGCATCAAGATGAGACTAACCTGTCCACTCATTGCTTTTCGTGAAATCAATACCAACAATCAAATTAGAAGACTCAAGGCCAGCTTGTGCAAGAGCAGAAGTAACCTGTGGTCAATCAAAGCCATGTTCATCAAAAGCTGAATTTCTAGAACAGAGACAGGAGAAGGAAGGACTTGAACTTGAGCAAAATACAACTTTCATGGCATGGATTGGATGTGATTAGTCATAAAAAAAAAAATCAGAAAACCCAGAAATAGTGATAAAGCCAGCGATAGGCATCTCCTCAGTTTAAAAATCAACACAATAATTATAAGGAAAAAAAAAAACTTGGTATGTGTCAACTTTGTCATGCCAAAGCTAGATATTAATATGCTGGAGAATTTTTTTTATCATCTTTCAAGATTGTAAAGTTTTTTTTTTTTTTTGGTCTGAAGATTGTAAAGTTCTTACCTCATCCAAGGAACGGTAATTATCAGCTATCTTTGAGTATTTTCTATCCAACCTCCTTCGTGGGTTGGGCACTGTAACTGTCTGAGACACACGGTTAAAAGATGGTGAAGGTGCATAGTGATGCTGAGGGGTACAGTAGGGGTTTTGTGGAGGGCGTGATGGCTGTGGATACCCATACTGATCCCATGAAGAAGAAGAAGAAGAAGCAGTTGATCCACTAAGCGAAAACGGCCTCGGGCTCGAATCTTTCGAGCTTTTGCCTCCCATCAGAAGCAGAATCTACAAAAACCCTTGTGAATAATGCAGCAAAGTCTATATGTTCTTCTTTTTAGGCTCTGCCTCCAAAGCTAAAGAAAACAGAACAAGGCAACCAGCAAGGCAGTTCAAATGTCAACCTGCATATGAAATTATTAAACACCTTGAAGGCCCTCCCTCACATGAATACTGCATAAAAAACTAAAAGCTGTCCATGTTTAGTACAATGAGGCCGTTCAAAAATTACCAACAATATAATATGTACGTGAAGCTGCTGTCTTTCTCTTTGTTTCTTTTTTTTCTGTTTCTTTGAAAACTAAAACTTGGGTTATGCATAAAACTCTGTAATATATATATATATATATGAGTATATATAGGAAATTAAAAATGAATCTGGAAGGACGAGAATTGAGCAAGAAAATCCCATATGGAGAATAATCATTATGAAGACCAAGAACATTAGAATTAGGCTGCCAAAAGGGACTGATTCAAACAAACGCTGACCATTGAGACCATTAAAAAAGTATATATAAATTTTACTATTTAATTTTTCCACCAAAACTCACAATCAAGTTAGTTGCAGCAACCACATCAAGAAACTCCAAGGCAAGTCCTGGAAGAAAAATATGAAAACCAGGTTCTGACTTCTGATAGATAAAATAATATCAGGGCCCAACACTTATCCAACAAGGAATAAATACGTGTCTCGTGAAAAAATGAGATTTGGTGATGTGTGAAAACTATATATCTACCTAACCTGGCCTCCAAGGAAACCAGGTATTTTCAGTCAACTACTCTTCTTTTGTTTACTGTTTTTAACATGAAACATGGAGTAAATAACCCGTGGTTTGAAACTTTGGGGCAATTACTCCCCCTAGAAAAAGTCCTGGATGCAGAGTCTGATGCGCCTCTCATCCCGGTGAAGAAGAGGTGGGTTTCCTGACCTCGAGTAATAGCATTCGTATAATGTGTGCGAGTTTAGTATATTATCGCTTCTCTCAATAAGAAAGGCTCTAGAAAAAAGAATATATTGATTGTGAAAAATGAATCAGAATGTGCTTGATTGGAAAGCTCAACAAGTAGGATGGATTATGAGAACAGGGAAATAATAAACACCTTGCTGCTGAGTAGTTTTTTTGTTTAAATTTTTTATATTATTTTGTTTTTTCATTTTTCTTGAGTTTTTTGTGTTATTCTGGGACACAGTGGGTTTCACGTTTTGTGTTGTCAACGCGCTGCGCAGCATAATATCATAGTGTCTACATCGGGTTTACAATAATTTGTCATATGTAATTTGAAAATTCTGTGGGAAAATGCAAATTATTCTTTGAACAACTCAAGGGGTTTGGAAACAGTCAAATTGGTATGGATCCAAAATTTTAGAGGCGTGAGGTCCAACTTCTAAAATAATTAATAAATAAAGTTTAATGGTAACTTGGGGATTACGAGGTTGTGACTTATACACTTCTCTATTTCCTTTTCGTTACTCCCACCTACTTGAGCAGGGAAGGGGAAATTAAATTAAAAAGCTCAGACGCAATGATAAATGCTCTTATTTACTTGAGCCCGCAAACTCTTAGCTCTATTTCTGTCCTTGTTTGATACGTGACACAATGGGTGAGATAAGAATGAGGAACACTAAAACGGGGGTAGGAAAGTTTTTCTCCGCACAAAGATTTTCAAATAGAAAATGACAGATTTCCCTAAAAATCACACAGCTATGCAGGAAAAAAAATACTTATGGGCTCAACTCTACTTCCCTTTTGGTGTCAGGCCCATTTTACATTTAATTTTGATTTCAGGCCCATTTTTCCAAGTCCACGTATTCAAGACCGGCCCAGGAGGTAGGCCCTACTCAATTATCGGTCTTACTCTTCCTGATCTGTGATGTTTCGAGTCCACGAACATTGAAATACTTGTCATCTTCTTCTTCCCACTACTCACAGTACTGAAGAAGCTTCCACTCTCTACGTCACTCACACGGCTTATGCTAGACGAGCGCCAATCATACACTTGATTGATCATGCCGACCGCTTACGTGGCAGCATCACAACCACGGTTGCACATACGCCTGCGGCGGACCAAACAACATTAGAATTAGGATGGGACATAACTTTCACGTAGCAATCGCCACGTACGCATGATTGGCTACGGCCGTAATCATATTAGCTCCCGGATTAATTAACATAAAAATAAAAAATAAAAAAAACAAACTTTGAAGGAAAAAACAGAGGGAGACTGGTTGGTAGTGATCGTTGTCGTCTCTGCTACGCACCGTCGCTGGGTCTGTCTTCTCCTCCTCCTCCTTCTTCTTCTTCATCTTGTTTACAGGTACGAATCGCTTTTCTCAATCCCGCTCTTCGAAGTAACAACAACTTCCACTTTCTTGTTTACCGCCAAAATTCCCAACTCATCAATTACATAAATTGTTTAATTCCATTTCCTATTCGGATTCCAATTCGAAATCCCTAGGATTTTCGAATTTTATATTTGTAAATTACGCTGTTTGGTCGAAATCGGAATGAGACCTTGCTTGTACAACCGGCGATAGCAAAAGTTTGGAAATTTGGAAAGTACCAAATGGCAAGTGCTGGCGACGAAGATAACGATGCGGTGCTTAGTGACGTGGAGGGCGACGATTCAGTGCCGGCCGCGATTAAGACTCCATCGCCAGACGAAATCTCCGCGGAGCGATTTCGCGAGCTCGTCGCCGAGCTAGATCGCGAGCGACAAGCTCGAGAGACGGTGGAGAATTCGAAATCGGACCTGCAAATTCAGTTCAATCGATTGAAGGCTCTGGCGCACGAGGCCATAAAGAAGCGCGACGAGTGGGGGAGGCAGAGAGATGAGGCGTTGCGTGAAAAGGAGGAAGCTTCTAAAACCAACGAGAAGGTCTCGGCGGAATTGGCCGAGTCGAATAAGGCAAAGGACGAGGCTTTGCAGCAGAGGGATGAGATTGCGAAGCAATTGGACGAGGTGGTGAAGGAGAGGGACCGTTTGAGGTCAGATATTGGGAATTCGACTCATATGCTCATGTCTGGAATCGATAAGATATCGGGAAAGGTTAGTAATTTTAAGAATTTTGGGGTGGGGGGGTTGCCAAGGTCGCAGAAATACACGACAGGATTGCCTGCGGTTGCTTATGGAGTTATCAAGCGAACGAATGAGATTGTGGAAGAGCTTGTTAGACAGATTGATTCCACGGCCAAGTCTAGAAACGAAACGAGGGAGCAGATGGATCAGAGAAATTACGAGATTGCCATTGAGATTTCTCAGCTGGAGGCCACGATTGGTGGTTTGAGAGAAGAGGTTGCGAAAAAGACCTCCATTGTTGAGAAGTTAGAGAAGAGTATGGCAGAAAAGAATGGCAAAGTGTCGGAGATTGAACGGGAGATGGAGGAGAAGTTGAGTAAGGCTGAGAGTGAGGTTTCAGAGTTGAGGCAGTTAGTTGGAGAGTATGATGATAAGTTTACGAATTTAGACTCGAAAATGGAAGCACAGAGGCCTTTACTCTTTGATCAGTTGGATTTGGTTTCGAAAATTCATGACCGGCTATATCATGTTATGAGAATCGTTGATGCCAATAATTTGGATCAGTCGGAGTTTTCAGAGTCCCTGTTTCTCCCTCAAGAAACGGACATGGAGGAGAACATACGTGCAACTTTGGCTGGGATGGAATCCATTTATGAGTTGACCAGGATTGTTATTGAAAAGACGAGGGATTTGACTGAGGAAAAGAACCGCGAAATTAAGAGTTTGGATGAAACAGTGAATCGGTTAGTTAAAGAGAAAGAACAAATTGGATCTTTACTTAGGAGCGCATTGTCAAAGAGGATCACATCAAGTCCATCTTCTAAAACGAGTGAATTGTTTCAAGTTGCAGAAAATGGTTTAAGGGAGGCCGGGATAGATTTCAAGTTTAGTAAGCATGTTGGGGATGGAGAAGTGGATACACTTGAGACTGAAGAGGATGAAATATATGCGTTAGTAAGTAACCGTTACTATTAGTCTGTTTGAGTGTTATTTTGAATTTGATCTGTTTTCAAACCCTATTTTGTCATTGTTGATGTATTAATGTGTCATATTTAGGCTGGTGCTTTGGAGAACATTGTTAAGGCATCTCAGCTTGAGATCATTGACCTGCAGCATTCTGTGGAGGAATTAAGGTACTCTGTTGTGCCCAAAATTAGTAGATTTCAAATAAATTCTGATGTGCCGTAACTTGAAGTTTCATTTATACCAGTAAACTAGATATGCTTTTATGCTGTTAACTTTGTCCTGACATGGTATTGTTATGTTACATTTGCTGTTTACCGTATTAAGGGCAGAGTTGAGTTTACTCAAACAGCATGTTGAGGCTCAAGCTAAGGAGCTCGACCATAGAATGCGCAGAATTGAGGAACTTGAAGAAAAGGAGAGAGTAGCGAATGAAAGTGTATGTTATTTGTGTTCTATTGACTGTTCAATCATTGATTTTGGTTTGCCTTATGTACTTCATTGTTGTCTGATATGAAATGATCTATAGCATATGTGAGCAAGGACTTCGTAGCAAATTCTGCTCATGAACCAGTTTGTGGAGTAACGTAAAGCCATTCTGTGTGTAGGTTGAAGGGCTGATGATGGACATTGCTGCTGCTGAAGAAGAAATTGCAAGATGGAGAGCAGCAGCCGAGCAAGAAGCTGCTGCAGGCACAGGTGTAGAACAAGAATTTGTGGCACAGGTATGCTTAAAAACTTGTCCTGATATCATTTTCTTGATTTGTTTACTCTGATATTTGCTTTCAAATGATATATATCTTAGTGGAAGAAAGACCAGTATATATAGGGGCTGAGTTGATTTAACTTAGGACATTGTTACTAGTCCATAAAATTGTATAAAGCAGATCGATTAGCTCTGAGATATGTTTTGGGGAGTTGAGGACTGTGGTGGGATTTGGCTGAGTTATAGGTTCAAATATATACCAAGTACAGTGTTTGTGAATATTATTTGGTCATGGAAGCTGCGGCCTGACTGTGAAGGAAAAAGTTCGTTGTATATGACATAGTCCATCTTCATTCTTCAATTAGCATGTTCTCAAGTATTAATTAGTAGTGACTATGGTTGGAACCTGCAGTTGTCGGCGCTTAAGCTTGAACTTGAGGAGGCAAAGCAGGCGATTTTGGAATCAGAGAAGAAACTCAAGTTCAAAGAAGAGACAGCTGACGCTGCCATGGCAGCCAGAGATGCTGCTGAGAAGTCATTGACATTGGCAGACTTGAGGGCATCCAGGCTCCGGGATAGAGTAGAGGAGCTTACCCGTCAGCTAGAAGAATTTGAAAGTCGGGAAGACTCAAGGAGGGGCCTGAGTGGACCTAGATATGTATGCTGGCCATGGCAGTGGCTTGGGCTGGACTTTGTGGGGGTCAGTCGGTCTGATACACAACAAGAGATTAGTTCAAATGAAATGGAGCTCTCTGAACCTCTTCTTTGATTAACATATTTTCCCCCTTCTTTGTACTTCTTATTTTGTGTATTTTATTGTGATCTTTCAAAATTAACAGTAAAAAAGGAAAAATCGCATAATCTTCTAACACTGCTACTCTTCAGTTCCCCCTTGTGTTTAGAGAGAATGTAATTGATTGTTTGATTGTTTTTGCATAGCGACTTACAACGTAAGTGAATCCTTAGTATACATGCTTCTTCAGGGGGATGTTTCTCTAATTTTTTTCTCACTCTGATGTAGTTTATAATCCAAATTCTTTAGTCGAACCTTTTTCTTTTATTATTTCATATTCCTGTTAATTTACGATTATACACCAAGGCTCGATAAAAGTTCATATGGCTTTTGATTTGTTTGGATGAACAAATCTTAAAACATGTATATATTACACATTCAAGTGAAGTTCCAGTTTACATAAGCACAGCCATATTTAAAGTTTATTTTATATAATCATAACTAGCAGAGCATACAGAACTTCCCAAATCCTAAGCCATATGTAGAAGGGAAGCTCCTCTAGCTTATACATGTTTCCTGAGAAAACTTCACGGGGACAAGGTGGAGAGCAGTTTTCTTAGCGATGGTGAGGGAAAGGCCACCAGTTTCTTCCATGTCGATATCTTCCTCCTTCAGTCCATTAGGCAACTTCCAATCAAACCAGTAGAGAAGATTTGCAAGTCCAAACGCTATTGTTGTTGTTCCCATGTACATCCCAGGACAAACTCTTCGACCAGCTCCAAATGGCAAAAACTCGAAATGCTGCCCCTTATAATCAATAGAGCTGCCATCAAACCTTTCTGGGATGAATTCTTCTGGGTCCTTCCAAGACTCGGGGTCTCGTGCAATTGCCCAGTCATTGACAAATATCAGCGTTTTGGGGTCAACATCATAACCTTGGATTTTAAAATGGGACATGGCTTCTCTTGGAAGAATCATTGGAGCTGGGGGATGCAATCTGAGGGTCTCTTTGATTATCATCTTGAGGTATTGAAGCTCATCTGTATCTCCTTCGCTGATTTTTCCTTTGTTTCCATTGCATCTTCTAACTTCTTCCTGGGCTTTCTTCATCAGTTTGGGTTTCCTAGCTAGCTCTGCCATCGCCCACGTCATTGTAGTTGCACTGGTATCTATTCCACCTAAAAATAAATTCTGATTCACAAAGTATCAAAGTATAAGTTAAATATTCCATCAAAAACACACCAAAAAAAAAAAGTAAGTAAAATATTCAAGGAACTAATTTTCTATTTAAAATTGTCCAGGTTGAAATTTCGCCACACATGAGGCCAAAAGTTAGCGCTTACCATGAGGACTGCCTTGATGTTACTATGACCAAGTTGAGCAGCTCCAAATAACCCAGTTTGCTCCCTCGCTATCTTAAGCATCACATCAACTATGTCTTCATGATCTTGCTCCAATACTGCCCTGCCGGCCCTGAGATGATCATCAATCACCTGCTGGAAAAAACCATCCAACTCATTCCAAATCCTATCAAACTCTTTATGTACACCGGAAACCCTGTCCATAATCCACCCTATAAAAGACGGAAAGTAGTCGGCTCCAGACAAGCCTCCAAGCATGGTCTGAATGTCATGAATCAACTCAGGAATATTTGTACCATGCTCAAACTTGCTTCCTCGAAAACTTGTCCCAAACGCAATCCTGAAAATTATACTGGCAGTGAGAACAAACAGTTTCTCAGTGAGATCAACTGGAGCACCAGAAGATGAGGAAGAAGAGAGTGAATTGACCAATTCGGCCACCTCTTCTTCCCTGACAGACCAATACGACTGGACCCTCTTCACGCTTAAGAGCTCAAGCACGCATATTTTTCTAATCTCTCTCCAGTACTCGCCATAAGGCGCAAACGCCACATCTAGATAGTTGTATGTGAGCCTGCGGGAGCCAGCCGTGGTGGGTCTGGTGCAACAGAGGAGGTCATTGGTTTTTAAGGCCTCTTTGGCTGCCTCAGCTGATGAGATTATGAGAGTTGGTACGCGGCCGAGATGGAGGAGCATGACCGGTCCGTACGTTTTGGAGAGTTGCCAGAGAGATTGGTGAGTGGAGGAGCCAAGTTGGTGCAAGTTTCCTATGAAGGGAAGCTTGGGAGGGCCCGGCGGAAGGTGCCTTTGATGTTGTTGCATATATGTTTTGAGTGAAAGAAGAAGCAGGAGGATAAGAAATGGAAGGCATATGAGTAGTGGGGTGATGAAAGGCATTTGGAGAGCTAGGGCTTTATCAATTGATCTTCTCTAATGAATTTGTGTTGTGAGATCTTCTCCATCTTCCTTATATAAGCTGGTGTTTTGCAAGTATCTGGGTATCGCTAACCCCCTACTTCTGTAAGAGTCATCACCTCTCTCTCTCTCTCTCTCTCTCTCTCTCTCTCTCTCACAGATGACGTATATATATATATATATATATATACACACAGACAAACTTTGTCTGCTTCGGGCTGCATCGGATCCTTGTTTGAATTTGAATATTGACAAAATAATGACTCCAGTCGGTCTGCATGCATACGAGTGCGTGCGATAAACAAAAGGAAACTCAATTCAGAACTGCTTCTACTTTTTTTTGTTTTTTGGTAGACAATAAATTCAGGAACTGCTTCTACTTGGAACTAGAAAAAATGAGTATATACATGCTGCATGCACGTGAAATTCTCAATTAATAATCCAAATATGCCAATCCATTTGTACATGGATGTAAGCTCTTAATGTGTTCTTTCCCTTTGTGAGCAAAGATTTGTTCTTGGTTGTTTTGTTGGGATTTGGATGTGAGGATTAAATTATGTAATTCCTAGGTTAGGTGGGAAGTGTTAATCTCCTTTAGTATCAGTGGAATTTCCTTAGTGTCTTTGAACTAGATGTAGACTAAACACGGGTTCGAACCGGTATAATTCTAACTTTTAATGACTTTTAATGAGTTTAAAAGTCTGAAGGTATTCAATTGTGACTTTTAAATAGTCTTTAAAAGTTTAGTTGTATTCAATTTGGAGTTTTAAAGAGTATTTAAAAGTTTTGAGGTATCCAAAATATTAATGACTTAATACTTTTAAAGCTAATTCTTAGTACCAAAAGTCTTGATAATTCTTAGTACCAAAATATTAATGACTTAATACCCTAAATCATAATTTACACAAGACTTTATATCGTATTGGGAAGCCGAGAAGATAGAAACAAAACGTCTCCGATTCTTTCCTCCCTCATTAAGCAAACATATCTGTTTTCTTCAACTAAAGGGCTCCACTGGTATCCCATCTTGTCTCCACTTCCTCAGGTTAGTAAAAAAATTTGAATTGTTTTCTTCTCTTCTCATCCACACGTTACTTTCCCTCTGTTGATGAATATTTCTTCTATTCTTTTTCTCATACTTGCATCATAAAGCTTATCAATATGTTTGCATATAAATATTTTATTATATTGATTTTCTCATATCCTATGTTTGCATACAATATATTATTATATTATTTTTGGCACCTAAACCTATTAATTTATTATTTAGGTACTGTTTCTTTACCCATAATTCGTTAGGTGGATAATTTTTTCATATAATATTCTCAATTTGATCACGTATTGGGCTAGAAGAATTGCTGGAATATAGACTCTTGTAATCTGACCAGTTCTGTTGATTTGTGAGTGTTTATAAAATATTATTGATGATCGAGTATTATTTATTTAAGAAATGAACGAGGAAGAAATGGACGAAGAAGTTTACGAAACCATCAAGCATTTGCTAATGACAATGGAAGCAGTGGTCTAAGTGCTACATGAGCTTATGGTTATCATGCGTAGTGAGCATATTGAGCGTCCATTAATCCGACAGCCAATTACTACAAGTGGGTATGATTATATACATAAAATATTACATGAAGATCCTGAAGAATTTCGACAAGTCTATAGAATGTATCCAGATGTGTTTTGGAAATTATGCACTATCATCAAAGACAAAACACTCCTACAAGATACAAGATTTATTTGTGTTGAAGAAATGCTTGCTACATTTTTACTCACTGTAGGTCAAAATTCTCGATATTGTCTTACCAAAAAGACATTTGATCGATCACATTTTGCTACTAACAAAAACTTCAACAGAGTCTTGAATGCATTAAACACACTAGCACCAGAGATGTTGGCTAAACCTCGAATCTGCAGTGCCAGCTAAGATAAGAGAAAGTACACTATTTTACCCATACTTCAAGGAGATGAAATTTATTATTATAAGTATTATTGTTATTATTCCAACAAAGACTATGTTTTACTTATAATTTCTTATTAATTCATTTCAGAATTGCATTGGAGCTATTAATGGTACACATATTCCAGCCATGGTGAAGGGACGTGATGTAAGCAGCTACCGTAATCGTCATGGAAAGATATCACAAAATATATTAGCAGCATGTAACTTTGATTTGGAGTTCATATACGTGCTCAGTGGATGGGAAGGTTCAGCTCGTGATTCAAAAGTGTTAAATGATGCTTTATCAAGGAGGAATGGACTCAAGGTACCACCAGGTACACTCTTATCTCTTCGTTTTATTATTATCATTCATTATATCACGCTTTGCATACAAATTTAATATATATATATTTTATGATTAGGTAAATATTTCTTAGTGGATTGTGGATTTCCAAATCGACGTCAATTTTTTGCTCCATTTCGAGGTGTACGATATCATCTCCAAGATTTTGCTGATCAAGGTCGTGATCCTGAAAACGCAACTGAGTTGTTCAATCTTTGCCATGCTTCCTTGAGGAATGTAATTGAGAGGATATTTGGGATATTTAAATCAAGATTCACAATTTTCAAGTCAGCACCTCCATTCCCATATAGGACTCAAGCAGGAGCTTGTGTTAGCTTGTGCAGGACTACATAATTTTCTTCGTAGGAAATGTCGTTCTGATGAATTTCCTATTGAACCAGAGAACGAGTCTTCATCATCTTCACCATTGCCAGGGAATGAAGGAGATAATGTGGAACAAGTTTTTGAAACTCAAGAATAACAACGAAAGAATGCTAATGAATGGAGAGTTGGTATAGCTTCTCGACAGGTAGAGAAATGCCATGCAAGATAATAATGCAACTCAACGATAATTTGCATTGGAATTTCAAAAGGAATTTGTATTATGGTTTATTCAACGTCATTGAAATGAATCATGGCTAAGCTCACTAAAAACAACGAATCCTGGCTAAGCTGTTTAAAAAAAAAAAAACTGAATCATGGCTAGTTGAATGCCAATTATTTCCTTGTGCACATTTTCTAATGCACTTTGTCATTTTATAATTGTACTTTGTCATTTTTATAATTTTCTAGTCATGTATGCCGATTAGTTAATTCAACATATTAAAAGATAAATGCTATTCGTAAAATAAATATAAAAATAAGTATTTAAAAGTCTATAAAACTCTATGACAAAAGTATAAGAAAGTTTGTCACTTTAACTTTATAAAGTATGTAAAAGTCATTAAAGAATTTGTCAACTCTAGGAAAGTCACTCACTTAAAAAAAGTCTTTAAAAGTTAGAATTTGATACACTCCCCTTGGATATTACTTGGAGTTACTAATATGATTTAAATATTAGTTAGGCTTACTAATAATTTTAGATATAAATGAAAAAGTAAACTTAACATAATCGGTTTGGTTCGATTTAGACTAGTTTTTTCAAGACAAGAATCAAGATGGAAATCAATCCAAAGAGGTCCGGTTTGGTTTTTGAGCATAGGTTGTCTTTTTTGGTCAACACGATTTGTTTTCAGTTTGTTTTCGACTCAATTCGGCTTGATTCGCTAGTTCAAATGACCACCCCTAGTGACATGTGTTTGAATCAAAACAGAAAGTATCCTCATTTTCCTACAACACATGACATGATCATGACGTCCTTATTTTCTTTAAATGTGCATATTATCAAATATTCAATATTAATGGTGAATATTTTCTGGATGAACTAAGGCTGTGTTTGGTTCATGGGAAAGGAATCTTGGGGATGGGAAACTAATTGCTTTTCCATGTTTGGTAAGTCAGGCATGGGAAAGCGTTGCCTAGCACATGGGAAAGTAGGAGGGAAAGTGAATCCTTCCTTCCTACTTGGGTTTCACTTTCCCTTCCCATGGGAAAGTAAGACTAACTTTTTTCTGACTAATTTGTCCTTACTAACAATTCATAATTACAGTTTTTATCCAACAATGTTTAATAGTTAAATTGGAAAGTTTAATAAAATTAACATATTTTTCAGATTTTTAATAGGGGTACAATTGGGAAACTAAACAAAATTTGTTTTCTATTCCTACTCAAAACAAACATGGGAAAGGAAATAAAGTGATATTTCCAGGTCACTTTCCCGGCATTATCAAACATGGGAAAGGAATCACCATTTCTCATCTCTTGGGAAATGACATGGGAAATGATTTCCCATCAAACGGAACCTAAGAGAAAAGTTGAAACGGTGGCCTCAAACCAAACACGGTGCACACTTGTAAAAATCTAATTTCAGTTTTCATCCAAAGGAAAGCCCAATTAGCACTTTTCTTTTTTACTTTTTTATAAAATAAAATTAAAAGTGGTAAATACCATTCGAATTAACACGTGTCCTCTAAAAAAGTTGGGCTATGTTTGTTTTGGTTACATGGTCTAGAAGGCCGAAGCAGAGGAAAAACCGAACAAAAACTGCTTTGAGCCTTTGAATTGCATAGGCCATGGCAGTGGCTTGGGCTGGAATTTGTAGGGGTCAGTCGCTCTTTCTGGATTGATTTGGTTTGTTTTTGTTTGTTTCAGAAGAAAATTGGAACACTTTGGTTGTTATTATAGCTGATGGGTGGGTGGTTGGGAGTTTGACGGATTTGGTAAAAGTATTGGGTAAAATATTCTAGATTTAGACTTTATCCGCATTTGTTGAGGGTTTTTTTTATATATTTTAAAATCAAGGTAATTCATTCTATTAAAATGAAAAGGATTATACAGTTAAAAAATGCAAAAATAAAAACCAGCCCAACACTAATAGGTACAAGGCCTCAGCCCGCAGAAAAAAAAAAAAAAAAAGCTATATAAAGGAAAAACCCTAAAACAAACATCCATTCCAATACAAACATAAAGGAAGAATCCTAAATCTAGAAGCTACAGTCGCTACTTCCCACTTGTCACGTCGCCGTCGAAGATCCACAACTGCCAGATATGGGTAACCAGGAACCGGGACAGATCACTGCTTAGAACGGAGAATGGTGGTGGACGAACCACCCATGTAAAAAGCACTACCATAATTCTAGAAATGCGTGCAAAGAGCACTTTTGAAACATCCTCATCCATGGAGGCGAGGAGCAGTGGCTGGTGGATAGATGGGGAGGTTGGAGACAAAGGGGTCAGAGATGAGGGAGATCATAGGGATGGGAATGAGTGAGAGAGGAGATTCAAGAGAGAGAGAGAAAATACAAACAAACAGAAAAGAAAAATAAATTTAAATTTTTTGAAAAAAAAAAACCTCTCACAAGTACGGAAGCGTGTGCGAAGAAGTTAATATATTATAATATCATATATCATATATATATATATATATATATATATATATATATATAATTGGAAAAATTGGAGTGGGGGCTAAGACCACACTGGTCCCTTAATGGCTTCGATACTACGAGCACATGTGATCGTTGAGCTTTCACAAGTGGGCAATTGAGGGAGTAGCCCAACTTCTTATGCGTCTTTTTAAGGTTTGTTTAGTTTTCTAATATGGGACAATTTCATCTTCACATTCTCATAGCCTACACAACTCAAATGAGTAAGAGAAAATCAACTTGAACCACATTGTTTGCACCCAATTATAGTTCCTGGGCCCAAGGTAAAAGATTGTGAAAGGTTGCTCTATTGATCAAAGGACAAATGTTACAGGTAAAAACGTCTTTCTCTCTTGTATTCTCCTCTCTCCTTTTTCTTGTCTTTCTTTTATTCCTTTTGCCCTTTCTATTTATAGGAAACAAGGGACCGACAATTTCAAGCTGAACGGCTCGGCTCTAGCCGAGCCGTTTGCGTCCCATCAGATGCTGCTCAGATGATGAGTGGCCCGGATTCGTTGCTAGGGCGGGAACGAACAGGAGTAGCCTTTCTGCACAATCGGCGATAGTCCCGTCGGGGCAGAAGAGGGAGGTCTGCGCAGCCAACACCTGGCCTCCTAGGGGACAGGGCGCGGTTAATGAGGAGAGGTGGTGTGGTGGTCAGAGGGGGTCTTGTCACTCGAGGGTCTTCTGCAGGCGTTTGTTGAGGTCCACGTGTCAGGTTTCTATTGGGCCAAACCTCGGTATTTACCGAGCGTCAACAAGTCCTTCAACTCTCTGGGCAAGTTTCCTTGGGTGGGGAGTTGTCAAGTGTTCGTGCATGCCCAATAAAACGTGAGCCTGTTTGGGGCCTAGTGAATCGTGTTTGGGCTCGGTGGTTGGCCGACCTATCGTAGGCCGACCGCCTAGGGTAGTCCTCCAACTCCCCAGGAAGGGACGTCTTGCCTTGGGAATGCCAACCGTTCGGACAGGTGTCAGGCGTTCGGGGGGCGCGCCATTTAATGCTGGTGAAATGATGGGTGTCTGGGAAGACGAAACGCTGGAGACGTCTGGTGTCGCGTTGATTGATGTAAACGACGCGGGAGCGCCATGTGTCACGATCTGGGGGAGGATAGCAAGGAGATCGGATGGTGAGGGACGAGATCGATGGGCTATATAAGTAGTGAGTTGGGGAGGTTAGCCATTTTTCGCCTTTTCCAAATTTGGTGTTGCCGCTGTGTTTGGTTTGTGAGTGGGGACGCTTTGAGCGTGCGAAGGGGAAACCAGGGAGTCCAGGAGCTGCGCGAGGTCATCTGAGTCAGGTGAGAAGTCTCTTCATCCCTGTTTTTATTTTTGACTGTGGTGGGAAGTGTGAGCAAAGGGAGGTTGGGAAAAATGGCGTCAGGGGGGGAGTGGGTCTAGCAGGAGTAGTACAGATTTTGGGGTCCTGGACGATGCCTGGCATCGGCTGGGGGATAGACCATGGGGGAAATATGGGTACGTGCAGGGGCGGCGCCCTCGGTGGTTGAAGTGCCAAGTTCCTCGGACGAGGGTGAGACCGAGGTGGGGGGTTCAGGGGAGGCGGGGGCAGGATTTGGATGTGTCAAGGGAGGAGGATGTAGAGGGGCATCCTGACGCTGAGGCGGCCGAGGCCGAGGCAGAGGTGGAGATGGCTGGGGAGGCCGAGGACCTGATCGGTTCATAATTGTATATTATTTCTTACCCTTCTAGCTTATGATTTGGTTATGTTTTTGAGTTAAACTTGTGCTTTTAATCCTTTTTGTGTTTATCTTTCAGTTAATTGAGCTTTAGGTAACAATGATGGATTTGGAGAACATAATTCATGCAATTCAAGCATGTTAAGGCCTAATTTGGATGAATTGATGAAGAGCTTAAAGACAAACTCATTTTGGCTACAGCCCCCTGCCAGTCCAGTTCCGTAGGTTACATTGCAAGCTTTGTTTCAGCAACCTACATAGCTCTAATGAGGCCACATTCTTCATGAAAGTTGTTCCAATGGGTGTTTACTATAACATATTAAAATTTCAGCCCCATTGGATAAATCTGGAGTCCGTTAACTAGCAAACACAGAACCATGCTCAGGATGGATCTTATCAGCGCGGTAAATGAGTTAGCAATTTGTTTCGGCCTTAACTTCTTCCTCCGACCTTGGATTGGCCCAAATAACATATGGCTGGAAAGAAGACATTCTGAACTTCGATTTCGAGTGCTTAAAGTCCTAATTTGATTAAGAGAAGCCCAAGTTGTAAGCCCTTGAAGTTGCTGGTCATGCTGACCTCAGCATGTGCTGGTTGGATGCTTGGTCATGGTGAGCTAGGCATGAGCTATCATTTCTGGTTGGAAGCTTGGTCATGGTGACATGAAGATGAGCTAGGGGTGCTGGTGGGATTTATTGGGGAAGTGCATCAACCATTCAAGATTTTCTAATACAAGTGCATCACCCAATTTGGATTTTCTAATACAAGTGCATCAACCATTTCAGATTTTATAAAACAAGTGTTGTATGCATTAGTCTTATTGAATTCAGATTTTCACTTCCCCTAGGCCTATAAATAGGGAAGTTCTCTAAGCTTGTAAACACACCCCAAGGGGGGAGCTCTCAAGCACCTCTCTAGAGCTCCCTTCCCTTCTCTCCCTCAAATTCTCTTAGTTTCCCTTTGTAGTTCTCAATTGTTGTAATAAGATCATTCTACTCAATTTTCTTTTTATTAAATCTCAAGCACTTCTCTATTCTCTTCCAAACACTCTCCAAACCCTAAACACATATCTCTTCCCTTCCAAATTCCCCATGTTCTCCAAACACTTTCTCTTCCAAGATTCTCAAAGTTCCCAAACACTTCTCCCATTCCTTCATCAAATTCTCAAACACTTTCCAAACACTTTCTTCTCCCTTTTCAAACCTCTCAAACACATGCTGTTCCAAAATCAACAAAGTTCTCGAACACCACTTTCCTTTCTTCTCCAAAAGTTTCCATATTCTCAAACACTTCCCAAATACTCATCCCTTCTCTTTCTCAAACACATCTCTCCTCTCTTCCAAATTCTCAATGTTCTCAAACCTTCTCTTCCAAAATCCTCCAAGTTTCCAAACACTTTCTTCATCAAATTCTCCAAACACTTTCTCAAACAATTCTCTACTTCTACTTTCTTCTCCAAAAGCCTCCATGTCCTCAAACACTTTTCCCAAACACTTCCTTTCTTCCTCAAAGTTCTTCTAGTTCACTTAATGTTTTCTTAGTTGTAATTTATTTTTCTTGTAATGTACATTCTTTCTTCTTGTTTTGTTTCTTTTGTTTTCATTTTTGTTTTGTGTAGGAAAATTGAATTGGATCATTCAATCACCAATCCCTGTGGAATCGACCTCGCACTTACATACGTTAAACTACCAACGGTTCGTGCACTTGCGAGTATCACAAGTTGATGATGCAGCTGAATCCATTTTGGTACAGCTGAATCTACGCAACAGGAACCTGACGTTCCCAGAGTAGATTTGGATGGGGTGCCTTTGGCGGTCAACCAAGTGAGGGGTTCAGGGGGTTGGTGAATGTGGTTGGAGAAGAGCTGGCACTGTCGGCATTTTCGGGGGAGGACTGGGCGTCGGCCTTCATGGAGGGCCAATAGTAGCCCCTTCGGATAATTTTTGCTGCCATGGTCCGAGAAGCGAGTGGTCGCCGCAGACGCCCTCGTGCACCTCCCGGAGTATTTCCTGTCCTTCCTCAGAGGATACGCACCTTAGGTAGGGTAATGAGAACCCTCGTTTGTATAGGTGTTTGTTGACGATCGTGTATCGGCCGGCTGGAGTTGCAGCCGACGGGAGGCATCGGCTTCCGTGGGGGTAACATCGTTGGCAAGGTAATCAAAGATAGGTGTCATCCGGTGGGGCTGTGCGCTATAGCCAGGGTCTCCCTGACCCCTTGGTTGATCGTGGGTCCTGGGAGATATTCGATTGGGATGGTTCGTTTGATGCCTCCGTCCAGGGATGAGGCCAGCTTGGCTCAGGGCGTCTGCTCGGCTGTTCTCACTGCGCGGGATCCGTGAGATGGTGAAGTCCGGAAAGAGGGCAGCCAGCCATTGTGCCTCCTGGAGATAGGTGGTCATGGCCTTACCTTTGACCTGGTATGTGTCGTTGATCTGGTTGACGACGAGCATCGAGTCGCTGTGGGCGGCTATTTGTTTGCCCCGAGGTCACTGGCGAGGCGGAGGCCGCGAGCAAGGCTTCATACTCGGCTTCGTTGTCGTGGCTTTGAACTGAAAGCGAAATGCGTATTCTATTTCCGTGCCGTCTGGTGAGACGAGGACAATTCCTGCGCCGCTACCGTGTAGGTCGGATGCGCCGTCAACGCTCATCCATGCCTGGCCCAGCTGAGGGAGGGGTCTCAGTGTTTTTCTGCGGGGGGTGCCGGGTCGCTGGCTCATCGGCTGCGGAAAGGTCCGTTGGAGTGAACTTAGAGATGAAATCGGCGACGACCTGTCCTTTGATGGCCGGTCGGGTCTTGTAATTGATGTGGAACTCGCTAAGCTCGATAGACCACTTGATGAGGCGTCCGGATACTTTAGGGCGATGTAGGACTTGCTGCAATGGCTGGTTGGTGAGGACCGAGATGGGGTGTGCTTGGAAATATGGCCGAGGCGCCGGGCCGATACCACTAAGGCCAGCGCCAGTTCTCTCGATGATGGGGTAGCGTGTTTCGGCTTCGGTCAACGCTTGGCTGACATAATACACGGTGCATTGTATGGCGTCGGTTTCTCTGACGAGGACTCAGCTGACCGCGGCGCGGGCGAGACGGAGAGGTAGATCCTAGTGTTTCGCCGGGCTCTGGTTTGGAGAGGATGTGCGCTACTCCCATGTGTGTTTTTAAGTTTCGGAACGCTTCGTCACACTCTTCTGTCCAAGTCGATGTGTCGTCGTGCCCCTCGGATGGCTTTGAAGAAAGGCAGGCACCGGTCCGTGGATTGTGAGATGAAGCGGTTGAGGGCAGCCACTCGTCCCGTGAGGCTTTGCACCTCTTTTTTATTACGGGGTGGGATCATCTCAACAAGCGCTCAGATTTTCTCAGGGTTCGCTTCGATCCCTCGCTGGCTGACCATGAACCCCAGGAATTTCCCTGACTCCACGCCGAACCCGCACTTGGCTGGGTTCAACCGCATTTGTACCTGTCGGAGGATTGCGAACATTCAGCGAGGCGAACGACGTGTTGGTCGGTCGTGCGACTCTTGACGAGCATATCGTCTACGTATACCTCGATGGACTGGCCCAAGTACTTCAGCGAACATTCGGTTAACCGCCGTTGGTAGGTGGCGCCAGCGTTCTTAAGGCCGAAAGGCATGACTCTGGAACAGGACAGCCCTCGGTCGGTAATGAACGAGGTGTCCTCCTGGTCGGCGGGGTCCATGGATATTTGATTGTACCCGGAGTATGCATCTAGGAAGCTGAGCAAGGCAAAGCCGGCGGTTGCGTCGACTCAGCTGATCGATCCTAGGGAGGGGGAAGCTGTCCTTGGGGCAGGCTTTGTTCAGGTCTGTGAAGTCTACACACATTCTCCATTTATCCGGTGTCTTCTTTACCATGACTACGTTGGAGACCCACCTCGGGTAGTCTACCTCTCGGATGCATCCAACCTCTTTTAGTTTGTGCACCTCATCCTTCATAGCTGCGTACCTCCTCCGTCATAAGGGCGCCGTTTCTGTCAATGGGCCGAGCGCTTGGGTCGATCCCTAATCTATGGGTGATGATGTCGGGATCGATCCCGGGTACGTTGGCGTGTGACCAGGCGAAGCACCTTCGTGGTCGCGTGAAGAACTTGAGGAGGTTTTCCCGCACGGCTGGTCCCAGGTGGCTTCCTATCCGAATAGGTTGATCAGGGGTGGGCTTCGAGATGACGGCGGACTCCAGGTTCTCCGATGGTTGCGGTCGTGGGTACTCCTCTCGGGGTCGTCCATGGGTTCAGTGGACCGGCCTCATGCGGAGATCGCGTAGGTCGTGTTGGTATAATGCTCCGACCGGTCGGCGAATATCGTGACTTCCCCTCGCAGGGTCGGGAGGCGTAGAGTCGGTGATCTGACGGTGCACGTTACGCGAAGGCTGTTTCAGGAGTGGTCGCCCAAAGATGGCGAGGTACGGGCTGGGGTGATCGACTACCACGAATCTGGCCACGCTGCCCCCTTGTGCCGGAATAGTCCCATCGAAGCGACGAGGTTTATATAGCCGAGGTTACGCACCATGGTCCCGTCGAAAGCGTGTAACGCTAGGTGGTACAGGAAGAGCACCCGAGATTCCAATCCGAGTTGGGCGACCGCTGGGAGGAATAGTATGTTTACGGGGCTTTCTCGTTCAAGCAGGACATGGGGGGCGTCCTGGTATGCTATGTCCGCGTGATCGTGAGCGGTCGGTCGTCATGGTGGGGTCGGTAGCCGCTATCTGGGATGATACCTGATCGCGGGCTGGGGAGGCTCGTGATGAGGGTGCTATCCCTGGGCGGACTCCTGTTTGAGGGTGGTGACGTAATAGTTCCGCCCGGAGACCTGGTCGCCATGCACAGTCCCCACTCCGTGGGGGGTCCTGAATTTCAGAACAAGGGTCCGATAGCTAATGGTGAGGCGTAGCTCTGTGAGCGCGGGTCGGCCCAAGATCACATTGTAGGCGTCGGACAGTCGACTACCACGAAGTTGGGGACCGTGGTGGCTTGTCGCGGGCAGTCCCCTATGGTAAGGGCGAGGTGAATGTTCCCGATGGGGTGTACCTTCGTTCCCCGAAGGCATAGAGCGGGGGTGTCTCTTGTCGAGAAGGGCTCGGTTTATCCCGAGTTGGTCGAACGCCGCGCAAAGATGATGTTGGAGGAACTTCCTCTGTCGATGAGGACTCGGTTCACGTCGCAATTGGCAATGCCCACGGTGATAACCAAGGGGTCGTTGTGAGGTTGGGAAATGTGCTCGTCCGCTGGACTAAAGATGATGGGTTCGCCGTCGATCTTGGGCTGTTTGGATGGTCGTTCTGCGTCGCATATGGAGATGGAATGGTTCGCTCTTGGCCGAGCGATCGGGCATACCGCTTTCGGGATCTGTTCGTGTCCCCTCCGATCGTTGATATTAGTCTCCGTGATATCGAGGCCTGGGTCGAGACGCTCAGGGTATCGGTGGTGACCTTGGGGTGATCCACATATTCTCGGAGCCTACCCCTCCTGACTAAGGCCTCAATCTCTTGCTTTAGTTAGTAGCAGTCCTCGGTTGAGTGTCCATATGCCATGTGATACTTACAGTGCTTGGCTTCATCCCTTTTCCCCAGGTGGTCGGTCCGGCCCCTCTCGCGGGTGGGCGGCTCTTTCCCCGCGATCTCTAGGATGGCTCCCTTGCTGGTGTTTAGGGGGGTGTAGCTTGAGTAGCGTTCGGGGGCATTATTCCGTCCGTCGACCTGCCTTTGTGGTCAGCTCTCTTTTTCTGGGGGTTCCCCCTTCTCTCATCCTGGCTCGGATGGAAGGGGTCGGGCCCCGCATTCTGCCCGCCCTGCGCTCCGGTTCGGGCCGTGTTGAGCTGTTCGGCCCTCCTGTAGCTTGTGGCCTCTCGGAGGAGGTCCTTGTACGTCTCGGGTGGGTTCCGAGTGAGGTTGAAGAAAAAGTCCCCCCTTTGGAGGCCTCCCATTAGGGCGTTGTGCGTCGTTGCCTCATCACAGCCCTCGCAGCGGGCATACTCGTTGTTGAAGCGGGTAATATAATCCCGGAGGGATTCATTAGGCATTTTCCTGACGGCGAGAGGTCGTTGGCGGTATACGCCGGCTTGATATGATCATGTATCTCTCAAGGAAGGCTCGGCGTAGTTCGGCGAACGAGTCAATGGACGTCGACTTAGCCTGCTTGAACCAATTTAGCGCCGCTCCCTTCAAGGTGGTAGGGAAGAGCCCTGCATTTGGTGGCCTCGTTTGCCCCTCTGCCCTCCATGGCATAGCGAAAGCTGTCCATGTGATCATACGGGTCGGTAAGTCATTCGTAGAGGGCGATCTTTGGTGCCTTCGTATCGCCGATAACGACTGAGTCGAGTAATTCCTTGGAGTATGGGAGCGGGATTTCGTCTTCGAGAACGGCGGGATCTGTGGGGTTCGGGTCTTCTCGACTTTTCCGAGCCTATCCCCGAACGCTGCCCCATCTCCCCCTTAATCATGGCCTTCATCGTTGCCCTCAGATCCGTCTCGCCGGCGGTTGCGGTCGGGTCTTCCACCTCATGTTGGATTTGTTCGCAGAGGCGGTTGCCTCCATGCCCACACCCTCGGGCCCTGGGGGTTCGCTGAGTTTGGGGGTTTGGAACGACGCGATCCCTCACCGAATAGTTGCCTTTCCACCCGTCGGGTACGGCATGGGCTCTGATGGCTTTTCTTTGAGTCCTCCGGAGGTTGGCTTGGAGGCCTATGTTCTGTTCTTCTCAGGCGCTCATTTCGGTCCTGAGGGTTCTGTTTACGTCTTGCATGGCGCCCGCGCTGTCCAGGAGTAGCTCGACTTTGGCCTCGAGTTCGCTTATCCTTTGCTTTTCTGCTTTTCGGCGCTTCATGTTTCTCTTCTAATTGGGGGTGCCAGAGGATGAGATCCCTTCATCCTTCGGCCCATCATGTTGGTAGTCGACCAGGCTTAATACGTGACCTTTGAGTGTGGTTTCCCACAGACGGCGCCAAATGTTTGCACCCAATTATAGTTCCTGGGCCCAAGGTAAAAGATTGTGAAAGGTTGCTCTATTGATCAAAGGACAAATGTTACAGGTAAAAACGTCTTTCTCTCTTGTTTTCTCCTCTCTCCTTTTTCTTGTCTTTCTTTTGTTCCTTTTTCCCTTTCTATTTATAGGAAACAAGGGACCGACAATTTCAAGATGAACGTCTCGGCTCTAGCCGAGCCGTTTGCGTCCCATCAGATGCTGCTGAGATGTTGAGTGGCCCGGATTCGTTGCTAGGGCGGGAACGAACAGGAGTAGCCTTTCTGCACAATCGGCGATAGTCCCGTCGGGGCAGAAGAGGGAGGTATGCGCGGCCAACACTTGGCTTCCGAGGGGGACAGGGCGCGGTTAACGAGGAGAGGTGGCGTGGTGGTCAGAGGGGGTCTTGTCACTCGAGGGTCTTCTGGAGGCGTTTGTTGAGGTCCACGTACCGATATTTTATCATCAACCCAATCAAATCTATCTTTCTTAAAGTTCGTTTTTATATAATCATAATAAAAAGCAACCAAGCAAAACAAGCAACAAAGAGCATCCCAAATCCCAAGTTATGTAGAGAAGCTCCTCTAGCTTATGTTTCCCGAGAGAGACAATTTCAGGGACAAGGTGGGGAGAGTTTTCCTAGCAATGGTGAGGGAAAGGCCACCAGTTTCTTCCATGTCCATATCTTCCTCCTTCATCCCATTAGGCAATTTCCAATCAAACCAGTATAGAAGATTTGCAAGTCCAACCGCTACTTTGTTGTTCCCATGTACATCCCAGGACAAACTCTTCGACCAGCTCCAAATGGCAATAACTCAGTGTATAGATTACCTTATTTTCATTTTCGACATTTAAGTAAATGTCTTTTTCATTTTACTTTCATTTATTTTTATATTTCTCCATTTTCTTAAATGTTGAAAATGGAAATAAAGAAGTTCCCCCCATTTGGATTCAAATAAAAATACTAGAAAATCAAATTTCCATCAAATCAAAATATGAAAATTCGGTTTTAGTGCAAAATATGATTTAGGCTAAAAATGATGGCTCATTAAGTCAATATATACTTCATACTAAAATCCCATAAAATCAAGTTTTCTTATTTGATGTGTAAGGAATAAAAGCTACAAAAAATTATCTTGAAAAAATGATTATTCCAAAAAATCATTTTTCATACTTAGTCAATATTGCACTTTCGCTAAAAAATTTCTGAGTCCGCCAGTGCTAGTTTGTTTTCTGAAATGAACTTTTGAGGGCACTGGATATTGATCGGTACATAATTGTATATCATTTTGTACCCCTCTAGCTTATGATTTGGTTATGTTATTGAGTTAAACTTGTGCTTTTAATCCTTTTTCTGTTTATCATTAAGTTCTTTGGGCCTTAGGTAGCAATGGTGGCTTTGGATAGGAAAAGATGCAAAATGGTGCAAAAACGGGCAGAGACTGAGTTAGCAATTTGTTTCGGCCTTAACTTCCTCCTCCCAACTTGTATTGGCCCAATTAATATGTGGTTGGAAAGAAGAGATTCTGAACTACAAGATGGACTACTCAAATGTATCAATTGATGAAGCCAAGCCCAATCCGTTGGGCCCTTCAAAATGCACACCATGAATCAATTCCAATCTATTTTCGGCAGTCAACTTGCAAGGCCCAAAACGTACACTTGTGTTGCTCATAGTCCCGGATACTTCAATTCAATAATTCAAGTTTATGATAAACGATAACTTTCTATCATGCGATCGTGAGCAATCCGACCGTTCGATTTCGGACCAAACTTGCAAGGCATATTTAGTAAAGTGTGTTGAACCTATAGGAACTCTCGGACTGGTAATTGGAGGTCGTGGACCCCACGGGTACCGGATTGACCATTATGGGAATTAATCGCTTGTTGAAGCTCGGGTCTTTTCAGACCATTCCACCTGCGAGAAAATGATGGAAATGGGCTTGGGAACTTTCTAAAATTTTGTACATGCAATTTTGAGGTCGGGTTAAGGGTTTTGATTAAATATCTATGGTTGAGCTATTTTATTAATTAAATGTTTTTAATTGCCTAAATAGGTACTCGAGCTTTATTGAACCCACAGGAAGAACCCTCAAAGGGTCAGGCTAGCTGGACGCTCAATGAGTGGACATTTGTTTTCTAAATAGTTTTAAGAAATTCTTGAATGGTGATTATTAATTGTTTTGCTTATGGAATTGGTAATTTATGATTTCCAGTTTTCTAAATAGTATCTTATGTGTTGTTAATTTATATTAACTCGCAAGTGTACGTGACAATCGGTAGTATAGCAAGACAAGTACGAGGTCGTACCCACGAAGACTGAGAAGTTCAAATTAGTTATGTACTTAGATTACCGAATTCAAGAAGTTAGGAAGTTAAGTCTAAAACAGAATTTAAAGTGAGAGTGATTGTGATTGTGATTGTGAAAGGAAATGAACAAACTGAGATTGCAAACGAAACAAGTAAACAAGTGCAGCAATGATGGTTTTGAAGATTGAAAAACAGATTTGGAGACTAGGGCATTCGATTCACCATAATAATTCAATTCCAGGTTATAAAGATTCAAGTGACAAGTATAATTCAGATTCAAAGATTGATTCTAGCTAATATATGATTAAGCCATGGTGTCTGGTCCTAACCTTGTATTCCTAATTTCCTAATTTGGTCATTTGTTGTCTAACCTAAATTAAGCATTAGGAATCCATTAAGCATAGAAGAACATTTTAAACAACTAAGTATGTATCTAATCCAGATTGTTCAATTCTCATACACACTCTTCCTATTCATAGTTCAATTTGAATTAAAGTATGGTGTCTACTCTTAATTCAAACCAAGATATACAAATCTGAATGGTAGCTAGGCATTCCGATCAGCATATAGACAGGTAGGCAAAATGAATAAGAACATGAATCATGAATCAAACTTGAAACTTGAAATTTATAAACCCAGAATATTCATGTTAGGTTACATCAAAGCCCTGGTTATGGATTTAGCTACTCATAATGGAAAAGAGACTTGAACAGAAATGAGAAAACATAATGAATGCAATAAGAGTAGAAAAACCAATTATGAAGTTCTTGTGGTGTCCAATGGCTTCTTCAAGGGCTTTCCCATATCTAATGCTTCTCCAAGAGCTTCCCCACTTCTAAAAAGATATATGAAGGATATTGAGGCGATTTGGGATGAGTTTGAGTGAGTGGTGATGGTTGAGAAAGATGAAATTCGTAGGGAAATGGAAGAGAGGTTTGCTGGAGTTGTTTTGGTGAATTGAGGCTGTTTAGAGCGTTTGGTTGATTGCTGGAGTGTTTGGGATTTTGAGAGTGTTTGAGTATAATTTCTGAATGTGTTTGGGAAAATGATGGAAGTGTTTGAGGGAGGATGGAGTGAAGGATGGCTGAATTGTGGGGTTGTGAATCCCAGGATTTTGCACACATTGAATGAGGAATGGAAGAGGTTTTTATTGGGAGAAGGGAGTGATAAATCTGAATTCAATATGGCTAATGCATACAACACTTGTATTAGAAAATCAGAATTGGTTGCTGCACTTCACCAACAAATCCCACCAGCAGCCATAGCTCATCTTCATGTCAGCATGATCAAGCTTCCATCAAGAAACCAATAGCTCATCTTCATGTCAGCATGACCAAGCAAGCAATGAGGTCATCTGCAAGTCAGCATGATGTGTATTTTGATGGGCTCACAGATTGGGCTTGGATTAATCAATTGATGACCTTGAGCTGTCCATCTTCAAGTTCAGAATGTCTTCTTTCCAAGCACACGTGAATTGGCCCAATCCAAGCTCAGATGAAAAAGATATGTCCGAAATGAATTTGTAACTCAGTCTTCAGCTTTTACACATTGTTTTCACCATTTTACTTCAAATGCCTCAAGTGATACCTAGAGCTCAATGAACTGAATGACAAACACAAAAGAGGTTAAAAACACAAGGTTAACTCAAAAACATAACTAAATCACAAGCTATAAGGGTATAAAATGATATACAATTGTGAACCGAACATTATGCATATTCGAATTTAGTTTGAGAACGATTCTAAAGGATTTTTCATGATTGAGTTAAGTTAAGGAATTATATATGGCTTTCGCTTTCCAAGCAGTTAGTTTGAATTCAAATATTTCTTTTTTTGAATTCTGTTTATGTTTAATTATGAATGGCTTGGAAAGTAGAAAAAATAATAATTACAGGATATAAGGATTTAATGCGAACTAGTATTTTAATTTATCAGGAAATGTTCTTTTTAAACCACCATAGGTACCCAAAAATGTTGCATTCGGATAATTTGTTGCCTTTGGTTATAATGATGTTGACGGACATTCTAGTTGACTTCGGTTGAGTTTGCGCGCGTTTGACATTTGCCCCACGAGTCTTAGGATATTCGGACCGTGAGGAGTGAGGATGCGGCTCAGGTTGATCAAATGTCTCATGAGTCTTGCGATGAATGCGGTTTATTATGGGTATAATGTGGGAGTTAAATAGAAAATCGACACAAGGAATTGACGGTATAATGTGGAAGTTAAATAGAAAATCATGGAATTGGCGGATTTATTATGGGTATACCTAGGTGGAAGGAAATTATTCCAAAATTTTATTTTGTCCACTCACACTTTTAAATGTTTTGCGCCCCCAGGTAGTAGTCGTGTACCAGAGCACCACCACAAGGCGGCCATCACTCATTATTCCTTAATTTGGTCAAGAGTATTTGGCACCTGCCAGGTGTCGGACACGCACAGGGTCCGGTGCAGATTCCAAAGTGGAATTTGGGTAGGGTTCTGTCATCTCAGATTCCAGAAAGTTCACATCCAAAGTGACATAGGTACGTCGGATAAGAGGGTGATAACGCGGTAGCCTTTCTGAAGAGTGGCATAACCCATAAGAACACAACGAAGCACACATGGATCAAGTTTGCTACGTTGATTTTTGTGGAGATGAATGAAAGCTACACATCCAAAGATTCGGGGTGTGAGTACCAAAACAGAGGGCAGAGGCTCGTGTTGCGCAAGCACTTGTAAAGGAGTTTTAAAGGTCAATACACTAGAAGGCATGCAGTTGATTCAGGTGAACTACGGTGACCAAGGTCTAAAATATCGGTGATATTGGAAATATCGATAGGCCAAAAACACGGAAATTTCGATGGAAATATCGAGATATTATCCGATATCGATAAAAATTAAATAAAAACCACGGAAATTGTAAGAAAAACTTGGAAATTTTTATTGAAACTTTGCATAATGTTTATTTAGTCAATTATCTATTAGTTTATCATAAAAAAATTGGAAGGAAATGCATTGCATGATGGATTTAACTGATTTAAGTTGATTATATAGCGAGCTGGCAAACATTATGATTGTTACCCCATGGGGTCATAATACTAGTGTTAAAATTCTGAATTTTTTTAAAGGATAAAAACAATGCTAAAAATTAAAAAAACACGCCAAACTTATTCCAATTAACAAAAACATCATTCAATAAATTGAGCCCATTATGTAAACCATAAATTTAATCGAAATAATAACACCAACCCAAATAATAAATACACACACCAAAAAATAACCCAAATAATAAAATATCTGGAATATTACAACAAAAAGAGCACAATGGGTGTTGAACCCTTGACCAAAAACTTCTTTTCAATTCAGAGGCCACTATGATAAGTGATAGCTTACATTATTTATGTATACTTTTAGTATTTATAGGTCTAACCAACATAATTGTAAAAATATTTTTAAAAACCCTAACAGATCAATTCATTTTTTATAAAAAAAATTTGTGTTTGCTCTTGCCGACTCGGGCTTCTTCTTCCTCCATTTCTCTCTCTTCTTCCTCTCTCTTCCTTCTCCCTCTCAATCATTGTCTTCTTCTTCTTCCTCCCTCCCTCTCTCTCTCTCTCTTTTCTTCCTCCATTTTTCTTCTCCCTCGCAACTTGGATCTTCTTCTCCATGGGGTCGTCTCCCATGGCTGCCAGGGACCTCCAAGCCATTTCCAGATCTGCCAAGGCCAACAAGGGACCTCTAAACCCCATGGTGGATCCGCCATTGCCTCCATACGCAAGAAGGTGAATTTTCAGCATTTTTCATGTTTTTGGGTCAAAATATCGCGACATTATCGATAATATCGCGATATTTTGACCATTTCAGCTTGAATTTGCACGAAAATATCCATCCGAAATTTCGCCGATATTATCGACGATAATTTCGATAAAATGATGAAACATAATTGTTATGCAAGGAAAATATCGGCAACCACAAATAACGATATTATCACCGATATTTCGGCGATAATATCAATATTTCATTCCTTGGCGGTGACAATAGCATCATCCCAGTGATGGCGAGAAAACTGAGCGTCAATTAGAAGTGCTCGGACGGTTTCAAGAAGATGTCGATTCTTTCGTTCAACAACACCATTTTGTTGTGGTGTCTGAGGACAAGTCATCTCATGGATAATTCCATGTTGTTGGAAGGAAACCTGAAAGTCATTGTTGCGTCGATTCAGCTGCACCAAAATGGATTCAGCTGCATCCTCAACTTGTGATACTCGCAAGTGCACGAGCCGTTCGGTAGTATAGCATATGTAAGTGCGAGGTCGATTCCAGAGGGATTGGTGATTGGATAATCCAATTCAATTTTCCTACACAAAACAGAAAAAATAAGAAAGACAATAAATAAAACAAGAAAGAAAGAAAGAAAGAAAAGAAAATAACTCAAGCAGATAAGTTCCCAAGTTCAATTAGATTAACGGATTGATTCTAGCTAAAGTATGATTAAGCCATGGTGTTTGGTCCTAACCTTGTATTCCTAATTCCCTAATTTGATCATCTGTTGTCTAACCTAAACTAAGCATTAGGAATCCATTAAGCATAGAAGAACATTTTAAACAACCAAGTATGTATCTAATCCCTGTTGTTGAATGTTCATACATACTCTTCCTATTCATAGTTCAATTCGAATTAAAGCATGGTGTCTACTCTTAATTCAAACCAAGATAGCTAACATGCAAACCTAAATGGTGATCAATCATTCAAACTAGCATATTAACTTATAAGCATAATGAATAAGAACAAAAATCATAATTGAAACTTGGAAACTAATCAAACTTGAAACTAAATAAAAGAATTTACATAACAATGAAAAGTAAAGTGGAACTAAGAAAAACTTAAGGAGAATTTCAGAACAAAGATTTCATTACAACAATTGAAAACTAGAAAGAGAAACTAAGAGAATTTGAGGGAGAGAATGGAGGGGAGCTCTAGAGAAGTGTTTGAGAGCTCCCCCCCTTGGGGGTGTGTTTTGAAGCTTGAAGACTTCTCTATTTATAGGGCTAAGAGGGAGGAACATCATGATGAATTCCAACACCACCATTCCTCTTTTAATAAATTCCATAACTCCCACATCATCTTGTCTATGTTAGTGTGGTTGGAATCAATTTCATCCCATACTTCTTTTGCTGCACCTCAAGCTTTCTTCACATGGGATTTCAAAGGTGTTTAATTATGGCTGCCTTTTGCTGCCAACCCATGTGGGTTTTCTTCACCTTTGCTGGAAAAAACGATTCTTCTGAACCAGGCTCGGTGTAGGAAGGCCTGAGGTTTCAATATGTATCCAATGGGGCTCAAATTTGGATCTGTCATAATAGACACCCATTGGAACAACTTGTATGAAGAATGTATTCTCATCTGAACAATACAAGTGTATGTTTTGGGCCTTGTAAGTTGACTGCCGAAAACATACTGGAATTGACTTCATTGTAGTCAGCTTGTGAGCTTGTTTTGGGCTTGATCATCCATCCTCCAAAATCTGGAAAAATCTGGATCTTGAAGCTCTTTGAATTATCTTTCCAAGCATATGCAGCCCAGCTCAAAGAAAAATCGGAAAGCCCTTCAAATGTCATTTTTGGCCCAGTAACGCAGATGCTGCCGAATTTGACCTAAAGTTGCCAAAACTTGTATAACTTTCTCTAGAAGACTCGGAATCATGAACCGTAAAATTCTCCAGAAACTAGACTTCCGTATCTTTCCAATGATGTATGTCTCGTTATCTGGTTCTTCTTGAGCAAGTACAGTCCAATTCATGAAGTTTACTGATCTGCAAACAACATTTTGTGCTAACTTGTCTCCAGAATGCATTTAATGAGTCTCAAGCTTATTACACTGAAACGAACACAAAATTTATTAAAAGTACAAGTTTAACTCAAAAACATAATCAAATCATAAGTTAGAATGGTACAAAATGATATATAAATATGCACCGATCAGTCATGATTGACAAATTCTCCACCATTGTTCTAGCGAAGAATCTGTATTTAAGCATTGAATTGAGTTTTCATTTGTTTGTGGAAGAACTGAAAACGGGAAAACACTTCATTTTTATTCTTCAGCAAATAAAGTCATGTCATCCGTGTACAATCATCTATGAATGTGGCAAACCACCGAACGCCAGAAGGAGCAGTGATAGGTGAAGATCCCAGACATTATAGTAAATTAACGTAAACGGAGTAGTGCTCTTGTTCATACTCAACAGATAGGCACACGGAAACTCTTGGACAAAATACAAGTGTCACATGTGAAGTCAGAGTCCTTGAAACCTGAGAATAAATCTAGTATAAGATGCTTCATATAACTAAAAGACATATGTCCCAATCAACGGTGCCATAACCAGATTTGCTTTTGTTTGCTATCAGAGGGATGCGTCACATTTTTAGACATGTCGGGACTGAATTCATCTACATAATATACTCCTTCTCTCTTAGTACCACGACCAAGAATCTTCTTAGTGTGAATATCCTGAAACAAACAAAAACTCGGGTAAATGAGTACACAACAATTCAATTGTTCAGGAGTCTGACTAACGAACATCAATTTATTGGATAAAGATGGAACAAGTAAAGTATTAGACAGTGAGAGAGATGATGAAAGTACAACAATGCTAGCCCCTGTCAAAAGATAAGTAACTCCATTGACGTTAGCAATACAAGTTCGTCGGGTTGTGTAGTATTCAGAAAATCATCAAGCTCTTGGAATCAATCTTATCCGAATTATGGAATCCATAACCAGGACCATTACTGGTCGTATCATGTTGTGTTCGATTTTTTAGAGTAGCCCACCATTCGGGGTAGCCATGCAATTTAAAACAAGTTTCACGAGTGTGTCTCTGATCACCACATTATGCACAATCTCGTCCATGTGTCGGGGTCGTTAGTCAGGAGTCATAATCTATGCAGCGGAAGATGCATAGGATATAGGTTTAGTAGGAATCCGGATTCGGATATGAGCCTAGTTAGGGCCAGAGTTGAAAGTGAAAGTCGGGATCTGGTCTAAATCAAAGACAAATTCAGGTTTGGGATCATCATTCGAGTTCGGGGTTGGGGTCATCATCAGAGTCGGGGTCGATGTCGTTCGTCGTAGTTAGGGTCGAGGTCGGGGTTGTCAAACTAGGATCCTGATTTAGGATAAGGTTAGAGTCATCAAAATAGGATCCTGATTCTGGATCGGGTTCAGGGTAAAGTCTGCATCTGTAGGAGCTGAGCCACTTGGGCACTCAACTCAGTTATGGTTGGTTGAGAATAAGAGAATGAGTCGGTGGTGCTACCTCTATGAGGGTTGAAAAAATCATCAATCCCCATAGCAGCGGCGGGGGTTTGAAACTAGAATCAGCAATTCCAAGATCGCCGCTCTATACTATACTAAAATATGAAACCTAATATGAGAATATTTGTTTGTGGGAATTTTCTGTGTATTTTTCTCATTGTAGAAGGTCATATTTATAATACAACGAAACCTGAATGGGTAAGTAAATAATAAATTCATACTTCTATTTAGTAGGAAAATTAGGAATTAAAGTAAATCAAATATAATTATAATGGGAATCTTTGGTGTGTAAGGAAAGAAAGTTAATGGTCCACAAATCACGCCAACAAAGGTCATATAAAAAAATCCCTCCTAGCACTACAACACCTCACCAAATTCAAAACGAAACAAAAATGAGCCAAGTTTATACGAAGGCCAAGTAAAAGCCAAACCCAAATCAGCCAGGATATCCCTATAAAAAGAAATAGAAAATCAATGTAGACAAGAAGGGAAATGACGTATTGCATATGATGGCAATTGATGAAAGCATGAGGAAGAGAAGGTGTTGTGGTGGAAGAAAGAAACAAAGGTTAGTGGATCGGAGGTGTAAGTGCTGGAAATTTTGGCTCTAACGAAAAGACTGAAAAGTTTTTATATTTACCACGACGTGAAAACAAATTCTCTCAATCAAGTTTCAAATCTACAGCATAAAAGTAATCTAACGGCCACAAATAGAACTCCGCATCGACTCTGCACAGTTGCACTTCGTAATGGAGAAACTCCCATGTATATATAGCTCACAAGTTCCAATTTCTTTGGTAAATACCATTTGAATTAACACGTGTCCTCCAAATAACAATTGGGCTTTGTTTGTTTTGGTCCAAACTAGAGAAAAAACCAAAGACAAATTGCTTTGGACTGCATTGACCATGGCAGTCGCTCTGACACACAACAAGAAGAAAGTAGTTCAAATGAAATGGGCTGCTCTTTGCCTTGTGTATTAGTTTCTCTTGAAATTTCTTTTTTGCTGTTCCTCCTTTTTTGTTTGGATGAATCAAACATATAAGCAAATTCAGAAACACAAAGAACCTTTCTTTCTTAAAGTTGGTTTTATATCATTACAAGCAACAAAAAGCTCCTCTAGCTTATGTTTCCTGAGACAATTTCACGGGGACAAGGTGGAGAGCAGTTTTCTTAGAGATGGTGAGGGCAAGGCCAGTAGCTTCTTCCATGCTGATATCTTCCTCCTTCCTCCCATTAGGCAATTTCCAATCGAACCAGTAGAGAAGATTTGCAAGTCCAAGCTCTACCGTTGTTGTTCCCATGTACATCCCAGGACAAATTCTTCGACCAGCTCCAAATGGCAAAAACTCAAAATGCTGCCCTTTATAATCAATGGAGCTGCCATCAAACCTTTCTGGGACGAACTCTTCTGGGTCCTTCCAAGACTCAGGGTCTCGTGCAATTGCCCAGTCATTAACGAACACCAGTGTTTTCGGGTCGACATCATAACCTTGGATTTTGAAATGGGACATGGTTTCTCTTGGCAGAATCATTGGAGCTGGAGGATGCAGTCTGAAGGTCTCTTTGATTACCATCTTGAGGTATTGAAGCTCATCTGTATCTCCTTCAGTGACTTTTCCTTTGTTTCCAATGCATCTTCTGACTTCTTCTTGGGCTTTCTTCATTAGTTTCGGTTTCCTAGCTAGCTCTGCCATCGCCCACACCATTGTAATTGCACTGGTATCTATTCCACCTAAAAACAAATTCTGATTCACAAGTGTCAAAATAAGTTTAATTATTCCATCAAAATCAAACCCAAAAAAAAGTAAGATAATTTACAGCGCTTACCAAGAGAACTCCCTTGATGTTATTATGACCAAGTTGAGCAGCTCCAAACCCAGTTTGCTCCCTCACTATCTTAAGCAGCACATCAACTATGTCTTCATGATCTTTCTCCACTTCCGTCCCAGCCCTGAGATGATCATCAATCACTTGCTGGAAAAGACCATCCAACTCACTCGAAATCCTATCGAACTCTTTATGCACCCCGGAAACACTGTCTGTAATCCATCCGATCCAAGACGGAAAGTAGTCGGCTCCAGACAAGCCTCCCATCATGGCCTCAGTATCATGGATCAACTCATGAATATTTTTAGCATGCTCAAATTTACTTCCTTGGAAAGTTGTCCCATAAGCAATCCTGAAAATTATACTGGCAGTGAAAGCAAACAGTTTCTCAGTAAGATCAACTGGAGCACCAGAAGATGAGGAAGAAGAGATTGAATTGACCAATTTAGCCACCTCTTCTTCCCTGACAGACCAGTACGACTGGACCCTCTTCACGCTGAAGAGCTCAAGCACGCATATCTTTCTAATCTCTCTCCAGTATTCGCCATAAGGCGCAAATGCCACGTCTAGATAGTTGTATGTGAGCCTGCGGGTGCCGGCCGAGCTGGGTCTGCTGCAACAGTGGAGGTCGTTGGTTTTCAAGGCCTCTTTGGCTGCTTCGGCTGATGAGATCACGAGAGTCGGTACGCGGCCGAGATGGAGCAGCATGACTGGCCCGTACTTCTTGGAGAGCTGCCATAGAGATTGGTGAGGCGAGGAGCCAAGCTGATGCAAGTTGCCTATGAGGGGAAGCTTGGGAGGGCTTGGTGGATAGTGCTTTTGTGGGTTCTTATGTTGTTGCTTGTTCTTTTTGAGTAAAACAAGAAGAGGGAGAAGAAGAAATGGAAGGCACAGGATAAGTGGGGTGATGAGAGCCATTGGAGGGCTTTATCAGTTGTCTTCGTTTCTGTGAGAATTATTTCCTTGTTTCTTATATAAAGCTAGCTAGCCGGATATTTACAAAGCAATGAAATTAAGATTGCTGATTAGTCATAGTGTGACTAGAATTTTCCAACAGCAGGTAAGAAAATGGTAACTAGAGGACAAAAAGTGTGATGCCTCTACTGACGAGTGCTTAAAAGGATGCTAATTACTATCTTTGGTGATTGATTGCATATTAATTAGCACCACCATGATTTCATTATCAAGATTACTATGATGTTTGTTGTCCAATTGCAATGCAAGGCTACTTTTGAAAGCAATCCATGGCCATGGGATTGATCGATGCATGCATGTATATATATGCTTTCAGTGTGCGCGCATGCATACAATTATAAATTATTGGCGTCCATAAGTGGTTTTACTTGTCAAAGAAAAATGATGGTACATCAAATTTGTGCAGCCCAATTTGTTTGAAAAGCATATTGCAAATTGCAATCCGTATCCTTGATCCTTTGATTAGATCCAAATGCCGTAGAAAAGTCTAAATTTAAGAAAACAACATGCATGGCGGAGTCGAGATTTGATTTCATATTAGAGGGGGCTCTTCACAAAATTTTAAAAAATAATTTGAATAAGAGCTTTAAAGCGCTAACCGCTTAATAAATTAATTCGACACTAACTACTCATTTTGGCACACTTCATAATATCATTTTATATAAATTAATAATATATACATTCATTACAATCATAATTATAATGAATTTTTTATTTATTTTTAGAAACATGAATTTCATATTAAACTTAATCATTTATATTCCAAGAGAAGAATAAAAAAAAAGTTCATAAATCCCAACACTGGGTACCCAACTCAATGCACTCATACATGAAAAAAGGACGGAAATAAAAAATCCACAGGACTTAAGTTATACAAAAGATAAAAAGAAAAAAATGTTGTAAATTTAGGAGTTTTTAGTGCAAATATCATAAATTAACCTAAAAATTTTAAGGGAGATAAATAGATGAGAGATCAAGAAGTTTTGCGGTTTATTTGTAGACAATGAGAACCTAAGATATTGTTTATTTTAGGATAAATATCCTAAAACTAATCTAATATATTATAATATCTCATATCATATATATATATATAATTGGAAAAAATGGAGTGGGGGCCTGGGACACACTGGTCCCTTAATGGCTCTGTCTGGCACTGTGCATCACTAATCTATCTCTCTTTTTGTAAATACAACATTCAAATAAGTTTTGAAGTATCTATTTATGTCTGCATCAGATCTCTTTTAAATCTCAACAAAACTGACTCTTGTTGGTCTGATGAATAAGCATGCGAGGCAGCGCTCGACCGCCTTTTAACCGAGCACAAAAAACCCGCAAACTTTAGTTAATCACTATTAATATTAATCAAAAATGGAAATTTTGTATGTTCAATTCAATTAAGGAACTGCTACTTGTACTTGAACAAACAATTCAGTTGATTGCAACAATCCAATTATTTCAATTAAATTGGTACATGTGCAGTAGCAGCAGGGCCGTATTTTTGGAAAACTGCCAAGAGCAAGCATGACAAAAGATTAAATTAGCTTAGGTGGAGGAAGAGGCGAAATGGTATTTTGCCCATAGCTGAACTGAAGTGAAACCCTTATCTTAAACCTCGTTTGTTCCTTGAAATGAGTTCGTCTTGTATGCATGTGCTTAATTCTAGGAACTTTAATTTTGTGGACCAGTGTTTCTGGCCCCTTACCCCTCCCACCACTATTATCAAGTCCCATCAAACATCTTGCCAGCCCTTTGTTTTCTTCGATTCTTGCACCCATCCATCGGTGCACTCTGATCTTTAAGCCATGTGTTGCAGTTGTTTCACTTTCTGTCTAACTCTTGGCTGCAGAGAAAGACCCAGTTATTAGTGCTGAAGTAGCCATGACATCCCCTATAGTTAAACGGACACCTTTGAGAAATGAGAGGGTCCTCCTCTTAACTGCGTTGATAGCTTGCTAGCTAGCTAACTCATCGTGCCCTAGTTTGGGGACCGAAGACACATCAACCAAAACAAAAAAAGAAGAAAATAATTCAATCACCACTACAATGTTTTAGCATCATGTCATGGGCCCAATCGGATAGAATTGTTTTAAATTTAGACATTCTGATAAAGCGTTTGTTCTCATATGCGAAGAATTGATAAATATGAAATAATGCAAACAAGTAAATTTCTCAGGGATTCGAAACTCATTGGAAGCACTTTGTGATAATGGGCAAGCCAAATCCCGAGTAGGGATTAATCTCACCCTTCGGTAGATACTTACAAGTTACAATTTATTTGGTAGATACTTGCAAGTTACAATTTCTTAATTTCATTACTAATTAACACGTGTCATCCAAAAAAATTGGGCTTTGTTTGTTTTGGTTACTTGGTGTAGAAACCCAAAGCAAAGAGAAAACCAAACACAAACTGGTTAAGGTCCTACTGCATGTCTTTTTCAAGTTGGGCTTACAGCCCATAATTTACAAGCCGATCCGTCACTTTTATCCTTTTGTATTTGCAGCCCAACATTAAGAGAAAAAAGAAAAAGAAAATTAATAATGTTCCAAACACGCCCTAACTCAACTCAACCAGGGTTTAAATTCAGCCACATAATTAGTTACGTGGGGTCAGCAAAACAGCTCAGCATGCCAACCAACAGTGCAGATTAAGCCCCAGAATCGCATCCGACGACTCGCGGTAGCTCACAAAGAACAAGGGTTAGAGCGTTTTCCCGTTCGATTCCTTCGTTTAATCAGAGCGATTCCTGTTCAATCAGTAAATCTAGGGTTACGGATTTCAATCGGATGGAGATGGATTATGTGACGGAGTTCCCTCTTTCCCACATTGATCGGCGTCCAAGGAAGAGGCCCAGGATTGCTTGGGACGTCCCTCAAGGCCACCCAAAGGTGCAATTTTTACCCTTAAAGTCTTAAACTATCTCAAAATCAAGGTCCGTTTTTCATTATTTATGCTTGAATTGGTTATCTTGTTATTCAAAATTATTTTTCTAATATTTGTGTTAAACATTTTCTGGGTAGCAAATAATGATAAAATTATAGGTATAGCAGGGTAGACTGTAGAAATGGTTTCATTTTTCAAAGTTTCGCGATCTGTTACTCTGGCCTGGAAAAGTCTGATCTTTTATAAAATATTGCCTTAGACATGAATTTATTTTTCTTGGGAAAAGTTGATGGTATAAAATTATGGGGTTTAAAAATTTGGAAGAATTGAAATTGTCATTATCTGGTAGGTTTGTCATATTAATATTATTGGCAAACAAAAGTTGGATATGTTCCTGATCTGGTGTTATATGTGTGTTATTTATTCTGCATAAACTGTGTTTCTGTTTGATTCTCAGACAATATGATGGAAAATCAATGATAGATTGCTAAGGGGTTAAATTTTTCTATTACTTTTTGTATAGTGGAGTATGAATAAATGGCTGTGTGTAGGCTCAGTCAGGAATATATTATGAGCAAGATGTTGGAAATGGGACAAGCTTTGGACCTCCAAGGGTACTCCCAGACCATCCTAGTTTTTTTGTAAAGGGATTGACTCAAAAAGGCTCTCCCCCATGGCGAGATGATGACAAAGATGGGCATTACATGTTTGCGCTTGGAGAGAATTTAACTTCTCGCTGTAATTACATTCAATCACCATTGAAAATTTTTCTTTACATTCTTTGTGTCCTTTTTTTAATGCTGTATTTTAAACTTTCAGAATCTAATAAATCAATCTGATGTGCTTCCATCTTTTCTTTTCTTTTTTTCCTCAATGGTTTATTTCCAATGTTTAAAAAAATAAATATACTTAAAAGAAGTTTAGAATATATATATCGAAAGAGTTGAAGTTTCTCCTTTTGGTCCCTTTTTGTTCTTTTTTTTTTTCCTTACTGTGTGCATGTAAACATATTTTAGTCTTAACAAGTTTAGAATATTTGTTTACATTTAAGACACAACACCTATTTGTTTCTGTTGATATAATCTTTTGTAAAATATTTCCTTAATTTCTTGTTTCTGTACTTGCAGATAAGATTCACAGAAAAATTGGTGAAGGTTAGGTTTCTTCACTGGCTTTAGACCTGTGTCTGGATGAATTTATGTTTCATCGATCTGTCTTCTCATATTTGGGCTCTTTGCATTATGTAGGAACTTTTGGTCAGGTTTTGGAATGCTGGGATAGGGAAACAAAAGAGATGGTAGCTATAAAAGTTGTCAGAAGTATTAAGAAATATCGTGAAGCAGCAATGATAGAAGTTGATGTGCTACAGTTGCTTGGGAAGTATGACAGAAATGGCAGTCGGTGAGTATTGTTTCCTGATGTGCTTATTTCATTTGCTTCTTAGCAGTTGTAAAATGAAATTTGGTTGTTAAGTGGCTTTATTCTTTGCAGTTGTGTTCAAATACGGAACTGGTTTGACTATCGTAACCATATATGTATAGTAAGTATATGCTTGATTTTTGATAACATAATTCCCCGACTTCACAAATATTTTGGGGGTTAAGACTTTGTTGGATTTAAATGGTCTTAACAGGTATTTGAGATGCTTGGACCAAGCTTATACGATTTCCTCCGGAAAAATAATTATCGCCCATTTCCGGTTGATCTTGTCCGCGAGCTTGGCAGGCAACTGTTGGAATGTGTAGCATGTGTGTAGTTGGACTTCTGTTGTTGCTCTTATTCCATTCGAAGTTTATAGCAGCAATTGTACCATTCCATAAGTTTATACCTTTCCTTCTTAATTAATTTACTGGTAGTTTCTGCTTTGTTTTTTTTAATTTAGTAAAGCTTATTCATGTCACATGTATGAATATCTTCGTAGAATCTGTTCGGATGTCTATTCTTCGTAGAATCTGTTCGGATGTCTAGTATGATACCATATAGAGGTTGTAGGTGGACATTGAATTCAATAAAAGTGCATTGCTATTAAGTTCTTATGCCTTCTCTGGCCTGTAACATTTTCAGTCATGCATGATATGCGTCTCATCCATACTGACTTGAAGCCTGAAAACATACTTTTTGTGTCTTCAGAGTATGTTAAAGTACCCGACTACAAGGTATGTCCGCTTGTTATGTCATTGCTTTGCAGTTGGTGTTTTCTTTTCTTTTCTTTTTTCCTCTTGTTGCCCCTTCCAATGTCACATTATCAATGCAGTTATTATTTTTACCTTTTTTACCTGTGTTCTTTTAATATTGTGTCAAATATCCTTGAGTCTTCAAGTTTTTCCTTTGTTGTCACAGTTTACATCCCGGTCACCAAAAGATGGAACCTGTTATAAAAGGTTGCCAAAGTCTAGTGCTATCAAGGTCATTGATTTTGGCAGCACTGCCTATGACCATCAAGAGCACAACTACATTGTCTCGACAAGGCACTACCGCGCACCAGAGGTTATTCTTGGTATGCTAATATTTGCTCTCTTTTTCCATTTAATCATTTCCTTTTTGATTATTTGTTATTAATTTATATTTTAGCATTCATGTGATTGTTTATATTTACAGGTCTTGGATGGAGTTATCCATGTGACATATGGAGTGTTGGTTGCATCGTGGTAGAATTGTGTTCGGTATGTCTTTAATTGCATTGGTTTGTTTGCTAAATTTCTGGATTAGATTAAAGTCTATAAAAGAAGTTCTGATGAAAAAAACAAATGCAATTCTTTTCAGGGAGAAGCTTTGTTTCAGACACATGAGAACTTAGAACATCTAGCTATGATGGAGAGGGTCTTAGGTCCAGTTCCACAGCACATGTTGAGAAGAGCAGAGTATGTGCTTCTTGAAGAGTTTTATCATAATTTTGATATATTAAGGTTCAGATGACATTTGTTCGTCTGTATTCACCACTTTCTCCTTTGCTACTTCTGTATTTTTTTTGGTTTAGCCGCCACGCTGAGAAGTATGTCAGGAGAGGTAGATTGGACTGGCCAGAAGGTGCAACTTCACGGGAAAGTATTAAAGCCGTTTTAAAGCTACATCGTCTCCAGGTATATAGAATTTTTACTTTCTCTAAATATATTAAATTCTTATGTTCGAAACATGTTCACGAACATTGTTGCAGTAACACCTTAAAGTCAACAAATTTATATTGTCTTTGGCAGAATATAGTTATGCAGCATGTAGATCATTCAGCTGGGGATCTCATCGACCTCCTGCAAGGTCTCCTTAGATATGACCCCTCCAATAGGCTAACAGCTCCTGAGGCCCTCAGGCATCCGTTCTTTACCAGGGATCATTTCCGGAGGTTTTAGTGATGAGTTGCCAAATTCATTCTTGCAGTGTTAGTAGGTTTAATCGGAGTGCATTGTGAAGTTGTGGATTTTTGAAGAGCGGGGTTGCTTGCTTTCCCGAATGTTGTTATTTCTTGGCATACACAAGCATAAAGGGCTGGCCAGGAATTCTCAATTTCCATCATTTCACTTTCGGGTGAAAGATTCTGTAAATATCCTCTCTCATAAGTTTCTCCTTCGATTTTGTACCATGAAAATGAAATGTAACAAGTTTCCCATACAATGAGGTGATCCGCTTTCTGAACAAGTTTAGCCTTCACCATAAGCATGTGCATGTGTTTGTTTAAATTTTCTTAGAAAATGAACATATGGCTGTTACAGACATGCTACTGAATAATACTGTGCTTCACATATTGCAATAAATTTCGTTCTTGTTATCTCATATGGATTTTTGCAAGTGGCAAATTTTGGACTGGTTATATTTTTGTTTCTCGATATTGAATTTTGAGTAGGGTTTTGAATGATCAGATTCTGAACAAGAAGAGAAATTACAGTACATTACAGCAAAGACGCATCAAAATTCAAGTACCGGACTATCAGGTCGTTGGAAAAAGAGTGCTTTCACTAATCAAATGCTCGAAACGTCAATATAAATGCTTCCTTAGTGTACGAAAATCGAAACATAATCTGAAAACAGATGAAAATGTAGATGAAAATCCAAATGCTTCCTTAGTGTTTTGTCTTGCATTTTCTACTAACCAGAACCCCCTCAGGAGGTCGGGTGAACACAACTTTGCAGTCACCATGTAACCAATAAGAGTACCGTAGGATATTTCCAAAATTAGCACGTGCTCTGAAAGATCCCTTGACTTCAAAAACGGCTCTATCGGTCTCCATCTGCTTCTGAAGCCTTTGGCTCTCTAACAATCCAAGACGGACCTGACTAACCACCATATGAACATTTGCAAACATGGACTCACTCTTGTGTGCAGAAAAGGGTTCTATGTATTGGGTAGCAATTAGGGTATTTCCATAATAAAGATCAATGATCAAGGAGCTGAAGTCCACGCTCACCTTCTTGTTTGGATTGGTGAAGTTCGCTAGCACAGTAATGTCAGCATTGAGCAGATAGCCCATGTCAAGGTAGGCTGCATTGAGGGTGGCAGTGGAGACATCGAATTTCGGAGTCCGGGGGCGAAAAATAAGATAGACTATGAGAACCACTAGGCCTCCTATGATTATGAGAACCCAAAAAATTGCACAGAAGATAGCTAATGACCATTGAAAGAGGTTGGTTTGTTGAGTATGTGGCCTGAGCAAGCCATGCGGGTGAGTACGCTGTCCATGATCATGGCTTGACATTGGCACTGGGACAAGTGGGTGGGTTTGCTGGCCTTGACGCTTTGCCGGAGGATGTGGGTCTTCATTATCTTGGTTTGCAATGGGCAACTGGGGGACTAGCGGCTGGGTTTGCTGGCCTGAATGGTTTGGCTGTGGATGAGGATGGTCTTGAAAGCGTGGATGGAATGACACCAATGGACCAACTGGCCTGAATGGTTTGCCTGAATGCTTTGGCCGGTGACGACGGGCTGGCTTAACATCTGGTGGTGGTTCAGGGTGGTGTTGTTCAGTCCAACCGGGACCAAGGCTCACAGGGTCTTGGTGCTGTGGTTGGTGCCAGAATGGACCAACAGGAGGTGTTTGGTGATATTGGTCTGGACCTTCTGGTTGAAAGGGTCTGACAAAATGAGGGTTGGCGTCACCTTGGGTATGCATGGTAGCATGGACAAGTAGTAAGCAAGGAAGAAGAGCTGAAGATCGAGGGATGAGGAATAATAAGGAATTGGAGGCCAACAGGGAAAGAGGATGACTTGAAGAAAACTTCAAGGATGATTTTTGGAAAGGCAAAGAATCAAACGTAGCTAAGCATGGGAGGCAAGTAATCTTGGTACCAACTTTTTTCAAGTGGTTCTGTTTCTGTATTTTAGAGTGGCTAGGCTAGGCTGGGCCAATGCGAACGAATACATTATACAGGTTCTCCACCATATCGGATAGATTGTCATCGGATTTGGGATACCCTTTAGAAAAGAGATTAGAATGAACATTATCACCCCTTTTTTATTTTGCCGAATGAACAAGAAAAAACAAATGCCACGCATGTTGTTTGGGGTTTTGGGGTTCTTTCCCCTCTGTTTCATCAACAACAACAAAATAAATTGCCACGCACAACTCGAAAGAAAAACAACAAAACTGAACCAAAAATCCAAATACTAACCATTAAAATAAACAACTCAATGTTAAATTCTTTATGACCACAGAACATCTTCACACGTTCAGGGAAGATGTTGCATTGTGACTCAGAGTCGAGCTACAAAAATGCCACAAGTATTGAAAAAGCAACTTGTCAGCACTTCCATTATGATTGTAATAATTAGTAGTGATTCGTTAGAACTCGTAAGTTCTCTCCACTTTCTTCCATCCTCGACACTCCAGCTTGGCAAAGGAAACCCGAGCTTCTATGCTTTAATCCGTTTTTATTCAGAGCAGGACATGGCCATAAAATTTAGCAGCTCTTTCTTGTCAATCCTTACATACAAAGGAAGAATACAATGGCCTCATTCATAATTCTGCCTCAGTAGACCACACCTAACCTCCACACAAAAAAAGGAGGGAATAGTTGCAGTAGGTGGCTCTCACTGCATATCACATTAGAAGCCATACCCATGCCCAAATTCGATCAATAGTGTTCTCACGCTAACGTTCTCAAAATGGATCTGCAGCCTCTGCATCTCAGCTATAATCCCAAGAAGGGTCATTGTGCATCCTAAAAAATAAAATATGAAACTTTATAAGGGATTTAAGTAGCAGAGAAATGAGAAGAAGGAGCAGAAACAATACGAGAATTGTTACTTGCATGTCATACAGCATATTCATATCCTAATGTCAAGGAATGCAGCAAACATCACAGCAGAGACAACAGAACACACAAATTATTATCCCTCCTAACCTGATCACGACATACTCAGACTGACATAGCAAGAAGTCAAAATCAAATTCATGAGCATTAAATGTGACCACTTGCATCATCCCATATTATTATTACTTCAAAAAGAAAAAGACAATCAAAATTCTAGATTGTTTCAGAATTATATTGGTAGATAACACCTAAGACTAGACATACACCTAACACTTGAGGGTTGACTTCATAGTCCAGAAAGTAAAAGGGATACCACATCACTATGTAGTTCTGAAATCTTCATAAGGTGTCTCTTTTGTTTATTTTCCTTAGACGAATTTGGAGAGATTAACAAGGATGAACCAACCAATAACAATGTGCTCCGAGAAGAGAATCAAGGTAACCATGAAGTAGTCTGGTTCTTGCAAACCCACTCACATTACCTAATACCTATTGTTCTAAACAACAGCAGTATCAGGTTATATGTATGTATTACAACCAACAAAGAAAGAACAAGGTAGGTTAAAGTACCATTTACCATTCTAAGGAGAAAGAATGTGTCAATTTAGGGAGACAAATTGTACAAGGATAAGCATAAAGCTCTGAAAAACATCTGGCTCAAAAAAATCCAAGGTCCAATCCTGCACCGCATGCACATAAAGAATATTACTGGCTGATCACAAGAACATGGTGAGAAGACATTAAAAAAAATGAAGGGTATAGATTTTTGGAGACAATTAATAATGAAGCAATACTAACTTTAAAGTTGGTGCCTCAAATAGAATACCGTAACAAAAACGAAAAATTTCACTGTTTCAGTTTTTCTTGGGATGAACTGCGTCTTCATAAGCACAAGACAAATGGATATATTCAGGATATCTAATTTTCTATTCAGCACACAATGAAACGGTTAAACTGCCCCCTCTTCCATCTTCCCCCAACCCCTCACCCACACCCATCTATACTGTTTGACACTCACAAAACAGCAATAAATTCATCTATAGAATACATACAGAAATAAACAAAAGCTCATAAGCTCATACCTGAGTTCTTTTGCAGCTTGCCAGAAAGGGCACAAGATAGAAACAAGACCAGGCTTGATAGGTGTAATCGTCAACTAGCAAGTGCCTCTAACAATGGACTCTGCAACTCACCAAAAAATAAGATAGCATAGTCAATATCATACCATTTGTAACAACTTTACACAGAGCTACACAACCAACCTCGCAATCCACTACACCCAATGAAACCATCTTTAAAAGTAAAAGAGGTTGGCAACATCACAGGTTTAACGATTCATCAATAATAAGAACCAAACTTATAGCACTAGAAAATAAGAATCAATATAACTTCAGTGGAGCGAAGAAAAATTAAATATGCTATTGAGTAAATGGAATACCAGCGCTGCCGTGTAAATAAAGCTATTAAATACTTTCCCATTAACAAATCATTCGAGTAAAACACTTAAGCTACTCCATAAAAATAGCATGGCACATATGGATACATGAACAGAAAAAATACAAGGGTTTATATACCATACTGACCATTTTGCATTTTCATGCCATCTTTTGAATGGATGACATTAACCAGTCTCTCAGAGACAGCTCCATCAAGAGTAAAGCCCTTCTCCATCATCTGATCCCATACCCTACAAGCCACTGAAAGCTTATTTTCCTTTATGAGACCTCCAATTATCAATTTAAAAGTTACCTCATCAGGACAACATCCTCGATTCTGCATTTCCTCGTAGAGATGCATAGCTTCACTCACTCTAGAAGCCTTGCAAAGCCCATTAATAAGAGCATTAAATGAAACCACATCAGGGGCGATGCCCTTCTCTAACATATCACTGAAAACACTATAAGCCATTGCAATCTTCCCACTCTTACATAGGTGATCAACTATTGTAGTGTAAAATATCCGGTCAGGCAACAGACCCATAACTGTCATCTGATCAAGAAGCTTATTGGCTATATCTGAACTACCTTCTCTTAAAAAAGCTTCTATAAGAATAGTGAACGTCACCACGTCTGGCATGGTGCCCTTTTGACCCATTTCCTCAAACAGTTTATAAGCCCTTCCAGTACGGTGTGCCCTGCAAAATGCTGTGATGATGGTATTATATGACACAACATTACACAGCCCCTTTGGCCCCATCCTAGTCCTCATCAACAAATATGCCTTATCCGCTCTATTAGCTTGACAAAGGCCCTTGAGAAGCTGATTGTAACTATACACGTCAGGTTCCATACCACTCCTCTCCATTTTCTTCATCAACTTCTCAGCCTCCTCCAACATGAACTCATTACAACAATAATTCAATAACACATTGTGAGTAACCAAATCCGACTCGCACCCATTCCTCTTCATAAATGACTTGATTGCCTGTGCCTTATCAATTCTACCAGCTCGACAAAACCCATTAATCAACGTATTATACATCAAATTACTAAACTTGAGTTGACCCTTCATTTCACCTATTACAAGGTTATATGCCAAATCAACCTTCCCACCATCACACAATCCAACAACAAGCGCTGTACACGCAATATTATCGGGCTTGAACCCTTTCCTAATCATACTAGTCCAAATATCAACTGCCTTATGAAATTGTCTAGCTTTACACAACCCATCAATAAGTATAGTATATGATACAACATCAGGCTCTCTTCCTTTATCAACCATCCTATGGAACACTTCCAGAGCAAAATGTGTCCTGTTTTCTTGGCACAGAAGATTCAAATATATATTGAAAGCCCAAATGTCAGGCACAGCCCCAAGCCTATCCATGTCTCGAATAAGTTTTTCAATGAGAGTGAAATTTCTGATCTTGCACAGCCCAGAAATGAACCTAGAGTAAGTAAATGCGCTTAAAGAGAAGCCCTGTGGCGCCATTTCGTAGTAGTAGTGCTCGGCGAGATAGTAACGCGAATGGCGGACCAACACGCCGATGAAGCGATTGTAGTCAATGCTAAATACGCGGCAATCGGAGCGGGTCATTTCGTCGAACACTTGGAGAGCTTGATCGATGAGACCAGTTTTCACGTAGTAAACTATGCGACTGCGGAATATGAGGCGGTTAACGCCGAGACTGCGATACATATCAGAGTGAATGCATAGCAAAGACCATACATACGAATAGGAACTTAATGCATCGAAAGGTATGGTATCAGGCAGACAGAGAAATCAAAGCCTAAAACCCCAAAAATGGTGAGAGAGAAGGGACGAGCAGGCACAAGAAAAGCTACAGCGGAAATGAAATTGCTACCCGAAAATGGTGGTATATCCATTCTAGAGAAGGTATAGCCAAGCTATGGCAGCTGCCAAGCCCACCTGGTTTCAGCAATGGAGATGAACTCAGTACGTCGCTGGCGAGAGAGATAGGTCGAGTAAGCGGGTGGTTTTGAGGGCCCCAAGCCAAAACCCAATGTATTCTAAACTGGGCTTCAGATTGGGCTACCTTACTTGGAAATTTAGTGGGCTATATTGGGCTTGAGAACGTTGTTTTTTTTCATTAACGTTCTGAACTTCTTGGATATTGCTTGTCTCCTTCCCTTTAAGGAAAGACTCCTCCTTCATGTGAATCATAGTTAACACATATGCAAAAAGAATTCATAAAAAACATATAAAAAAAACTTATGCACACATGTCACACTACTATTGACAAGAATGTAGGAACTTATACTTACATGGTAAGGAGGGAAGTATTTTCTTTAGATCAACAACTAATTGGTACTTAAGTTATCAAATTATTTAACTTTAACTTATAGACCGATGTCGCATGTCTATAGTAGGTTGTATTAGGGTAATCTCATTTGCTTGCAAATAATTTTAAAACGATAATAAACAAGTAATGTTATATGTATCATATTTATTAATCATAACCCTAATACGATTATATTCATCCTCATATTATAGTCAAAGTTGGACTCTCTTTACTTTACATACGTTGAATTTTCGAAATATATCTTCAACAATATGATATACATATAAATTACAATGTCATATATCTTATATGAAGTCTCTTTTTCACTTGTCACTACGTTACAAATAGAAAGAGGTCGTCCATGATTATGATATATTAGACACTTATTCCATCATCCCAACTAACACACAAGTGGAAAACCATGCTTCCATCTTATCTACAATTTGGGACAATCTTCAAGTATTAATTTTGTCACATATTCTCAGAAAAATATATCTTAGAATTGATTGGCTCAGCATTTCCTAAGAGTTATCCATGATGATATATAGTTTTATTTGTCCCTTTGTTCTAATGAGCCCACCGGGGTTAAGTTACTGTTAAATTACAACTACAACTTTGGGTGGGGGTGGGGGGACCGGACAAGAAAGAAAAAAGGCAATTTGATTCTTTATTTTCTTTCTTTGCCCACCTTTTTTGACCGTTATTTTTCTATCTTCTGCCAAAAATTATTTATTTATTTTGCCTGGTGCAACCGCGTTGACTGCAACTGAAAGGGTCTTGCATTCACATAGAATTATAATGCACGTCCATTTCTCACCCCCATCCCCTCCCCAAAAAAAAAGAGAAAGAAAAAAAGGACGTCGGCCATTTTTGTATAGATCGAGCACACTGGACCAACACATGCCACTTGATTGAACAAACATCATGCAGTTGGGTTCGTTTAATTTTGTCTTAATTAAATCCTTGGTCAAATTTAAACTGCTGCTGCTTCTTCTTCATCTCATTAGGTGAGAAAAATGTGAAGGCCCCATACAGCACCGTCGTTGACCAACAAGGCTTTGTTTTGGTCATTTATATTTTTTTACAATTTGCCATGAAAATAGAGCCAATTGGCATCTCCCAGCCACTTGGGTTTATGGAGTTTTGGGGCCTCCCAGAAATAATGACACTTTTTTCTTCTTGTTGTTTTCTAAGATTTCGGTTGAAATGCTCTTAGAATAAACTATATCAATTAATTAGCGTTAGTCAAAAGAAAATAACAAAAAATAAACCTAGATCAACAAGTCATTAGTTTATGTTGTTTACTGTGAGGTTCAAAGACTGATCCATCGAGATATTGTATTAGATCAAACTACTAAAATGTATGACTAGGAATTAGAGTGTTTTATAATGTGATTTGAGTGCTTGATTAGTTCCTAATCTCCTTTTCAACTTTCCAGCCATCTTTTAATGACTTCTTCATCTTTCTTTTTTGAAACAAAACTAGTAAAATACACAAACATATTTGAGTGCAATGTTTGAAGAACTTGGCCCTCACTATAGTATAAAGTGCAATATTTGATATTTTACTTGTTTATGAAATTGAAAGCACATGTTACACATTTTCCATGCCTCTCAGCTCAGCTAAAAATCACTCAATTACCTCCATTGAAAGAGCTTCCGTGACGAAATGGATTAGTCACTGTTGTCCGCGTAGATACCCTTGGTTCTCACTTAAAAAAAAAAAATCACCCAATTAAAACTTTTGATCAAACTTAAAATAAAAACCACTTAGAGTATAGTGTTAATATAAAAAAATATTCACTTATATCATAACAGTCTTCTAGACTGACAAGACTTGAGACGGTACCTAACACAACACTATTGTGCTGCCGCCTGCGTTGATGGTTAAATATGGAAAAGTTTAACCTTAATATCTACTCATATTAATATTATAACACAATTATACTACATTACCGTATTTAAATATGATGCAATAATTTCTCCAAATATCCGCTATAAATAGAAATAATTATAAATTCATGTATTCCCCATAATCTCGGTATGAACTCTGAAATATACATACATACATACATAAATGACATCACAAGACTCGACGTGCATGCTTGTAACTTGTTTTGTTAGACCATTCGTGAATGATGGCGTGGCAGTTTGACCCATTCCTTCTCCAGTCTAAAAACCAACCCGCCAACAACCCCAACCAAGTGACTCAGTCCAACTCGTTCTCTCCAAAACTCAGTCCCTTCCAATCTTTCCCTTCTCTCTGTCTCTATGGGGATTCAAAGTCTATCACAGACAAACACCAAGCGACCCTTCAGCTGAAGAGATATTTTTATTTTTCAAAGTTTCAAGTAAGTCTCTCTTCAAAAATATCGACTATATAATTTTTAACTAAATCCCATTAACTATTTTCTTCTTTCCACTTTCTGCTTGTCTCTATTGGTAGAATCTAGGCGCCCCACTTAAGCTGAGCTAGGGTTTACTCAGTCGTTTTCGTGTTTGAATTTCCTTCTTAATCAATTGTCTAGATTGAAAGCTGTAACCTTTACTGAGAGAGAGAGAGGGTGGTCAAGGGTTTTAGGTGAGAAAAAGAGCAGAGAGAGAGAGAGAGAGACAGACGCTGAAAATTCAATACCATGCTATTTATTCCAAAAGTTCAACTTGATGGCTTCTATGTCATTTCCCGGAAGAATCCTTTAATGGGTACCAATTAGTTTTTAGAATTATTGTCAAACCACTTTGAGATGTTAGGCGAAGAAGAGAAAACCGGCTCGCCGGAAATACCCGGAAAACGTATTTGCGGTCGGTGTCGTGGTCTGACCGCTCACCCTCTAAACCTAACAATCCATATCCAAGGCCACAGCTGAATAGTAAGGCGAGGTCTTGCCTACCTCCACTTCAGCCCCTTTCAATAGCTAGGAACACCGTTCAGGAGTGGCCAAGGGCGGGTTCTGATGATCTTGGGGTATGGCCTCAACCCCAAACCCCAAGAGGATCAGTTAAACCCCTTTTGAATTCGAACCCAGAACAACCCGGGAGAGAATTTGAGTTTAAGAAGGATAAGCTTGCATTTTTCGATAAAGAATGCTCGAGAATTGCTGATCATATATACTTAGGAAGTGATGCGGTGGCTAAGAACCGTGAGGTTTTGAGGAAGAACGGGATCACCCATGTGCTCAACTGTGTTGGGTTTGTTTCTCCCGAGTATTTCAAGAATGATCTTGTGTACAAGACACTTTGGTTGAAAGATAGCCCGTCGGAGGACATTACAAGTATACTCTATGATGTGTTTGATTATTTTGAAGATGTTCGAAAGCAAGGCGGGCGAGTTCTTGTGCATTGTTGTCAGGGAGTGTCTCGGTCAACTTCTCTGGTCATTGCGTACCTCATGTGGAGAGAGGGCCAGAGCTTTGAAGATGCATTTCAGTATGTGAAGGCCGCTCGAGGGGTGACTAACCCGAATATGGGTTTTGCTTGTCAACTCCTGCAGTGCCAGAAGAGGGTACATGCTGTGCCTGCAAGCCCAAATTCCATGTTAAGGATGTACCGGATGGCCCCGCATTCATCATATGATCCTCTTCATCTCGTGCCAAAGATGTTAGGCCATCCAGGTGCACAAGGACTTGACTCTCGTGGAGCATTCGTTGTGCATGTTCCGTCAGCTTTATATGTCTGGATTGGAAAGGATTGCAACACAATGATGTCAGATAATGCAAGGGCAGCTGCCTTTCAGGTCATCCAGTATGAGAGGGCAAAGGGTCCGATTGTGGACATCAATGAAGGTGAAGAACCTCCGGAATTTTGGGACGCTCTTTCCAGTGGGGTCTTAGCAGAAGATCACAGCAAGGCAGATGTGAAAAAGGTAGAAACTTTTTCTTCTGGAGGCGATAAGGTTGCTGCATCTAGGTGTGTTCCGGTGGGTGAAAGGAAGGTTGTTGAATATGATTTGGATTTCGAAATTTTCCATAAGGCAATTGCAGGTGGGGTTGTCCCACCGTTTTCAGTATCTAATACTGAATCAGAAACTTGCCTTCCAGCCAGAGAAAATGGATGGGGTAGATTGCGGCAAAAGTTTGCTAGCGGTGTTATGAAAGATTTGGTCACGTCTTCTGAGCTGAACTGTAACACTAGCACATCCAGTGATGAGTCGGATATGGTTGTGGAAACTCATAAAGAAGCAGAAGACCCTGTTTCCCTGATTGAGCCTTCATCGCCATTATCAGCATCACGCCACTTTCGTAGCTCACCTGATTCCTTTGAATGCTTTCCAAGTAGCAGCCCATGTAGGATAAGAGATACTTTTAGCGAAGTAGAATGCTCTGTTCCTTTTGCCGGGAAACTATCATTACCTACAACTCATTGTCGTTCACCAGATTCTTTTTCTTGTTTTCCTGACAGCAGTCCTAAGTTCAGCTCCAAATCCCCAACACTGTCCCCTTCAAACTCTGATTACTCTAGTTCATTTACCTTTTCACCATCATCTTCTAATTGGTCGGACTTGTCATGTTTGTCTTCTCAACAGCCTTCACCTTCTGGCTTGGAATCTACGGATCCATCTTATATTAAGAATATTTCTTTGGCAGATAACTCAAGCTTACTCTTCAAAAAATCTCCTTCACCTGAAGAGACATTTTCTGCTAATTTTACTTTGGAAGTGGCAAATTCATGTTTGCCATGTAAAGGGAATTCCCCTTCTCTTGCAGAGCGCAGAGGGAGTAATCCTCCACCTCGAATGTTGGTACCATCAGTGGATGAATCGCCTAAAGTTCCGAGGAATTTGGTACGAACATGGTCCTTCTCTTTACCTGACATGGGTGATGATACGATGGACTCTGATTGCAACCAATCTGAAAATGAGAGCAACAGAGAAGAGCAAATGTTAGATGTGGACATTAATAACCCTGAAAAGGAATTGCAATGTGAAATGATCAGCCAAGCTGTAGAAGTGATCAACCCAGTTTTGTACCGTAGGACACAGCTTCCTTGATCGCATGGGTTTGCCTATGAATTGCCCCTGTACAGGTATTTTGCTTTGCCAATTTTTTCTTTGTTTGTTCTCTGTTTTTCATTATTATTAATTTATTATTGCTTAGTTACTTCGGAAATATCTAATCATTATATAATTAGTGCACATCCGTGAATTAGATTGATTCTATAACATGTTGCATAACAAATAAGTCAACTAAATCTAGCATCATATAAAAATCTCTACCAAGATAACTGTTGTTTAATTCTTGTTTTCTAAGTTACAGTATAGTTTACAAGTAGTTTTTTCTTAGAAAATATGCCCAACCTCTAATATAGGTATGCCAATTATCTAATATGGTTACACTCCCCTGAGGTTTCGCTTTGTAATTTCCTTTTCCGCATAAAAAAGAAAAAAGAAAAAAAGATCATTAGTCGGTTTCTCGTTCTATTATTTGATGTTTGTTGCTAATCAACTTTCTTTGACCATGTTTGTTTATGATTATTTGTTGTTTTTATTTTGATTTTATGTGATGGTTTGGTTTAAACATACATTTAAAATTGATATGCGGTATCTGCAGGCATGTTTAAAGCAGAAATTGGAAGGATTTGGGTTCATGATCTTCCAAGCTAATGAAGGAATGTGGGGATGAAACAGTTGCAGATTTTGCAAGGGGAGTTGGCATCCCGGCAGTGTAAAGTGTTTCATATCTGCTAGTGCGATGTTGTGGAGTGGTACAGAAAATATGTACAGAGAACAAATCAGCTTTGTGCTGATAGAAATTATTACTACATTTTTGTTTTCAAGGCAGATTAAATATTGTCACAATTGAAATAAGTGAATCGAGTATATTTGTTCCTCCTGTACAGCACCGAAGGTGTTGCCATTTAGGTTGAAATGAAAATCAAACTCATACTTTAAGATTGAAATTGAGAAAATGGATATTTTTATAGTTGAAATTGCTCAAGGTTCATTCGTTGATGTACCTAGATGCAAGCTGAACCAGTTTTTCTGACTCTTTATTCTAACTAGGCTCTCGCACGCGTTTGCGCCTCCGGAGGCATTTTTAAAAAAATTTAAAATTTATTTTAGAATTAAAAATAATAATAGGTAGTTGTGTTCTATAAAAAGATGATCCATTATCTAATTTTTCTTCTAATTTTAAAATTTTTTAATATGAAAAAGTGTGAATTTATCATATTATCCTCATTTAATTAATAATTTCAATTCTTAATATTTGCATTAACTAAGAGTATTTTCTGGTATTTTGAATGTTTCACCATTCTTTGCCTTTGCTTTATATATATAGATTTTAGAAGAAGCTTATCAATTAGCTCATTATATCTAGCCATTGGCAAGATTAGGGGCAAGCTTTGATGAAGTCGTCAATTGAAAACAAAACCCATGACATGTGAGACAAAGAGAGAACCTTAATAAGCAACCAACGACCTCGCATCGCTTTACGTACACCCAAAATAGTATTCTTTTACAACCAGTCGTATTCTATTTCTTCTGTCAAAGTTCCCAAAACTATGGACTGTAGCTGATGTAACTGAGAAACCCATAGGAGACATTTTACCCCAATGCTATTAGGTATCTTCCTCACAGCCCACTTTGCGTTCTTAAACGAGCCACGGTTGGACCCAATGCGCTACCTCTCAAGCCCCTATATGACCATGAGTTCCTTACTGAGCCCTCATTTCTACTCCAACCATCCGACTGAGACAGCTCTGCCTTCTTGGCGTTCAATGCCTGGCTGATTTCATCCCATGCGCTTACTTTTCCATTTTCTACAAATGTAAACAAGAACGCACTATACATGTAAACGAATCATATTCAAAAAAAATTATTAAACAGATTCCGAGCATGGAAATCCAATTGGCACCTTGTGGCGCAGCATGAGTTTCGTTGTTATTGTTGAGCCTGGGATCTGATGCAGCATTTTGATCACCAGTGACCGCTTTTGCTGTATTCGGGTTGCCATGCTTGACAATGCGGACATCAATAAGTGAAGAATAATCTACCTGCACGGATCAATACCTGTCAGATGCTAGCAATCAAAGGTATGCAGCAGTTGTTCACAGCCACTGCTAGGCAGAAAAAAGATGGTCGTACATAACTACAACAAGGGTCACAGGATGCCAATATTGATCATACAAAAACCCCAAGCCTTAAAATGAAATTTGAAGAATTTAGTATTGGACCAAGGGATTGATATTTCATAAACCAGCCGTGGAGTTTCAAATGTCAAGTGGGGGTTAACCGCCATGTGCACTTGCAAAAGCAAAGGTGGAAGAATATACAATTAGATTTGGATGGGAATACAAATGGCAATTACAAATCCACCTATCTGTGCAGTTGAGCCTCCACCACTGGTGTATGAAAATGTTAGCCCTAATCGAAGTTGAGAGAGATGGCTGAAACCATTTTGAAATTATTGCTACATTATAATAGTTCTAGAGAGACTGCACTAAAAATACCTCTAGAGAGCCATCTTCCCCGTAAAGGGAAGCATCTGGTAGTACATCAGATGCCTCATCATCTGTCTCCTCAAAAACAATGGGATATCCTGGAACCTGTACTAGCATAATCTTATTTGATTGAGGGTCGTACCATGACACTTTTCCAACCTACAGGGACAAGTAAATCTTTTATGGTAAATTTTATATCCACAAAGAGTTAATAGACATTTAAGAGAAGAAAGACTCATACTCGGTATGAGGAAACTTCAGGGGTCCAGCATGCTGATAATTCAATCAAACGATATGCAATTTGATCACCTTCCTGCAAGACATTAAATGCGAAAGGATTGAACTGACATGATATGGAAAACATTTTACAGGGCTATCTGGCATTATATCAATTTATTCACTCCAAAAGTGGTCCAGAATATTAACTAAAATGTTCAGAAGACATTCAAGAAATAATCAAGCAGCTAAAAGGTGTGATAGTACAAAGCCAACTGCCAATAAATTTATTTCTTTTATTGTTTCGTACAATGATGGAAACCAATATCCATGAAAGCAAAATGAAAATTAGGAAAAAAACAAACCTCAGGTAAAGTGGTACAGAGCTCAAGCTTATTGAAGTCTATGGGATCATCTACAGGAATCTCTTTTTCACTACCCAATGTTTCAGGCGATTCTGGGTTCAGATCTTCATAGACACTTTTTCTTGAATGTGGTGTTTTCTCCATACCCCATTTTTGACCCTTCTTCTTGCTGGTTATTCCATTCCACTGAAAAGTTTCCTGAAGCATGCAGGGCATGCAATAATAAGTTTGGAACCGATAAATTCCGAAACCAAAAGAGAATGCAGCATGAAAAGCATGGACCCCATTGGATTAAGCCATGGATGTTTAAAGAAGAAAAACATACCACTGGGGTTCTATTCTGCTGAATATGATGATCTGCATCCACTAGAACAGGTACATACATCAGATAATTAGAGTCACAAGTTTTTCTTAATATAGCATATGAACTCATAAAATAAATTGCTAAACTCAAATGCCATAAGTAATTGAACTGTACATCCAAAGATTCCGACACATACACACCTTTTCCAAGGTTTTCAAACAGAATGTGCCCAGGCCTAATTACTACAGGAACAATGTCATCCTCTTTATCATTGTCTGTGCTTGGTTGCACATGTACTTCATTATTATCTGTTTTGGTTGCTCATCCCCTTCATCATTATCTGTGTTTGATTGTTCATCCTCTTCATCATTGTCTGTGTTTGGTTGTTGATGTTCTTCAGGACATCTCTGATTACTTTTGCCAGATGATTGCTGATTATCTGGTTTGAGCAATTGCCTCTGATTGAGCTGGAAATTGGAACAGTACAGCCAAAATATTAGTTCAGGATAAAAAGTGGCCCTATTTGTAAAAAAGCAGATATAGGTACTTCAGAAGACCCACTTAAGATGAAGGACAATAACTCCTCAAAAGGACATATAGATACTTCAATATACCAACTTATGATGGCAACCCCCAAAATTTGTACAAACATACGCAACATCCATAATGGACAGCTGAATATTTTTGTGATAGATTTCACTATTTTTAGTGATTGTATACACATGTGCACGTGTGGATGCATATATGTGAAAGAGGAATCTATATCTATTTATCATTAATAAACACCACATTACCTCCTCCTTCTCACCCTTCAATTTTTCCCTCAACCATTGCCTTTTGGCCTTTTTACGTCGAGCACTTCTACTTGGAAACTGATACACAAAAAGATAAAAGGATTTCACAAATCTAAACTTATAATTGATATCAGAGAAACATATCACAAAGATTCCTTTAACAACATCAGAATCTCCATGTAAATCAAGATATGCAAGCTGTGGCAATCATATATCTTCAGCAAATTTTACTTCCTGAGGTAAAAATTCTCTGATTATTACAGATGCCAAAAACTATATTGTCGCAAATTAATACAGTAAGATGACAACAACACATACAATTCGGATAATGGTGGCAACTAATACCTTTTTACTTCCACCAGGCGTTTCAGATGAAACCACGCCTTTTATTTCCTTCTCTTGAAGCTGACAGGACCTATAAAGCACAAATTAGGGAAAAGAACAAATGAGCAAAATGGAAAGTACTAGATGTTTACAGAAATTTGGCAAACATAAAATTCCGATAGCACGAGATAGCATGGTTTAGTTCACCCAAACCTAGACTAAAGTGTAGGACTTAAGAAACATGCATAAGAAATATTGCACGTCGTCATCATATAACAAGGCCAAAACGCTACCTCTTTCCATTGGATGTATATTTACTTGTTTTATTGGTTCTTTTATCAGTTTGAGGGGTGCTTAAATTATCCAGTTCATCCTCTCCAGCAAATGACTTGTCCTTCTTGGAAGGACTCTTTCTGGGGAGGACACGAGACTGATGCTTCTCTGCATGGACATCATTCTGAAGGTCTTCTGGAAAACCTGAACATTCTTCAGTCATAGCAGATTTAATTCTCTTCCTCCTGAAAGATATAAATGTGGTCACATCATATACCTAAGAAACCAGTGTGTACATAACCACATTGCACACAAAGCTTCTATGTACTAAGCAAAAGATGCGTTGACCGCATGCAGTTGCAAAATCACCAGATAAATCAAGTAAAATACTTACTTCGAGCTCTGAGGTTTGTTCGAAAGCTTCCTCTTCTTGGAACGTCTGCTTGTACCGGTCTCGGTTGCATCTTCCACAGGAAATGGATCTTCCAACTGGTAAGGCTCATCCTCTTCCGATTCACTTTCATATCCTCCGGTCTCCTTTTCAAATTCCTCATTAGCCAGAAGCTTTATACCTGTATTCAGAGGCCGCCTCTCCACAATCTCTTCTATCTCAAGAGAGTCTGTCCCAGCATCAACCAAGGCAATTTCAGACAATGTGCCCCCCCTTCCTTTTCACACTGTGTACAGAAAAAAAAAATTGAACATACGCCCACCAAATAAAACCGCATACTTTGATAATAGAAGTGTAAACTGACCTGATAATATCTTTATCCCTGAAAATGGAGGTGGATTCAAAAGGCGGTAACACAAACCCATCCATCTGCGAGAAACCAAAAACAGAAAACTTTGAGTTGAAATTGCAAAAGGAATTTCTTTTTGTTTGAGAATTAGGTTAGGGAAAGGAGATGCTTACGGAGATGAGAAGCCCATCGGGGCAAGAAGCGTTGAGGTCGAAAGCGTGAAGGAGATGGGCGGCGAGGTCTGAGACGGTGCGGTGGTGAGGTTTTAGTAGAACCCAGCTTCGCTTGAGTCCCTCTGTCCTCTGTGACTTGCTCAGAATGTGGCGCTCCTTGAATGTGACGCGAAGCCTCACACTCTCCGCCATCGTCGTCATCAAAGCATGAGAGAAACTCAGAAACAGACGGTAAATGGATCCTCTAGCTTCTTAAACCCTCGGTGGGGTTTTCAGAGCTCTCTGCTAACAGGATCCTCTAGCTGGACAGTTGTTCTGCCAGTGATACTGGGCCTGGGCCACTGGTTCATAGGTTTTAATTTTATTCTCACTCTTTTTTTATATTATGAGAAGTATTATTACTATAGTATGTTTTTTTTCAGAATTTAAAAAAAAAAACAAGTACTATAACTATAGGAATGGGAATGCAAAAGAACACCATATGAATAGGAATGGGTGGTTGTGAGATTTTGCTGAAGATGATTCCATTGGAATTATTACATTTGTTTACATGTTTTTTATGCAAGCGATAATCTAAATTACTCTAAATTAATATAATCAAGTAAGAAAAGAATTTGAATTTAGGTGTAATGGAACAGCCTCACTACCTTGATTAACTAGTCCAACCCACATCTACTACTTGTTTACATGATTTAGTTACAAAGTTGAGCTAAACGAAAAAATAGTTTAAAAAATTGAGCAAATCTTGTAGCGGATAATCTAGGGTTTCTTCGGACTTGGAAAATAAGATGATTTGCTACATGTTTGATATTCCACACCATTTTGGTGAAGATTTGTGTAGGATCTCTAACCCCATATTGATTCTTGTTTATTTTTTTGGTATTTCGACTTTACCAATTAATTTAGAATAGCGAATGCCATTTTTAAAATTATAATGTCGTTTGTAATTTGCCTAAGTGAAACACAATTGGCTAAAAAAAGAAAACGAAAAAATCAAGGGAGAGAGAGAGAGAGAGGAATGAATGAAGAAATATGAACCACTACATTGTGTTCAATAAGCGTGATATTGAGAGTGACCATGGCGCAATGTGTCAAAAAGGAAGATGACCCCGAAAGGCCAAAGCCTCATTATCTACCAAAGACAGAGTTTAAAGCTGCACCACATTTCTTGCACGAGCTTTATCTCCTTGGTTCAAAATGACGATAAAATGCCCAATAATCCATTTATATTTTTTCAGTGGCTCTGCTGCTGCCATTGCATTTCACGTAGTGCCACATAATGTTCTCCCTCTTTCTCTTATCACTCATATTTATGTGTCAGACTACACTTGTGAACTTGTGCTGCGTCTCCTTTTCTTAGTTAGCAGAACAGAACATACCTGGCTTTTCCTTGACTGCCGAAGACTTCGCCGCCACCCCTTTTTCTCAGAGAGACCAACCCAACTTCACAGGTAAGAGGCTTCTGATTATTTTTCCCTTATTTTTCTCTGTTTTTTTGGACTTTATTGATATCTCTGTGTTAATCTTCTAAATGGGGTTGATGGGTCTTTTTTTTGGGTCGTTAACTTGAAGTTTGATTTGTTGGTGAAGATCTGTGATCGTTGCCTCATTGGCTCTTCTGTAATTTTTAACTCTTAGCCATTCCCATCGCTTCTTTTCTTAGTTTTGTCTACTTGGGATGTCGTTGTTTGGGTAATTCCGAAAAAAAATGACATCTTGTGTAATATAATCTTTAGACTTGCGATTTGATGTCTATGATTGCGCTTGCTCTTATTGCTTTATTTCTTAAATATTAAACAGCTTTCACAAATGCAGGTGTGATTTTGCTTTGTGTTGAATTTAGTATTATAATCAGAATGATTCTTCCCTCCAGTGAACAAGTTTATAATTAATATGCAGTGTTATTGTTTTGGCTAAATGACCCCTGTCATATTCACCTCATTGGCGCATACATAGTCTCGCTTAGAAAAAACATACTGAATTTAGAAATAAATAATGAGTTCTGGGATTTAGGTTGGCTGATGAGTGGGTTGATATTGAAGTTCCCATCTCCACACCATATATTTTATTTTTTGAATTTTGAATTTTGGCTTTCCTTGCCATTGTCATAACTTTTTCTAAAATCTTCAGGTTGTGTACATAAATTTGCTGCCTTGCCTTCTCCTTGTATTGGGTAAGACCTGTGTAAGAAGGTAAAACTATCATCATGCCCCCTAAGGCATTGGACTATGAGTCACTGAATGAGAATGTGAAGAAGGTTCAATATGCTGTTAGAGGCGAGTTGTATCTTCGAGCTTCTGAGCTTCAGAAGGAAGGAAAGAAGGTATAGATACCAGTTCCCTTTGGGGTTTTCTTGGCTTTCACACTTGGAAAATTGGCTTGCAATGCTTCTGACCTGTAATCAACTTAACTTATATAGTTTCTATTCCTGCTGCCTCATTATTTCAGTCTCTTGTGTGCAGATTATTTTCACAAATGTTGGAAACCCTCATGCTCTAGGACAGAAGCCACTGACTTTCCCTCGCCAGGTCATCATACTCGCTTTTTTCAGATTGAATTGTTTGAGTTGCTAACTCAAGTTGCCTACAATACTTGTTTTGACCAAGTAAATCTTCTGGTACAGGTGGTTGCTTTATGCCAAGCTCCATTCCTATTAGATGACCCTAATGTAGGGCTGATCTTCCCTGCTGATGCAATTTCAAGAGCTAAACATTATCTTTCAATTACTACTGGTGGTCTAGGTATTCATCTTACCTGCCTTTCATGTTATGTTATCATGGGAAAAAGGATTGGACTATAATCACACACCTGCTAAATAATCTCGACGGGGCTTTGGAACTTTTCTTGTTTTGTGCAAAAGCAAGATAAATTTTTTATGTTATCAACAGTTGTGGCAATTCTTAGGTTTTCCTGAATTTTTTTATATCTATTGTTGTACCTTCTAACTTGCTATTGCTGATATATGTATGTTAGATTTATTTTTAAAAACATGACTGCTTGATCCCCGTTATCTGCAATAAGCATAGCCGATAAGTTGTTCCATAGGTTTGTGAAAAGTTAAGAGCTGCACTTATGAACTCAAAATGAACAATTTTCCTTCACGTTGTATATCTAGGTGCTTATAGTGATTCCCGAGGTATTCGGGGAGTTAGGAAGGAAGTGGCAGAGTTCATTGAGAGACGTGATGGATATCCAAGGTGATGGTTGCTAGATATCAAGCCTTACCTTTTCGGTTTTATTTTTTCAGAGGCAATAAAGTTATTAATTTGGTTCTGAAGTTGTGACTTAAGGTGTTTTATTTTTGTGGCCCAATGGCAGTGACCCAGAACTCATATATCTCACTGACGGTGCCAGCAAAGGTGTGATGCAGATCTTGAATACCATCATCCGTGGTGAAGGAGATGGGGTAATGTAACTTCCTAAATGACACGGAAAAATTAATGTCCTCATAAATAGAAAACAGTGAAGTGTATAAAATATTATCTTTTCATTTAAGTTCTTGTTTTGGGTACCACCAGGTTCTGGTTCCAGTCCCACAATACCCACTCTATTCGGCTGCAATATCTTTGTTTGGTGGTTCTCTTGTTTCGTATTACCTTGAGGAAACAGCAAATTGGGGTCTTGATCTTAATAATCTTCGCCAGTCAGTTGCACAGGCTCGCTCTAAAGGAATCACTGTTAGTATGCTTTTCCTCTGGCTTGTTTATGGAAGAATGCAGGGAATCTGTTTTGAAACTAAGAGTAAACTAGATGAATGGATGAATAGGAGCGGCCCACAATCTGAATTGACATTTGGCATACCCTTTAATATGTTAACTGTTTAATCTTCAATATGTGGATTTCATTAAATTTAGAGTTGTTTTAGCATGCCTTAGGAACAATTTACTGTCCAACATTCTCCTCTTTATCTCCAGAATTTATTGTTAAATGTCAGTTTCTTCTTATTCCTGCTTTTCAATAACAGTAGCGGCTATATGTTTTCTTTTTACCACCAACTAAATCTATAGTGCAATACAATCAGGTGAGAGCAATGGTGATTATAAACCCTGGCAACCCCACTGGTCAGTGTCTTAGTGAAGCTAATTTAAGAGAAATATTGAACTTCTGTTTCCACGAAGGCCTAGTCTTGCTCGGGGACGAAGTTTATCAGCAGAATATATACCAGGATGAACGCCCCTTTATTAGTGCAAGAAAGGTAAATATTCTTGAGCTTTTAGAATTAACTGCACGAGCCCTTGCCTGTAGTTTCAGCTGAAATAAAAAGTAATTCTTTAATCCTGACAATACTGGTAGGTGTTGATGGGTATGGGGCTACCCATAAGCAAGGAAGTCCAGCTTGTTTCTTTCCACACTGTGTCCAAAGGATACTGGGGTGAATGTGGACAGCGTGGTGGGTACTTTGAGATGACAAACATTCCTCCACAGGTTTGTGCCTCCATTAAGTTGTCTACTGACATCGCATACTTTTCCAAACATGCTTCCAACTGTTAGCATTAATGAAGTTATGTTCTTACTTAGTATTGCTGGCCATTCTTGTAAATGCAACATGGTTCTGATAGGGTTTAGGGTTTAGCATTTAGACTTGAATAAAAATACAAGAACGGTATAAAGTTTGTGAAAGGAACGGATTAAATCAAGGAGAAGATTTGATCTACTAGAGGCCTCCTAACTTTCAGATTAGTATATGTCAGCAAATACTGAAACTATTGAAGCTACTTTTTTCTTGCCACATGATAAAATAGTGTTCTTGTTTGATGTTTTCCTTTCAAATTAATCTGACCATCTTTTGACTTTCGTAGAATGGAATGATTCAAACATCAGCATGGTTCTTCAATTCAGTATTTAAGCTCCAAATCTCATTGTTATGTTATTTTTCATGATATCATGTTGCAGACGGTTGATGAGATATATAAGGTTGCATCAATTGCACTCAGTCCAAATGTTCCTGCACAAATATTTGTGAGTGAGCACTAAATATTTCATGTTCTGCTATTCTATGTGGAAGTTGACACCCATCCCTCTGTCCAAAATTGTTTATCTGATTTAGAAAATTACTCTGTCTATTTACAGATGGGGCTAATGGTCAACCCTCCCAAACCTGGAGATATTTCGTATGAGCAGTTTGTTAGGGAAAGGTATGCCCTCTAAAAGTATAAGTGAATGTTTTTACTCCTTTAATTAATTGGAAACTGGACTGTAGAACCCGATCTGCTTTTCCATGGTTAACTTAATCACAATCGCTACTTAGATTGTTGCTAAGCTTTCATGCAGCCTTTACCACCATTTTCATGTAAAGGATTTGATCTATATGAAAACCTTTCAAAAGTATTATATACTTTAATAATAAAATAATAAAATTTAAGCCCCATAATCTTCAGATACAATGAACCAAAATGATAATTATTGGTCTTTCTTTTTTATCAAAAAGTAACAATAATAAGTTCAGAAAAGGGTTTGAAATCTGAAACATTAGTAATGGATGAATTGTATCAAGAGATGTCTTCTTGAAGCAATAGATAATGGTGATTTTTTAATTATCAACTTTGCAGCAAAGGGATCATTGAATCTCTGAGGAGAAGAGCAAGGATAATGACTGATGGATTTAACAACTGCAGAAATGTTGTTTGTAACTTCACAGAAGGTAAAAAGTTGATTTAAATAAATATTACTGGTTCTTACAACTCTTTGTAGTTCCTCGATTTTTTATGGCTGTTTATATGAACAGTTAAGAAAATTGATTTTAGGTGCCATGTATTCCTTCCCTCAAATACGCTTGCCACCAAGAGCAATAGAGGCTGCTAAAAGAGCTGGAAAAGTTGCGGATGTTTTCTACTGTCTCAAGCTTTTGGAAGCCACTGGCATTTCCACTGTCCCTGGATCAGGGTTTGGACAGAAAGAAGGGTAATAAATTTTAGCAATCTTCTATTCTAGAGTATGTATGAATCTCAGATGCATAATCTATTGTAGTAAGTTACACTGCCATAGAAGAGGGACACTATTTAGTTATGTTTCTACTAGCTGCAATAATGCAACAGTTTGGAATCGGGTTTTTTTTTCTTTTCCCATGCAGGGTCTTCCATTTGAGGACAACCATCTTACCAGCTGAGGAAGACATGCCTGCCATCATGGATAGTTTCAAGAAGTTCAATGATGAGTTCATGGAGCAATATGAAGATCACAGAGGCTATTCGAGGATGTAAAAATCCAGCAAAGCAAGTTTTCTCGTATCTCCAGCTTTTGCAAAGCTGGTCAATGTATAATACTCTGCAAAACTCTCTTCTTTTACCTTAGGCTCCAGAATTGCTTTCACCTCTTACATATTAAATGTCTCTATTTATAACTCTGCTCTCCAGCCTCTATTGTAAATTGCAGAGGACTAAAAATTCCAACTTTTAAGCTAGAATGGGACCAATGGTGATGTGACACTTCATTTAAGCCTTTTACCCTACTCTTCATTTGGGTCCATTAGCTTTTGTCTTTCTTTTTCTATTCTCTTGCTTGGCTAGTAAATATAACTATTTATTTTTTATTTTTTTATCTCTCCAAATCAAGGTCTAAAAAATATCGATGGTATTGAAAATATAGGTAGTCCAAAAATACGGAAATTTCTATGGAAATATTGGATATTCAATATTACAAAATTGAATAAAACCATCTAAATTGTAAGAAAAATTTGGAAATTTTTATTGAAACTTTGGAGGATGTTTATTTAGTCAATTATCTATTAATTTATCACAAAATATTGGAATGAAATGCATTGCATGAATGGGTTTAACTTATTTAAGTTGTTTATAGACAGCTAGTCTGACAAACATTGCGAGTATAGAAAATATGTAGGAATTAATGAAAGAAAATTAAACACATCATAATTATTTATATATAATGATGTATTATAGTATTTTACACTTTATACATTGCATCGTAAGATACATGAGTGGTTTAGCACCACATAGAGTTCCTATGAGGTTCAAAATTTTCACTTTCTTCATAATCTCTATGTGTAAAGTAAGTGTATTGTGAAGAGTAGTTATCAAATGATAAATTCCCAAAATAGTTTTGCATGTAATCGTTAACATGCCACCCATATGGATCCGAGATTAGTTGATGATGTCCATAAACAAAATCATTTGAATATTGGGTCTCGGATTCTTTTTATGAGCCGCTTCAATTCCATCCCAAAAGGGAAATGTCAAATACTCACATTCACATGTGAAAATCTGATTTTTGCAAAAATAGTTCAAAACAAAACAAGAAAAGTATACATATTTTAGCATATGATCACAAAAACATAAGCAACATGGCGGTTAAGGCGTTGGAGGAGTGAAATGGCAGGGTTTAAATCCCCTTTGCGTGTGTGCTTTGTGTTTTTTTTCCTTCATTTTTTACATTACATCGATATTTTTGATATTTTCGATATTATAGCGATATTTTGACAAAATATTGCTGAAGTGTGTGCGAAATTATCGACATCAATATTTTCCCATATTATCGTCGATATTTTATACAATATGTGTATGAATACGTTCCCAAATATCCGTTACTTCAAAAAAGCGATAATATCCTCAATATTTCGTCCATATTATCGATATTTTAGACTATGCTCCAAATCCAAACCCATTGCATTTTTGTTTCTTTATCTTTTGAGTTGAGCCTACCAGCACAGTTGCCCTATCTCTATGAGGAACAAGACTTTTCTCTTTCTCTTTTCCTCCAGCAAAAAAAGAAAAAAACTTTTCTCTTTTCCATGGGAGTACTGTTTTGTATTTGTGTTAAAAGCATGGAGGAATGGGGACTCTGACATCTTAGGTTGATCTTGATATGTCCATGAATTATATGTGACTTCAATCAAAAGTCTATGAGCATCGAATATGGAACTTGGAAAGGTTGATTTTGGATGTGAAAGTAAGTACTTGTTTTTCTTTTTCTCTTATCTTCTTTTACTTTTCTTCTTTTTGACAAAAACAAACAAGTTGATGCTCAGAAATATTTCAATTTTCCCGAAAATGGTTCCAAGTTTAGGATGCTAAATTGCTCAAAATGGAGTCAGATAAGAAAAATCAAACATGTACTAGAGACTAATATAGTTGTACAGATTGAACCATTATGTCTAGTCACCCATCCAAAGTTGAAAGAAACCGTGTTGAAGACTAGGTTACATTCTAAGGCCACAAACCCACAACCCAACCCTACTTTCATGCAAGGAGTCATTCTTTCTTACTTTTAGAGTCAAAATTTGATGTATATATACATAAATAAAATATAAAAAGATACCACAAAAATATGTACACATTGTGTGTGTGTCTTTTTTTATAACAAATTTTGATTTGTTTAAAATGAATTCAAGATTTTATTTTATTTTATGAAAACTCATATTTTTATTGATATTTAA